>OW388303.1:413353-665853 GCA_936450465.1 Gibbula magus
GTAGAGGTTTCATCAGTGTAACAAATACCAATCATTATATTACGTACATACATGTAGAGGTTCCATCAGTGTAACAAATACCCATCATTATATTACGTACATACATGTAGAGGTTCCATCAGGGTAACAAATACCCATCATTATATTACGTACATACATGTAGAGATTTCATCAGGGTAACAAATACCCATCATTATATTACGTACATACATGTAGAGGTTTCATCAGTGTAACAAATACCCATCATTATATTAGGTACATACATGTAGAGGTTTCATCAGTGTAACAAATACCCATCATTATATTACGTACATACATGTAGAGGTTTCATCAGTGTAACAAATACCCATCATTATATTACGTACATACATGTAGAGGTTTCATCAGTGTAACAAATACCCATCATTATATTACGTACATACATGTAGAGGTTTCATCAGTGTAACAAATACCCATCATTATATTACGTACATACATGTAGAGGTTCCATCAGTGTAACAAATACCCATCATTATATTACGTACATACATGTAGAGGTTTCATCAGGGTAACAAATACCCATCATTATATTACGTACATACATGTAGAGGTTTCATCAGTGTAACAAATACCCATCATTATATTAGGTACATACATGTAGAGGTTTCATCAGTGTTACAAATACCCATCATTATATTATGTACATACATGTAGAGGTTTCATCAGTGTAACAAATACCCATCATTATATTACGTACATACATGTAGAGGTTTCATCAGTGTAACAAATACCCATCATTATATTACGTACATACATGTAGAGGTTCCATCAGTGTAACAGATACCCATCATTATATTACGTACATACATGTAGAGGTTTCACCAGTCTAACAAATACCCATCATTATATTATGTACATACATGTAGAGGTTTCTTCAGTGTAACAAATACCCATCATTATATTACGTACATACATGTAGAGGTTCCATCAGTGTAACAAATACCCATCATTATATTATGTACATACATGTAGAGGTTTCATCAGTGTAACAAATACCCATCATTATATTACGTACATACATGTAGAGGTTCCATCAGTGTAACAAATACTCATCATTATATTACGTACATACATGTAGAGGTTTCATCAGTGTAACAAATACCCATCATTATATTACGTACATACATGTAGAGGTTCCATCAGTGTAACAAATACCCATCATTATATTACGTACATACATGTAGAGGTTCCATCAGTGTAACAGATACCCATCATTATATTACGTACATACATGTAGAGGTTCCATCAGTGTAACAAATACCCATCATTATATTACGTACATACATGTAGAGGTTCCATCAGGGTAACAAATACCCATCATTATATTACGTACATACATGTAGAGGTTCCATCAGTGTAACAAATACCCATCATTATATTACGTACATACATGTAGAGGTTTCATCAGTGTAACAAATACCCATCATTATATTACGTACATACATGTCATGTAGAGGTTTCATCAGTGTAACAAATACCCATCATTATATTACGTACATACATGTAGAGGTTTCATCAGTGTAACAAATACCCATCATTATATTACGTACATACATGTAGAGGTTCAATCAGTGTAACAAATACCCATCATTATATTACGTACATACATGTCATGTAGAGGTTTCATCAGTGTAACAAATACCCATCATTATATTACGTACATACATGTAGAGGTTCCATCAGTGTAACAAATACCCATCATTACATTACGTACATACATGTAGAGGTTCCATCAGTGTAACAAATACCCATCATTATATTACGTACATACATGTAGAGGTTCCATCAGTGTAACAAATACCCATCATTATATTACGTACATACATGTAGAAGTTTCATCAGTGTAACAAATACCCATCATTATATTACGTACATACATGTAGAGGTTTCATCAGTGTAACAAATACCCATCATTATATTACGTACATACATGTAGAGGTTCCATCAGTGTAACAGATACCAATCATTATATTACGTACATACATGTAGAGGTTTCATCAGTGTAACAAATACCCATCATTATATTACGTACATACATGTAGAGGTTTCATCAGTGTAACAAATACCCATCATTATATTACGTACATACATGTAGAGGTTCCATCAGTGTAACAAATACCCATCATTATATTACGTACATACATGTAGAGGTTTCATCAGTGTAACAAATACCCATCATTATATTACGTACATACATGTAGAGGTTTCATCAGTGTAACAAATACCCATCATTATATTACGTACATACATGTAGAGGTTCCATCAGTGTAACAAATACCCATCATTATATTACGTACATACATGTAGAAGTTTCTTCAGTGTAACAAATACCCATCATTATATTACGTACATACATGTAGAGGTTCCATCAGTGCAACAAATACCCATCATTATATTACGTACATACATGTAGAGGTTTCATCAGTGTAACAAATACCCATCATTATATTACGTACATACATGTAGAGGTTTCATCAGTGTAACAAATACCAATCATTATATTATGTACATACATGTAGAGGTTCCATCAGTGTAACAAATACCCATCATTATATTATGTACATACATGTAGAGGTTCCATCAGTGTAACAAATACCCATCATTATATTATGTACATACATGTAGAGGTTTCATCAGTGTAACAAATACCCATCATTATATTAGGTACATACATGTAGAGGTTCCATCAGTGTAACAAATACCCATCATTATATTATGTACATACATGTAGAGGTTCCATCAGTGTAACAAATACCCATCATTATATTAGGTACATACATGTAGAGGTTTCATCAGTGTAACAAATACCCATCATTATATTAGGTACATACATGTAGAGGTTCCATCAGTGTAACAAATACCCATCATTATATTATGTACATACATGTAGAGGTTTCATCAGTGTAACAAATACCAATCATTATATTACGTACATACATGTAGAGGTTCCATCAGTGTAACAAATACCCATCATTATATTACGTACATACATGTAGAGGTTCCATCAATGTAACAAATACCCATCATTATATTACGTACATACATGTAGAGGTTTCATCAGTGTAACAAATACCCATCATTATATTATGTACATACATGTAGAGGTTTCATCAGGGTAACAAATACCCATCATTATATTACGTACATACATGTAGAGGTTCCATCAGTGTAACAAACACCCATCATTATATTACGTACATACATGTAGAGGTTTCATCAGTGTAACAAATACCAATCATTATATTACGTACATACATGTAGAGGTTCCATCAGTCTAACAAATACCCATCATTATATTACGTACATACATGTAGAGGTTTCATCAGTGTAACAAATACCCATCATTATATTATGTACATACATGTAGAGGTTTCATCAGTGTAACAAATACCAATCAGTATATTACGTACATACATGTAGAGGTTCCATCAGTGTAACAAATACCAATCAGTATATTACGTACATACATGTAGAGGTTCCATCAGTGTAACAAATACCAATCAGTATATTACGTACATACATGTAGAGGTTTCATCAGTGTAACAAATACCCATCATTATATTACGTACATACATGTAGAGGTTCCATCAGTGTAACAAATACCCATCATTATATTACGTACATACATGTAGAGGTTCCATCAGTGTAACAAATACCCATCATTATATTACGTACATACATGTAGAGGTTTCATCAGTGTAACAAATACCCATCATTATATTAGGTACATACATGTAGAGGTTTCATCAGTGTAACAAATACCAATCATTATATTACGTACATACATGTAGAGGTTCCATCAGTGTAACAAATACGCATCATTATATTACGTACATACATGTAGAGGTTTCATCAGTGTAACAAATACCCATCATTATATTAGGGTACATACATGTAGAGGTTTCATCAGTGTAACAAATACCCATCATTATATTACGTACATACATGTAGAGGTTTCATTAGTGTAACAAATACCCATCATTATATTACGTACATACATGTAGAGGTTCCATCAGTGTAACAAATAAGCATCATTATATTACGTACATACATGTAGAGGTTCCATCAGGGTAACAAATACCCATCATTATATTACGTACATACATGTAGAGGTTTCATCAGGGTAACAAATACCCATCATTATATTACGTACATACATGAAGAGGTTTCATCAGTGTAACAAATACCCATCATTATATTAGGTACATACATGTAGAGGTTTCATCAGTGTAACAAATACCCATCATTATATTACGTACATACATGTAGAGGTTCCATCAGTGTAACAAATACCCATCATTATATTATGTACATACATGTAGAGGTTTCATCAGTGTAACAAATACCCATCATTATATTACGTACATACATGTAGAGGTTTCATCAGTGTAACAAATACCAATCATTATATTACGTACATACATGTAGAGGTTCCATCAGTGTAACAGATACCCATCATTATATTACGTACATACATGTAGAGGTTTCACCAGTCTAACAAATACCCATCATTATATTATGTACATACATGTAGAGGTTTCTTCAGTGTAACAAATACCCATCATTATATTACGTACATACATGTAGAAGTTTCATCAGTGTAACAAATACCCATCATTATATTACGTACATACATGTAGAGGTTTCTTCAGTGTAACAAATACCCATCATTATATTACGTACATACATGTAGAGGTTTCACCAGTCTAACAAATACCCATCATTATATTAGGTACATACATGTAGAGGTTTCATCAGTGTAACAAATACCCATCATTATATTACGTACATACATGTAGAGGTTTCATCAGGGTAACAAATACCCATCATTATATTACGTACATACATGTAGAGGTTTCATCAGTGTAACAAATACCCATCATTATATTAGGTACATACATGTAGAGGTTTCATCAGTGTAACAAATACCCATCATTATATTACGTACATACATGTAGAGGTTTCATCAGTGTAACAAATACCCATCATTATATTACGTACATACATGTAGAGGTTTCATCAGTGTAACAAATACCCATCATTATATTACGTACATACATGTAGAGGTTTCATCAGTGTAACAAATACCCATCATTATATTACGTACATACATGTAGAGGTTCCATCAGTGTAACAGATACCAATCATTATATTACGTACATACATGTAGAGGTTTCACCAGTCTAACAAATACCCATCATTATATTATGTACATACATGTAGAGGTTTCTTCAGTGTAACAAATACCCATCATTATATTACGTACATACATGTAGAGGTTTCATCAGTGTAACAAATACCCATCATTATATTACGTACATACATGTAGAGGTTCCATCAGTGTAACAAATACCCATCATTATATTACGTACATACATGTAGAGGTTTCATCAGTGTAACAAATACCCATCATTATATTACGTACATACATGTAGAGGTTTCATCAGGGTAACAAATACCCATCATTATATTACGTACATACATGTAGAGGTTCCATCAGTGTAACAAATACCCATCATTATATTACGTACATACATGTAGAGGTTTCATCAGTGTAACAAATACCAATCATTATATTACGTACATACATGTAGAGGTTCCATCAGTCTAACAAATAGCCATCATTATATTACGTACATACATGTAGAGGTTCCATCAGTGTAACAAATACCCATCATTATATTATGTACATACATGTAGAGGTTTCATCAGTGTAACAAATACCCATCATTATATTACGTACATACATGTAGAGGTTTCATCAGTGTAACAAATACCAATCATTATATTACGTACATACATGTAGAGGTTCCATCAGTGTAACAGATACCCATCATTATATTACGTACATACATGTAGAGGTTTCACCAGTCTAACAAATACCCATCATTATATTATGTACATACATGTAGAGGTTTCTTCAGTGTAACAAATACCCATCATTATATTACGTACATACATGTAGAGGTTTCATCAGTGTAACAAATACCCATCATTATATTACGTACATACATGTAGAGGTTTCTTCAGTGTAACAAATACCCATCATTATATTACGTACATACATGTAGAGGTTTCACCAGTCTAACAAATACCCATCATTATATTAGGTACATACATGTAGAGGTTTCATCAGTGTAACAAATACCCATCATTATATTACGTACATACATGTAGAGGTTTCATCAGGGTAACAAATACCCATCATTATATTATGTACATACATGTAGAGGTTTCATCAGTGTAACAAATACCCATCATTATATTAGGTACATACATGTAGAGGTTCATCATTATATTACGTACATACATGTAGAGGTTTCATCGGTGTAACAAATACCCATCATTATATTACGTACATACATGTAGAGGTTTCATCAGTGTAACAAATACCCATCATTATATTACGTACATACATGTAGAGGTTTCATCAGTGTAACAAATACCCATCATTATATTACGTACATACATGTAGAGGTTCCATCAGTGTAACAGATACCAATCATTATATTACGTACATACATGTAGAGGTTTCACCAGTCTAACAAATACCCATCATTATATTATGTACATACATGTAGAGGTTTCTTCAGTGTAACAAATACCCATCATTATATTACGTACATACATGTAGAGGTTTCATCAGTGTAACAAATACCCATCATTATATTACGTACATACATGTAGAGGTTCCATCAGTGTAACAAATACCCATCATTATATTACGTACATACATGTAGAGGTTTCATCAGTGTAACAAATACCCATCATTATATTACGTACATACATGTAGAGGTTTCATCAGGGTAACAAATACCCATCATTATATTACGTACATACATGTAGAGGTTCCATCAGTGTAACAAATACCCATCATTATATTACGTACATACATGTAGAGGTTTCATCAGTGTAACAAATACCAATCATTATATTACGTACATACATGTAGAGGTTCCATCAGTCTAACAAATACCCATCATTATATTACGTACATACATGTAGAGGTTTCATCAGTGTAACAAATACCCATCATTATATTACGTACATACATGTAGAGGTTCCATCAGTGTAACAAATACCCATCATTATATTACGTACATACATGTAGAGGTTTCATCAGTGTAACAAATACCCATCATTATATTACGTACATACATGTAGAGGTTTCATCAGTGTAACACATACCAATCATTATATTACGTACATACATGTAGAGGTTCCATCAGTCTAACAAATACCCATCATTATATTATGTACATACATGTAGAGGTTTCATCAGTGTAACAAATACCCATCATTATATAACGTACATACATGTAGAGGTTCCATCAGTGTAACAAATACCCATCATTATATTACGTACATACATGTAGAGGTTTCATCAGTGTAACAAATACCAATCATTATATTACGTACATACATGTAGAGGTTCCATCAGTGTAACAAATACCCATCATTATATTACGTACATACATGTAGAGGTTTCATCAGTGTAACAAATACCCATCATTATATTACGTACATACATGTAGAGGTTCCATCAGTGTAACAAATACCCATCATTATATTACGTACATACATGTAGAGGTTTCATCAGTGTAACAAATACCCATCATTATATTACGTACATACATGTAGAGGTTCCATCAGTGTAACAAATACCCATCATTATATTACGGACATACATGTAGAGGTTTCATCAGTGTAACAAATACCCATCATTATATTACGTACATACATGTAGAGGTTTCATCAGTGTAACAAATACCAATCATTACATTACGTACATACATGTAGAGGTTCCATCAGTCTAACAAATACCCATCATTATATTACGTACATACATGTAGAGGTTTCATCAGTGTAACAAATACCCATCATTATATTAGGTACATACATGTAGAGGTTTCATCAGTGTAACAAATACCCATCATTATATTACGTACATACATGTAGAGGTTTCATCAGTGTAACAAATACCCATCATTATATTACGTACATACATGTAGAGGTTCCATCAGTGTAACAAATACCCATCATTATATTACGTACATACATGTAGAGGTTTCATCAGTGTAACAAATACCCATCATTATATTACGTACATACATGTAGAGGTTTCATCAGTGTAACAAATACCCATCATTATATTAGGTACATACATGTAGAGGTTTCATCAGTGTTACAAATACCCATCATTATATTACGTACATACATGTAGAGGTTTCATCAGTGTAACAAATACCAATCATTACATTACGTACATACATGTAGAGGTTCCATCAGTCTAACAAATACCCATCATTATATTATGTACATACATGTAGAGGTTTCATCAGGGTAACAAATACCCATCATTATATTACGTACATACATGTAGAGGTTTCATCAGTGTAACAAATACCAATCAGTATATTACGTACATACATGTAGAGGTTTCATCAGTGTAACAAATACCCATCATTATATTACGTACATACATGTAGAGGTTCCATCAGGGTAACAAATACCCATCATTATACTACGTACATACATGTAGAGGTTTCATCAGGGTAACAAATACCCATCATTATATTACGTACATACATGTAGAGGTTTCATCAGTGTAACAAATACCCATCATTATATTAGGTACATACATGTAGAGGTTTCATCAGTGTAACAAATACCCATCATTATATTACGTACATACATGTAGAGGTTTCATCAGTGTAACAAATACCCATCATTATATTACGTACATACATGTAGAGGTTTCTTCAGTGTAACAAATACCCATCATTATATTACGTACATACATGTAGAGGTTTCATCAGTGTAACAAATACCCATCATTATATTAGGTACATACATGTAGAAGTTTCATCAGTCTAACAAATACCCATCATTATATTACGTACATACATGTAGAGGTTTCATCAGTGTAACAAATACCCATCATTATATTACGTACATACATGTAGAGGTTTCATCAGTGTAACAAATACCCATCATTATATTAGGTACATACATGTAGAGGTTTCATCAGTGTAACAAATACCCATCATTATATTACGTACATACATGTAGAAGTTTCATCAGTCTAACAAATACCCATCATTATATTACGTACATACATGTAGAGGTTTCATCAGTGTAACAAATACCCATCATTATATTAGGTACATACATGTCATGTAGAGGTTTCATCAGTGTAACAGATACCCATCATTATATTACGTACATACATGTAGAGGTTTCACCAGTCTAACAAATACCCATCATTATATTATGTACATACATGTAGAGGTTTCATCAGTGTAACAAATACCCATCATTATATTACGTACATACATGTAGAGGTTTCATCAGTGTAACAAATACCCATCATTATATTACGTACATACATGTAGAGGTTTCATCAGTGTAACAAATACCCATCATTATATTACGTACATACATGTAGAGGTTTCATCAGTGTAACAAATACCCATCATTATATTACGTACATACATGTAGAGGTTTCACCAGTCTAACAAATACCCATCATTATATTACGTACATACATGTAGAGGTTTCATCAGTGTAACAAATACCCATCATTATATTACGTACATACATGTAGAGGTTTCATCAGTGTAACAAATACCCATCATTATATTACGTACATACATGTAGAGGTTTCATCAGTGTAACAAATACCCATCATTATATTACGTACATACATGTAGAGGTTTCATCAGTGTAACAAATACCCATCATTATATTACGTACATACATGTAGAGGTTTCATCAGGGTAACAAATACCCATCATTATATTACGTACATACATGTAGAGGTTTCATCAGTGTAACAAATACCCATCATTATATTACGTACATACATGTAGAGGTTCCATCAGTGTAACAAATACCCATCATTATATTAGGTACATACATGTAGAGGTTTCTTCAGTGTAACAAATACCCATCATTATATTACGTACATACATGTAGAGGTTTCATCAGTGTAACAAATACCCATCATTATATTACGTACATACATGTAGAGGTTCCATCAGTGTAACAAATACCCATCATTATATTACGTACATACATGTAGAGGTTTCATCAGTGTAACAAATACCCATCATTATATTAGGTACATACATGTAGAAGTTTCATCAGTCTAACAAATACCCATCATTATATTACGTACATACATGTAGAGGTTTCATCAGTGTAACAAATACCCATCATTATATTAGGTACATACATGTAGAGGTTTCATCAGTGTAACAAATACCCATCATTATATTACGTACATACATGTAGAGGTTTCATCAGTGTAACAAATACCCATCATTATATTACGTACATACATGTAGAGGTTTCATCAGTGTAACAAATACCCATCATTATATTACGTACATACATGTAGAGGTTCCATCAGTGTAACAGATACCCATCATTATATTACGTACATACATGTAGAGGTTTCACCAGTCTAACAAATACCCATCATTATATTACGTACATACATGTAGAGGTTTCATCAGTGTAACAAATACCCATCATTATATTATGTACATACATGTAGAGGTTTCTTCAGTGTAACAAATACCCATCATTATATTACGTACATACATGTAGAGGTTCCATCAGTGTAACAAATACCCATCATTATATTACGTACATACATGTAGAGGTTTCATCAGTGTAACAAATACCCATCATTATATTACGTACATACATGTAGAGGTTCCATCAGTGTAACAAATACCCATCATTATATTACGTACATACATGTAGAGGTTTCATCAGTGTAACAAATACCCATCATTATATTACGTACATACATGTAGAGGTTCCATCAGTGTAACAAATACCCATCATTATATTACGTACATACATGTAGAGGTTCCATCAGTGTAACAGATACCCATCATTATATTACGTACATACATGTAGAGGTTCCATCAGTGTAACAAATACCCATCATTATATTACGTACATACATGTAGAGGTTCCATCAGTGTAACAAATACCCATCATTATATTACGTACATATATGTAGAGGTTCCATCAGTGTAACAAATACCCATCATTATATTACGTACATACATGTAGAGGTTTCATCAGTGTAACAAATACCCATCATTATATTACGTACATACATGTCATGTAGAGGTTTCATCAGTGTAACAAATACCCATCATTATATTACGTACATACATGTAGAGGTTTCACCAGTGTAACAAATACCCATCATTATATTACGTACATACATGTAGAGGTTTCATCAGTGTAACAAATACCCATCATTATATTACGTACATACATGTCATGTAGAGGTTTCATCAGTGTAACAGATACCCATCATTATATTACGTACATACATGTAGAGGTTCCATCAGTGTAACAAATACCCATCATTATATTACGTACATACATGTAGAGGTTCCATCAGTGTAACAGATACCCATCATTATATTACGTACATACATGTAGAGGTTTCATCAGTGTAACAAATACCCATCATTATATTACGTACATACATGTAGAGGTTTCATCAGTGTAACAGATACCCATCATTATATTACGTACATACACGTAGAGGTTTCATCAGTGTAACAAATACCCATCATTATATTACGTACATACATGTAGAGGTTTCATCAGTGTAACAAATACCCATCATTATATTACGTACATACATGTAGAGGTTCCATCAGTGTAACAGATACCCATCATTATATTACGTACATACATGTAGAGGTTTCACCAGTCTAACAAATACCCATCATTATATTACGTACATACATGTAGAGGTTTCATCAGTGTAACAAATACCCATCATTATATTATGTACATACATGTATAGGTTTCTTCAGTGTAACAAATACCCATCATTATATTACGTACATACATGTAGAGGTTCCATCAGTGTAACAAATACCCATCATTATATTATGTACATACATGTGGAGGTTTCATCAGTGTAACAAATACCCATCATTATATTACGTACATACATGTAGAGGTTCCATCAGTGTAACAAATACCCATCATTATATTACGTACATACATGTAGAGGTTTCATCAGTGTAACAAATACCCATCATTATATTACGTACATACATGTAGAGGTTCCATCAGTGTAACAAATACCCATCATTATATTACGTACATACATGTAGAGGTTCCATCAGTGTAACAGATACCCATCTTTATATTACGTACATACATGTAGAGGTTCCATCAGTGTAACAAATACCCATCATTATATTACGTACATACATGTAGAGGTTCCATCAGTGTAACAAATACCCATCATTATATTACGTACATACATGTAGAGGTTCCATCAGTGTAACAAATACCCATCATTATATTACGTACACACATGTAGAGGTTTCATCAGTGTAACAAATACCCATCATTATATTACGTACATACATGTCATGTAGAGGTTTCATCAGTGTAACAAATACCCATCATTATATTACGTACATACATGTAGAGGTTCCATCAGTGTAACAAATACCCATCATTACATTACGTACATACATGTAGAGGTTCCATCAGTGTAACAAATACCCATCATTATATTACGTACATACATGTAGAGGTTCCATCAGTGTAACAAATACCCATCATTATATTACGTACATACATGTAGAGGTTTCATCAGTGTAACAAATACCCATCATTATATTACGTACATACATGTAGAGGTTTCATCAGTGTAACAAATACCCATCATTATATTAGGTACATACATGTAGAGGTTTCATCAGTCTAACAAATACCCATCATTATATTACGTACATACATGTAGAGGTTTCATCAGTGTAACAAATACCCATCATTATATTACGTACATACATGTAGAGGTTTCATCAGTGTAACAAATACCCATCATTATATTAGGTACATACATGTAGAGGTTTCATCAGTGTAACAACTACCCATCATTATATTACGTACATACATGTAGAAGTTTCATCAGTCTAACAAATACCCATCATTATATTACGTACATACATGTAGAGGTTTCATCAGTGTAACAAATACCCATCATTATATTAGGTACATACATGTAGAGGTTTCATCAGTGTAACAAATACCCATCATTATATTACGTACATACATGTAGAGGTTTCACCAGTCTAACAAATACCCATCATTATATTATGTACATACATGTAGAGGTTTCATCAGTGTAACAAATACCCATCATTATATTACGTACATACATGTAGAGGTTTCATCAGTGTAACAAATACACATCATTATATTACGTACATACATGTAGAGGTTTCATCAGTGTAACAAATACCCTTCATTATATTACGTACATACATGTAGAAGTTTCATCAGTGTAACAAATACCCATCATTATATTACGTACATACATGTAGAGGTTTCATCAGTGTAACAAATACCCATCATTATATTACGTACATACATGTAGAGGTTTCACCAGTCTAACAAATACCCATCATTATATTATGTACATACATGTAGAGGTTTCATCAGTGTAACAAATACCCATCATTATATTACGTACATACATGTAGAGGTTTCATCAGTGTAACAAATACCCATCATTATATTACGTACATACATGTAGAGGTTCCATCAGTGTAACAAATACCCATCATTATATTACGTACATACATGTAGAGGTTCCATCAGTGTAACAAATACCCATCATTATATTACGTACATACATGTAGAGGTTTCATCAGTGTAACAAATACCCATCATTATATTACGTACATACATGTAGAGGTTTCATCAGTGTAACAAATACCCATCATTATATTACGTACATACATGTAGAGGTTCCATCAGTGTAACAGATACCCATCATTATATTACGTACATACATGTAGAGGTTTCATCAGTGTAACAAATACCCATCATTATATTACGTACATACATGTAGAGGTTTCATCAGTGTAACAAATACCCATCATTATATTACGTACATACATGTAGAGGTTCCATCAGTGTAACAGATACCCATCATTATATTACGTACATACATGTAGAGGTTTCATCAGTGTAACAAATACCCATCATTATATTACGTACATACATGTAGAGGTTTCATCAGGGTAACAAATACCCATCATTATATTACGTACATACATGTAGAGGTTTCATCAGTGTAACAAATACCCATCATTATATTACGTACATACATGTAGAGGTTTCATCAGTGTAACAAATACCCATCATTATATTACGTACATACATGTAGAGGTTCCATCAGTGTAACAAATACCCATCATTATATTAGGTACATACATGTAGAGGTTTCTTCAGTGTAACAAATACCCATCATTATATTACGTACATACATGTAGAGGTTTCATCAGTGTAACAAATACCCATCATTATATTACGTACATACATGTAGAGGTTCCATCAGTGTAACAAATACCCATCATTATATTACGTACATACATGTAGAGGTTTCATCAGTGTAACAAATACCCATCATTATATTAGGTACATACATGTAGAAGTTTCATCAGTCTAACAAATACCCATCATTATATTACGTACATACATGTAGAGGTTTCATCAGTGTAACAAATACCCATCATTATATTAGGTACATACATGTAGAGGTTTCATCAGTGTAACAAATACCCATCATTATATTACGTACATACATGTAGAGGTTTCATCAGTGTAACAAATACCCATCATTATATTACGTACATATATGTAGAGGTTCCATCAGTGTAACAAATACCCATCATTATATTACGTACATATATGTAGAGGTTCCATCAGTGTAACAAATACCCATCATTATATTACGTACATACATGTAGAGGTTTCATCAGTGTAACAAATACCCATCATTATATTACGTACATACATGTCATGTAGAGGTTTCATCAGTGTAACAAATACCCATCATTATATTACGTACATATATGTAGAGGTTTCATCAGTGTAACAAATACCCATCATTATATTACGTACATATATGTAGAGGTTCCATCAGTGTAACAAATACCCATCATTATATTACGTACATATATGTAGAGGTTCCATCAGTGTAACAAATACCCATCATTATATTACGTACATACATGTAGAGGTTTCATCAGTGTAACAAATACCCATCATTATATTACGTACATACATGTCATGTAGAGGTTTCATCAGTGTAACAAATACCCATCATTATATTACGTACATACATGTAGAGGTTTCACCAGTGTAACAAATACCCATCATTATATTACGTACATACATGTAGAGGTTTCATCAGTGTAACAAATACCCATCATTATATTACGTACATACATGTCATGTAGAGGTTTCATCAGTGTAACAGATACCCATCATTATATTACGTACATACATGTAGAGGTTCCATCAGTGTAACAGATACCCATCATTATATTACGTACATACATGTAGAGGTTCCATCAGTGTAACAGATACCCATCATTATATTACGTACATACATGTAGAGGTTTCATCAGTGTAACAAATACCCATCATTATATTACGTACATACATGTAGAGGTTTCATCAGTGTAACAGATACCCATCATTATATTACGTACATACACGTAGAGGTTTCATCAGTGTAACAAATACCCATCATTATATTACGTACATACATGTAGAGGTTTCATCAGTGTAACAAATACCCATCATTATATTACGTACATACATGTAGAGGTTCCATCAGTGTAACAGATACCCATCATTATATTACGTACATACATGTAGAGGTTTCACCAGTCTAACAAATACCCATCATTATATTACGTACATACATGTAGAGGTTTCATCAGTGTAACAAATACCCATCATTATATTATGTACATACATGTAGAGGTTTCTTCAGTGTAACAAATACCCATCATTATATTACGTACATACATGTAGAGGTTCCATCAGTGTAACAAATACCCATCATTATATTATGTACATACATGTGGAGGTTTCATCAGTGTAACAAATACCCATCATTATATTACGTACATACATGTAGAGGTTTCATCAGTGTAACAAATACCCATCATTATATTACGTACATACATGTAGAGGTTTCATCAGTGTAACAAATACCCATCATTATATTACGTACATACATGTAGAGGTTCCATCAGTGTAACAAATACCCATCATTATATTACGTACATACATGTAGAGGTTCCATCAGTGTAACAGATACCCATCATTATATTACGTACATACATGTAGAGGTTCCATCAGTGTAACAAATACCCATCATTATATTACGTACATACATGTAGAGGTTCCATCAGTGTAACAAATACCCATCATTATATTACGTACATACATGTAGAGGTTCCATCAGTGTAACAAATACCCATCATTATATTACGTACATACATGTAGAGGTTTCATCAGTGTAACAAATACCCATCATTATATTACGTACATACATGTAGAGGTTCCATCAGTGTAACAAATACCCATCATTATATTACGTACATACATGTAGAGGTTTCATCAGTGTAACAAATACCCATCATTATATTACGTACATACATGTAGAGGTTCCATCAGTGTAACAAATACCCATCATTATATTACGGACATACATGTAGAGGTTTCATCAGTGTAACAAATACCCATCATTATATTACGTACATACATGTAGAGGTTTCATCAGTGTAACAAATACCAATCATTACATTACGTACATACATGTAGAGGTTCCATCAGTCTAACAAATACCCATCATTATATTACGTACATACATGTAGAGGTTTCATCAGTGTAACAAATACCAATCATTATATTACGTACATACATGTAGAGGTTCCATCAGTGTAACAAATACCCATCATTATATTACGTACATACATGTAGAGGTTTCATCAGTGTAACAAATACCCATCATTATATTACGTACATACATGTAGAGGTTTCATCAGTGTAACAAATACCCATCATTATATTACGTACATACATGTAGAGGTTTCATCAGTGTAACAAATACCCATCATTATATTACGTACATACATGTAGAGGTTCCATCAGTGTAACAAATACCCATCATTATATTACGGACATACATGTAGAGGTTTCATCAGTGTAACAAATACCCATCATTATATTACGTACATACATGTAGAGGTTTCATCAGTGTAACAAATACCAATCATTACATTACGTACATACATGTAGAGGTTCCATCAGTCTAACAAATACCCATCATTATATTATGTACATACATGTAGAGGTTTCATCAGGGTAACAAATACCCATCATTATATTACGTACATACATGTAGAGGTTTCATCAGTGTAACAAATACCAATCAGTATATTACGTACATACATGTAGAGGTTTCATCAGTGTAACAAATACCCATCATTATATTACGTACATACATGTAGAGGTTCCATCAGGGTAACAAATACCCATCATTATACTACGTACATACATGTAGAGGTTTCATCAGGGTAACAAATACCCATCATTATATTACGTACATACATGTAGAGGTTTCATCAGTGTAACAAATACCCATCATTATATTAGGTACATACATGTAGAGGTTTCATCAGTGTAACAAATACCCATCATTATATTACGTACATACATGTAGAGGTTTCATCAGTGTAACAAATACCCATCATTATATTACGTACATACATGTAGAGGTTTCTTCAGTGTAACAAATACCCATCATTATATTACGTCCATACATGTAGAGGTTTCATCAGTGTAACAAATACCCATCATTATATTAGGTACATACATGTAGAAGTTTCATCAGTCTAACAAATACCCATCATTATATTACGTACATACATGTAGAGGTTTCATCAGTGTAACAAATACCCATCATTATATTACGTACATACATGTAGAGGTTTCATCAGTGTAACAAATACCCATCATTATATTAGGTACATACATGTAGAGGTTTCATCAGTGTAACAAATACCCATCATTATATTACGTACATACATGTAGAAGTTTCATCAGTCTAACAAATACCCATCATTATATTACGTACATACATGTAGAGGTTTCATCAGTGTAACAAATACCCATCATTATATTAGGTACATACATGTAGAGGTTTCATCAGTGTAACAAATACCCATCATTATATTACGTACATACATGTAGAGGTTTCACCAGTCTAACAAATACCCATCATTATATTATGTACATACATGTAGAGGTTTCATCAGTGTAACAAATACCCATCATTATATTACGTACATACATGTAGAGGTTTCATCAGTGTAACAAATACCCATCATTATATTACGTACATACATGTAGAGGTTTCATCAGTGTAACAAATACCCATCATTATATTACGTACATACATGTAGAGGTTTCATCAGTGTAACAAATACCCATCATTATATTACGTACATACATGTAGAGGTTTCACCAGTCTAACAAATACCCATCATTATATTACGTACATACATGTAGAGGTTTCATCAGTGTAACAAATACCCATCATTATATTACGTACATACATGTAGAGGTTTCATCAGTGTAACAAATACCCATCATTATATTAGGTACATACATGTAGAGGTTTCATCAGTGTAACAAATACCCATCATTATATTACGTACATACATGTAGAGGTTTCATCAGTGTAACAAATACCCATCATTATATTACGTACATACATGTAGAGGTTTCATCAGGGTAACAAATACCCATCATTATATTACGTACATACATGTAGAGGTTTCATCAGTGTAACAAATACCCATCATTATATTACGTACATACATGTAGAGGTTCCATCAGTGTAACAAATACCCATCATTATATTAGGTACATACATGTAGAGGTTTCTTCAGTGTAACAAATACCCATCATTATATTACGTACATACATGTAGAGGTTTCATCAGTGTAACAAATACCCATCATTATATTACGTACATACATGTAGAGGTTCCATCAGTGCAACAAATACCCATCATTATATTACGTACATACATGTAGAGGTTTCATCAGTGTAACAAATACCCATCATTATATTAGGTACATACATGTAGAAGTTTCATCAGTCTAACAAATACCCATCATTATATTACGTACATACATGTAGAGGTTTCATCAGTGTAACAAATACCCATCATTATATTAGGTACATACATGTAGAGGTTTCATCAGTGTAACAAATACCCATCATTATATTACGTACATACATGTAGAGGTTTCATCAGTGTAACAAATACCCATCATTATATTACGTACATACATGTAGAGGTTTCATCAGTGTAACAAATACCCATCATTATATTACGTACATACATGTAGAGGTTCCATCAGTGTAACAGATACCCATCATTATATTACGTACATACATGTAGAGGTTTCACCAGTCTAACAAATACCCATCATTATATTACGTACATACATGTAGAGGTTTCATCAGTGTAACAAATACCCATCATTATATTATGTACATACATGTAGAGGTTCCATCAGTGTAACAAATACCCATCATTATATTACGTACATACATGTAGAGGTTTCATCAGTGTAACAAATACCCATCATTATATTACGTACATACATGTAGAGGTTCCATCAGTGTAACAAATACCCATCATTATATTACGTACATACATGTAGAGGTTTCATCAGTGTAACAAATACCCATCATTATATTACGTACATACATGTAGAGGTTCCATCAGTGTAACAAATACCCATCATTATATTACGTACATACATGTAGAGGTTCCATCAGTGTAACAGATACCCATCATTATATTACGTACATACATGTAGAGGTTCCATCAGTGTAACAAATACCCATCATTATATTACGTACATACATGTAGAGGTTCCATCAGTGTAACAAATACCCATCATTATATTACGTACATATATGTAGAGGTTCCATCAGTGTAACAAATACCCATCATTATATTACGTACATACATGTAGAGGTTTCATCAGTGTAACAAATACCCATCATTATATTACGTACATACATGTCATGTAGAGGTTTCATCAGTGTAACAAATACCCATCATTATATTACGTACATACATGTAGAGGTTTCACCAGTGTAACAAATACCCATCATTATATTACGTACATACATGTAGAGGTTTCATCAGTGTAACAAATACCCATCATTATATTACGTACATACATGTCATGTAGAGGTTTCATCAGTGTAACAGATACCCATCATTATATTACGTACATACATGTAGAGGTTCCATCAGTGTAACAAATACCCATCATTATATTACGTACATACATGTAGAGGTTCCATCAGTGTAACAGATACCCATCATTATATTACGTACATACATGTAGAGGTTTCATCAGTGTAACAAATACCCATCATTATATTACGTACATACATGTAGAGGTTTCATCAGTGTAACAGATACCCATCATTATATTACGTACATACACGTAGAGGTTTCATCAGTGTAACAAATACCCATCATTATATTACGTACATACATGTAGAGGTTTCATCAGTGTAACAAATACCCATCATTATATTACGTACATACATGTAGAGGTTCCATCAGTGTAACATATACCCATCATTATATTACGTACATACATGTAGAGGTTTCACCAGTCTAACAAATACCCATCATTATATTACGTACATACATGTAGAGGTTTCATCAGTGTAACAAATACCCATCATTATATTATGTACATACATGTATAGGTTTCTTCAGTGTATCAAATACCCATCATTATATTACGTACATACATGTAGAGGTTCCATCAGTGTAACAAATACCCATCATTATATTATGTACATACATGTGGAGGTTTCATCAGTGTAACAAATACCCATCATTATATTACGTACATACATGTAGAGGTTCCATCAGTGTAACAAATACCCATCATTATATTACGTACATACATGTAGAGGTTTCATCAGTGTAACAAATACCCATCATTATATTACGTACATACATGTAGAGGTTCCATCAGTGTAACAAATACCCATCATTATATTACGTACATACATGTAGAGGTTCCATCAGTGTAACAGATACCCATCATTATATTACGTACATACATGTAGAGGTTCCATCAGTGTAACAAATACCCATCATTATATTACGTACATACATGTAGAGGTTCCATCAGTGTAACAAATACCCATCATTATATTACGTACATACATGTAGAGGTTCCATCAGTGTAACAAATACCCATCATTATATTACGTACACACATGTAGAGGTTTCATCAGTGTAACAAATACCCATCATTATATTACGTACATACATGTCATGTAGAGGTTTCATCAGTGTAACAAATACCCATCATTATATTACGTACATACATGTAGAGGTTCCATCAGTGTAACAAATACCCATCATTACATTACGTACATACATGTAGAGGTTCCATCAGTGTAACAAATACCCATCATTATATTACGTACATACATGTAGAGGTTCCATCAGTGTAACAAATACCCATCATTATATTACGTACATACATGTAGAAGTTTCATCAGTGTAACAAATACCCATCATTATATTACGTACATACATGTAGAGGTTTCATCAGTGTAACAAATACCCATCATTATATTAGGTACATACATGTAGAGGTTTCATCAGTCTAACAAATACCCATCATTATATTACGTACATACATGTAGAGGTTTCATCAGTGTAACAAATACCCATCATTATATTACGTACATACATGTAGAGGTTTCATCAGTGTAACAAATACCCATCATTATATTAGGTACATACATGTAGAGGTTTCATCAGTGTAACAACTACCCATCATTATATTACGTACATACATGTAGAAGTTTCATCAGTCTAACAAATACCCATCATTATATTACGTACATACATGTAGAGGTTTCATCAGTGTAACAAATACCCATCATTATATTAGGTACATACATGTAGAGGTTTCATCAGTGTAACAAATACCCATCATTATATTACGTACATACATGTAGAGGTTTCACCAGTCTAACAAATACCCATCATTATATTATGTACATACATGTAGAGGTTTCATCAGTGTAACAAATACCCATCATTATATTACGTACATACATGTAGAGGTTTCATCAGTGTAACAAATACACATCATTATATTACGTACATACATGTAGAGGTTTCATCAGTGTAACAAATACCCATCATTATATTACGTACATACATGTAGAAGTTTCATCAGTGTAACAAATACCCATCATTATATTACGTACATACATGTAGAGGTTTCATCAGTGTAACAAATACCCATCATTATATTACGTACATACATGTAGAGGTTTCACCAGTCTAACAAATACCCATCATTATATTATGTACATACATGTAGAGGTTTCATCAGTGTAACAAATACCCATCATTATATTACGTACATACATGTAGAGGTTTCATCAGTGTAACAAATACCCATCATTATATTACGTACATACATGTAGAGGTTCCATCAGTGTAACAAATACCCATCATTATATTACGTACATACATGTAGAGGTTCCATCAGTGTAACAAATACCCATCATTATATTACGTACATACATGTAGAGGTTTCATCAGTGTAACAAATACCCATCATTATATTACGTACATACATGTAGAGGTTTCATCAGTGTAACAAATACCCATCATTATATTACGTACATACATGTAGAGGTTCCATCAGTGTAACAGATACCCATCATTATATTACGTACATACATGTAGAGGTTTCATCAGTGTAACAAATACCCATCATTATATTAGGTACATACATGTAGAGGTTTCATCAGTGTAACAAATACCCATCATTATATTACGTACATGCATGTAGAGGTTTCATCAGTGTAACAAATACCCATCATTATATTACGTACATACATGTAGAGGTTTCATCAGTGTAACAAATACCCATCATTATATTACGTACATACATGTAGAGGTTTCATCAGTGTAACAAATACCCATCATTATATTACGTACATACATGTAGAGGTTCCATCAGTGTAACAGATACCCATCATTATATTACGTACATACATGTAGAGGTTTCATCAGTGTAACAAATACCCATCATTATATTACGTACATACATGTAGAGGTTTCATCAGGGTAACAAATACCCATCATTATATTACGTACATACATGTAGAGGTTTCATCAGTGTAACAAATACCCATCATTATATTACGTACATACATGTAGAGGTTTCATCAGTGTAACAAATACCCATCATTATATTACGTACATACATGTAGAGGTTCCATCAGTGTAACAAATACCCATCATTATATTAGGTACATACATGTAGAGGTTTCTTCAGTGTAACAAATACCCATCATTATATTACGTACATACATGTAGAGGTTTCATCAGTGTAACAAATACCCATCATTATATTACGTACATACATGTAGAGGTTCCATCAGTGTAACAAATACCCATCATTATATTACGTACATACATGTAGAGGTTTCATCAGTGTAACAAATACCCATCATTATATTAGGTACATACATGTAGAAGTTTCATCAGTCTAACAAATACCCATCATTATATTACGTACATACATGTAGAGGTTTCATCAGTGTAACAAATACCCATCATTATATTAGGTACATACATGTAGAGGTTTCATCAGTGTAACAAATACCCATCATTATATTACGTACATACATGTAGAGGTTTCATCAGTGTAACAAATACCCATCATTATATTACGTACATATATGTAGAGGTTCCATCAGTGTAACAAATACCCATCATTATATTACGTACATATATGTAGAGGTTCCATCAGTGTAACAAATACCCATCATTATATTACGTACATACATGTAGAGGTTTCATCAGTGTAACAAATACCCATCATTATATTACGTACATACATGTCATGTAGAGGTTTCATCAGTGTAACAAATACCCATCATTATATTACGTACATATATGTAGAGGTTTCATCAGTGTAACAAATACCCATCATTATATTACGTACATATATGTAGAGGTTCCATCAGTGTAACAAATACCCATCATTATATTACGTACATATATGTAGAGGTTCCATCAGTGTAACAAATACCCATCATTATATTACGTACATACATGTAGAGGTTTCATCAGTGTAACAAATACCCATCATTATATTACGTACATACATGTCATGTAGAGGTTTCATCAGTGTAACAAATACCCATCATTATATTACGTACATACATGTAGAGGTTTCACCAGTGTAACAAATACCCATCATTATATTACGTACATACATGTAGAGGTTTCATCAGTGTAACAAATACCCATCATTATATTACGTACATACATGTCATGTAGAGGTTTCATCAGTGTAACAGATACCCATCATTATATTACGTACATACATGTAGAGGTTCCATCAGTGTAACAGATACCCATCATTATATTACGTACATACATGTAGAGGTTCCATCAGTGTAACAGATACCCATCATTATATTACGTACATACATGTAGAGGTTTCATCAGTGTAACAAATACCCATCATTATATTACGTACATACATGTAGAGGTTTCATCAGTGTAACAGATACCCATCATTATATTACGTACATACACGTAGAGGTTTCATCAGTGTAACAAATACCCATCATTATATTACGTACATACATGTAGAGGTTTCATCAGTGTAACAAATACCCATCATTATATTACGTACATACATGTAGAGGTTCCATCAGTGTAACAGATACCCATCATTATATTACGTACATACATGTAGAGGTTTCACCAGTCTAACAAATACCCATCATTATATTACGTACATACATGTAGAGGTTTCATCAGTGTAACAAATACCCATCATTATATTATGTACATACATGTAGAGGTTTCATCAGTGTAACAAATACCCATCATTATATTACGTACATACATGTAGAGGTTCCATCAGTGTAACAAATACCCATCATTATATTATGTACATACATGTGGAGGTTTCATCAGTGTAACAAATACCCATCATTATATTACGTACATACATGTAGAGGTTCCATCAGTGTAACAAATACCCATCATTATATTACGTACATACATGTAGAGGTTTCATCAGTGTAACAAATACCCATCATTATATTACGTACATACATGTAGAGGTTCCATCAGTGTAACAAATACCCATCATTATATTACGTACATACATGTAGAGGTTCCATCAGTGTAACAGATACCCATCATTATATTACGTACATACATGTAGAGGTTCCATCAGTGTAACAAATACCCATCATTATATTACGTACATACATGTAGAGGTTCCATCAGTGTAACAAATACCCATCATTATATTACGTACATACATGTAGAGGTTCCATCAGTGTAACAAATACCCATCATTATATTACGTACATACATGTAGAGGTTTCATCAGTGTAACAAATACCCATCATTATATTACGTACATACATGTCATGTAGAGGTTTCATCAGTGTAACAAATACCCATCATTATATTACGTACATACATGTAGAGGTTCCATCAGTGTAACAAATACCCATCATTATATTACGTACATACATGTAGAGGTTCCATCAGTGTAACAAATACCCATCATTATATTACGTACATACATGTAGAGGTTTCATCAGTGTAACAAATACCCATCATTATATTACGTACATACATGTCATGTAGAGGTTTCATCAGTGTAACAGATACCCATCATTATATTACGTACATACATGTAGAGGTTTCATCAGTGTAACAAATACCAATCATTATATTATGTACATACATGTAGAGGTTCCATCAGTGTAACAAATACCCATCATTATATTATGTACATACATGTAGAGGTTCCATCAGTGTAACAAATACCCATCATTATATTATGTACATACATGTAGAGGTTTCATCAGTGTAACAAATACCCATAATTATATTAGGTACATACATGTAGAGGTTCCATCAGTGTAACAAATACCCATCATTATATTATGTACATACATGTAGAGGTTCCATCAGTGTAACAAATACCCATCATTATATTACGTACATACATGTCATGTAGAGGTTCCATCAGTGTAACAAATACCCATCATTATATTACGTACATACATGTAGAGGTTTCATCAGTGTAACAAATACCCATCATTATATTACGTACATACATGTCATGTAGAGGTTTCATCAGTGTAACAAATACCCATCATTATATTACGTACATACATGTCATGTAGAGGTTTCATCAGTGTAACAAATACCCATCATTATATTACGTACATACATGTAGAGGTTTCATCAGTGTAACAAATACCCATCATTATATTACGTACATACATGTAGAGGTTCCATCAGTGTAACAGATACCCATCATTATATTACGTACATACACGTAGAGGTTTCATCAGTGTAACAAATACCCATCATTATATTATGTACATACATGTAGAGGTTTCATCAGGGTAACAAATACCCATCATTATATTACGTACATACATGTAGAGGTTCCATCAGTGTAACAAATACCCATCATTATATTACGTACATACATGTAGAGGTTCCATCAGTCTAACAAATACCCATCATTATATTATGTACATACATGTAGAGGTTTCATCAGTGTAACAAATACCCATCATTATATTATGTACATACATGTAGAGGTTTCATCAGTGTAACAGATACCCATCATTATATTACGTACATACACGTAGAGGTTTCATCAGTGTAACAAATACCCATCATTATATTACGTACATACATGTAGAGGTTTCATCAGTGTAACAAATACCCATCATTATATTACGTACATACATGTAGAGGTTCCATCAGTGTAACAAATACCCATCATTATATTACGTACATACATGTAGAGGTTTCATCAGTGTAACAAATACCCATCATTATATTAGGTACATACATGTAAAGGTTTCATCAGTGTAACAACTACCCATCATTATATTACGTACATACATGTAGAGGTTTCATCAGTGTAACAAATACCCATCATTATATTACGTACATACATGTAGAGGTTTCATCAGTGTAACAAATACCCATCATTATATTACGTACATACATGTAGAGGTTTCATCAGTGTAACAAATACCCATCATTATATTACGTACATACATGTAGAGGTTCCATCAGTGTAACAGATACCCATCATTATATTACGTACATACATGTAGAGGTTCCATCAGTGTAACAAATACCCATCATTATATTACGTACATACATGTAGAGGTTTCATCAGTGTAACAAATACCCATCATTATATTACGTACATACATGTAGAGGTTTCACCAGTGTAACAAATACCCATCATTATATTACGTACATACATGTAGAGGTTCCATCAGTGTAACAGATACCCATCATTATATTACGTACATACATGTAGAGGTTCCATCAGTGTAACAAATACCCATCATTATATTACGTACATACATGTAGAGGTTTCATCAGTGTAACAAATACCCATCATTATATTACGTACATACATGTAGAGGTTTCATCAGTGTAACAAATACCCATCATTATATTACGTACATACATGTAGAGGTTCCATCAGGGTAACAAATACCCATCATTATATTACGTACATACATTTAGAGGTTCCATCAGTGTAACAAATACCCATCATTATATTACGTACATACATGTAGAGGTTTCATCAGGGTAACAAATACCCATCATTATATTACGTACATACATGTAGAGGTTTCATCAGTGTAACAAATACCCATCATTATATTAGGTACATACATGTAGAGGTTTCATCAGTGTAACAGATACCCATCATTATATTACGTACATACATGTAGAGGTTTCATCAGTGTAACAAATACCCATCATTATATTAGGTACATACATGTAGAGGTTCCATCAGTGTAACAAATACCCATCATTATATTACGTACATACATGTAGAGGTTCCATCAGTGTAACAGATACCCATCATTATATTACGTACATACATGTAGAGGTTCCATCAGTGTAACAAATACCCATCATTATATTACGTACATACATGTAGAGGTTCCATCAGTGTAACAGATACCCATCATTTTATTACGTACATACATGTAGAGGTTCCATCAGTGTAACAAATACCCATCATTATATTACGTACATACGTGTAGAGGTTCCATCAGTGTAACAAATACCCATCATTATATTACGTACATACATGTAGAGGTTCCATCAGTGTAACAAATACCCATCATTATATTACGTACATACATGTAGAGGTTTCATCAGTGTAACAAATACCCATCATTATATTACGTACATACATGTCATGTAGAGGTTTCATCAGTGTAACAAATACCCATCATTATATTACGTACATACATGTAGAGGTTTCATCAGTGTAACAAATACCCATCATTATATTACGTACATACATGTAGAGGTTCCATCAGTGTAACAAATACCCATCATTATATTACGTACATACATGTAGAGGTTCCATCAGTGTAACAAATACCCATCATTATATTACGTACATACATGTAGAAGTTTCTTCAGTGTAACAAATACCCATCATTATATTACGTACATACATGTAGAGGTTTCATCAGTGTAACAAATACCCATCATTATATTACGTACATACATGTCATGTAGAGGTTCCATCAGTGTAACAAATACCCATCATTATATTACGTACATACATGTAGAGGTTTCATCAGTGTAACAAATACCCATCATTATATTACGTACATACATGTCATGTAGAGGTTTCATCAGTGTAACAGATACCCATCATTATATTACGTACATACATGTAGAGGTTTCATCAGTGTAACAAATACCCATCATTATATTACGTACATACATGTAGAGGTTCCATCAGTGTAACAGATACCCATCATTATATTACGTACATACACGTAGAGGTTTCATCAGTGTAACAAATACCCATCATTATATTACGTACATACATGTAGAGGTTTCATCAGTGTAACAAATACCCATCATTATATTAAATTCACCTAGAATCCACGGCTTATCACTTCCGTGTTCTGAGTTTGAGCACACAACCATGTCAGCAAAATTAAATGTGGCTATTTTTAACTGGGCTATATTCGGTGATTCCCCTTCTATTAATAGTAACAGTTGGGTTTTTCCTCTAGTAATAATAGCGCAACAGCGTATATGCGCATGCGTCATGTGACGCGTCAACAAATTCATTGAACGGTTTCAGTACCAGTGCTAGAGGTTTGAGTTGTCGCTAAGAAAAGATTGGAAGTTTAGGTATATAAGCATATTAACATTACAACCGCCCCAAACTAGTTGGCTGTTTTATCGCACCCGTGTCTAGTATGGGTGACTGTAGAAATGTAGTCGAAACGGACGGGGCTGCCCCAATACAAGCAGTGGTCCCAGTTCAAACTGCGAAATAAGAGACAGCCATTGTCCCTTCAACAGACGAAGAGAGATTGAAATGTCGACTCGATACTTACAAGCAATGGAACAGCAAGAAGAGTTCACTTCAACTTGCAACCGCTGGATTTATTCACACTGGTGAGATGATTACCGTATTTGATGCAATTGAAGTGCATAAAAAATTGTTTTTGGTTCACTCACATTTACATGCTCAATTTTTCAATAGATTTGTTTTCGAAATTATGTATGCATTTGATGATATGTTTAAAACGCATACCATTAGTAACCAAACATCAGTTTGTTTGTTGTACTTGCATGTTGCTTGAACACTTGCAACTGATAATAAGTAAGTTTCTTTTAAACTTAATAAAATAATGAGGATTTTAGATTCGCCAACATTTCATTTATTCATCTATTCATTTATTTATGTATTCATTCATTCTTTATTTATAATGTATTTACCCATGTGATACTTGATATATTTTGATTGTACTTGTAAATTTTCATTTAAGAAACTTTTTTTTTTAAATTTAGACAAATTCTAATAAACCTTTTATCATCAGGGATCGCTGACAAGGTTGAGTGCCAGTCGTGTGGAATCCGTCTGTACAACTGGCAAGAGGAGGAGGACCCGCTTCAAGCTCACAAGAAGTATGCCCCAGATTAAGGCCCCTCCTAAACCGAAAAAAAATTCTCAGTGTGAAATATACCCATTATGCTGACTACGAAGCAAGATTGCGAAGTTTTGACTCTTGGCCCCTGAAATGTGTTCCACAGAAACCGGACATGATGGCTCGATCCGGGTTCTTTTATATCGGATCCGCGGATAGAGCCCGTTGTTTTCATTGTGGCGTAACTCTGCGAGATTGGGATACCGACGATTATCCGCTTTGTGCGCATCGCCAGTGGTCGGGGCAATGGTCGGAGCATTGTCCGTTTGTTCAGCAGTTGGATGTTGAAGGAATGAGAGCAGAGATTGAAGATTGGGAGAGAGAGAGGAAAGGTAAATGATTGAATTTGAAAATTCTAAAGTTGACTCTACCTTTATGCATACCTCAAATCAGGAAATTGAGGAATTTGTGGCTGATGTGGGGACCCATCCTGAAACTAGGGACGGTCTCTTCGCTGACTATAAAGCCAGACTGGAGACGTTTGACTCGTGGCCTTTGGAACGATCCGCCCACAATCCAGCTATCATGGCTCGATCCGGGTTCTTCTACGTTGGCACTGCCGATCGGGCGCGTTGCTTTCTATGTGGTGTAACTAAACAGGACTGGGACATTGATGACTTCCCTCCTTGTGTGCATCGGCAATTGGCAGAGAATTGTCCGTTTGTTCAACATTTGGACGTCGATGCAATGAAGACGGAGATAATAGAGGCGGAGAGGATGACTATGCACAACTCAATCTCGCCTGATTGTGGTCCTACCCGGGGAACAGATCGCGAAGATAACAGAGCAAGGTTGTTCTTGAGGCCAGGTTCTGTTCCTGAAAGTCCTGCCGCCTACCACCGTGAAGCAGAGTCGAGGGTGTACAGCCCTCCGCGAACGAATGCGGTAGTGAAAATGGCAGTCAGCAGATCCAGGCTCCCTGAAGACGGGCTGGAGATCTTTCAAAACGGGAACGATTCTGGATACTGTGCGATTCAGGATGTCCCGAGAATGGAGGAGGGATGACAGGTGGGCAAGTATACAACCAGCGTTCAGTCAACTGACGCGACATACATGAGAATATTAAAAGGAATTCCTTGCACTCCCATTTTAAAGATGTTACTCTGTTATGTTTCAGAGAAGAATAATGCACAGTATTACTTTGTGTCTAACATCAGTGATCACCTTTGAAAGGATTTGGGGAGTACTTATCCATTATATTTCGAAATAATTTTGTTGAGGGATTTAAATGGGACGTTTTAAATGTGCAGGAAGTTTCATAGAAATGTACGGATGTAAAGTTTATTCATAACTATCTCAAACTTGGAAAGGGATAATGAATAAGCGTTTTGGTAGAAAGATGCTTAAGATTTTTATTTAGTTTGATATTAGCTTTAAAATGCATGATATATAATCAACAATAATAACAATCTCCTCATTATTTGGAAATATGTATCATTACATTTTTCTGGAAAATATTTTAGTAACGTCCTATACGTAACGTAAATTTTCTTTAATGGATATTCACCAGGCCTACCATACAAACGGCACTCAAATCTTCAAAAATGTACAAATATACCCTTAATCAGATCACAAATCCCGACAATAGTACGACAAACCTTCCTAAACTGAATTCCAATCCTCGAAAACTGAATTCATATCCTCTAAAACTCATTTCAAATCCTCGAAAACTCATTTCATATCCTCTAAAACGGGCGACAAATCGTCTGAAAGGGACATTTTAGCCTCAAAACGGACCAAAAATCAACGGAACGTTCAATAAATCGCCTAGCAAAATGGCAGCTCGGCAACAAGACAAAGTAAATGGAAGTGTTGTTTTCTTATACTACGACTCTTATCTTCTACATACATCGATATATAGTGCACAAACTCCTAAATGTAATAAACTTCAGATCTATGTCCTTACATTTCATTCTCAGGCGTGAGTAGAAGCTAGCCGGCCTCGAATAGACGACCGTGCACAGTTTCTGTTCACTCGGCAGTATCTATGGTTACCTGGTAACGGTTGTGTGGGAGTTGACCTTCAGTGTCAGCTCGGGTTAAACCAGGTAATAATGTTGTCAGCGCATTGTACATGCACAAATAGGCAGTAAAATGCGTCACATAAATACCCATCATTATTGTTATGTGTAGATCTGCCTTTTGTATGTTTCGTACGCATATTTTCATTGTCTTCTACTGAAGTTCTATTTTCTGAAACATATCTCGCAAAATAATACGCTAGCTTCATGAACATTTCAGCCCATTATCTTAATTATTTGTTGTAGTTATATTATGACGGGGTGTAATAAACATCATCTGTTGTACACACACCTGCAGTTCGTACAAACTATTCGTAAACTATTAGAGCATTGCCAATGTTGGAATTATAGTGTGCTTTCCTCTCCCCGTATGTACACTGGCTGTGCGCCGGTTTGAAGTGAAATTCACATGTACATGATTAGAATTATGACAAATGAGGTTTTGTTTGGGTATTTTTGTTTACTTTTCATCTTGCGATATGAATGAAATGATTGGTATGTATGTGTTAGTATTTTACACTTTAAGCAACATTCTCATAGTAATTCATCGAACATGCCATACGGTACACCTACCAGATATCTTATCAGATTTCGTAAAAACTATGATGAACAGTTTAGCATTATTATAGCATTATGAAGTTGCACCATTTCTGTATAATATATTTGAATTTCAGAAGTTGTCATGTCAAAAAATAATGGTGAATGTTGAAATGAAGCTACTTGTGTTCAGTTTTCGATTAGTGATTGATCAGAAAGCATTTGAAACGGATTTACATACAACCACGAGCAATAATACACGCATTTGCATTAAAGTGTTGATGACGCTACAGACGCACTTTTGCAATTTCAGTGACTTCATAAATACGATGACCATTATACTAATGAAGACCCTTATTATTTTACTTCATGGATGAAGTGTTTGTTGCTGCTGCTTCTTTTGTTTTGTTATCATTTATGAGAATATGTTTTGTTCCATATGCTTTTTATATGCTTCTATGTGCTGCAAGTATAAACATATTCCATGTCTTTGTTTGTTTTTTGTCTTTGCATCATGTTAGTTTAGTAATTGATAACGATGAACACTGGTAAAGAAGGTAATTATTATAAACACTGGCAAAAATAGGATAATCATGATAAACGCACAAAAACTGATAGAATAATTGGTATTTTGTTGCACCGAAAGGAAGCTAAAGTGAGTTCATATGTTCTCGTATGACCTAACATAGCTTATTTTAGTGCGAAAACCGTGCACCTGTGCCTTTAACTTTATCATCATCATCCTAATTTGTACCAGTGTTTATCGTAATCATGATCATCCTATTTAACATATAGAATGATCATGATCATGATAAACGCAGGTAAAAAAAATAGGATAATCATGATAAACACTGGTAAAAATAGGATGGTCATGATAAACACTGGTAAAAATAAAATGATCACAATCATGATAAAGTTTGGTAAAAATAGGATAATCATGATAAACGTTGGTAAAATAGGATGATCATGATATACACTGGTAAAATAGGAAGATCATGATCATGATAAACACTGGTAAAAATAGGATGATCAGAAACGCTGGTAAAAATAGAATGATCATGAGCATGATAAACACTTGTAAAATTAGGATGATCATGATAAACACTGGTAAAAATAGAATGATCGTGATAAACACTGGTAAAAATAGGATGATCATGATAAACACTGGTAAAAATAGAATGATCGTGATAAACACTGGTAAAAATAGAATGATCGTGATTAACACTGGTAAAATTAGGATGATCATGATAAACACTGGTAAAAATAGAATGATCGTGATAAACACTGGTAAAATAGGATGATCATGATCATGATAGGCACTGGTAAAAATAGGATGGTCATGATTATAATAAACGCTGCCAAAATATGATGATCATGATAAACACTGGTAAAATTAGGATGATCATTATCATGATAAACACTGGTAAAATAGGATAATCATGAGGATGATAAAGACTGGTAAAATAAGGATGATCATGATAAACACTGGTAAAACTAGGATGATCATGATAAACATTGGTAAAATTAAGATGATCATGAGAAACACTGGTAAAATAGGATGATCATGATAGACACTGGTAAAATAGGATAATCATGATCATGATAGGCACTGGTAAAAATAGGATGGTCATGATTATAATAAACGCTGCCAAAATATGATGATCATGATAAACACTGGTAAAATTAGGATGATCATGATCATGATAAACACTGGTAAAATAGGATAATCATGAGGATGATAAAGACTGGTAAAATAAGGATGATCATGATAAACACTGGTAAAAATAGGATGATCATGATAAACACTGGTAAAATATGATGATCATGATAAACACTGGTAAAACTAGGATGATCATGATAAACATTTGTAAAATTAGGATGATCATGATCATGATAAACACTGGTAAAATAAGGATGATCATGAGAAACGCTGGAAAAAATAGAATGATCATGATAAACACTGGTGAAAATAGGATGATCATGATTATGATAAACACTGGTGAAATATGATGATCATGATAAACACTGGTAAAATTAGGATGATCATGATAAACGCTGGTAAAAATAGGATGATCATGATAAACACTGGTAAAATAGGAAGATCATGATCATGATAAACACTGGTAAAAATAGGATGATCATGGTTATGATAAACACCGCTAAAATATGATGATCATGATAAACACTGGTAAAATTAGGATGATCATGATAAACACTGGTAAAAATAGAATGATCGTGATAAACACTGGTAAAATTAGGATGATCATGATAAACACTGGTAAAAATAGAATGATCGTGATAAACACTGGTAAAATAGGATGATCATGATCATGATAGGCACTGGTAAAAATAGGATGGTCATGATTATAATAAACGCTGCCAAAATATGATGATCATGATAAACACTGGTAAAATTAGGATGATCATGATCATGATAAACACTGGTAAAATAGGATAATCATGAGGATGATAAAGACTGGTAAAATAAGGATGATCATGATAAAGACTGGTAAAAATAGAATGGTCATGATAAAGACTGGTAAAAATAGAATGGTCATGATAAACACTGGTAAAATATGATGATCATGATAAACACTGGTAAAATAGGATAATCATGAGGATGATAAAGACTGGTAAAATAAGGATGATCATGATAAACACTGGTAAAAATAGGATGATCATGATAAACACTGGTAAAATATGATGATCATGATAAACACTGGTAAAACTAGGATGATCATGATAAACATTTGTAAAATTAGGATGATCATGATCATGATAAACACTGGTAAAATAAGGATGATCATGAGAAACGCTGGAAAAAATAGAATGATCATGATAAACACTGGTGAAAATAGGATGATCATGATTATGATAAACACTGGTGAAATATGATGATCATGATAAACACTGGTAAAATTAGGATGATCATGATAAACGCTGGTAAAAATAGGATGATCATGATAAACACTGGTAAAATAGGAAGATCATGATCATGATAAACACTGGTAAAAATAGGATGGTCATGGTTATGATAAACACTGCTAAAATATGATGATCATGATAAACACTGGTAAAATTAGGATGATCATGATAAACACTGGTAAAATAAGGATGATCATGAGAAACAGTGGAAAAAATAGAATGATCATGATAAACACTGGTAAAAAATAGGATGGTCATGATTATGATAAACACTGCTGAAAATAGGATGGTCATGATTATGATAAACACTGGTAAAACATGATTATCATGATAAACACTGGTAAAATTAGGATGATCATGATTAACACTGGTAAAATAAGGATGATCATGAGAAACAGTGGAAAAAAAGAATGATCATGATAAGCATTGGTAAAATTAGGATGATCATGATCATGATAAACACTGGTAAAATTAGGATGATCATGAGAAACGCTGAAAAAAATAGAATGATCATGATAAACACTGGTGAAAATAGAATGATCATGATCATGATAAACACTGGTAAAATTCGGATAATCATGAGAAACATTGGTAAAATAGGATGATCGTGATACAGTTAAACACTGTCAAAAAAATAAGAATCTCATAATATACACTGATAGAAATAGGATGATCATGATTATAATAAACACTGCTAAAATAAGATGATCATGATAAACACTGAAAAAAATTGAATGATCATGATAACATTGGTAAAATAAGATGATCATGATAAACACTGAAAAAAATAGAATGATCATGATAAACATTGGTAAAATTAGGATGATCATGATAAACACTGAAAAAAATAGAATGATCATGATGAATGCTGGTAAAAATAAGGTGATGATGATTGTAAACACCGGTAAAAGCAAGATGATGATAATGAGGATCAACACTATGACAGTGGTGAAGATGAATAAACGTGGTGATAATGAAAGTGTCTCATTGTATTTCTGTAAGGTAAAACGACCACAATAAAGCTGGCTGGACCTTTGTGACGAGGTAAAACCTGAGCGAAACAAAGGCGTGATCTGTAGTGCTGCACAATCTTCACTGATAGTGATAAAGAAGAAGCAACCATTACGTTATGCACTTCAAAGGGTGAGTCACTGGTTCGTAACTTAAACACAACCAGGACGATCCTTTAAGTGTACAGCGTTAATGTTTCCTGAACGAATCAAATGTTTTGGGAGAGAGAGAAATGTGATATAAAATGTTTAACAAAGCGATGGTGGTGGTGGTGGTGGTGGTGTAATGATGATGATGATGATGATGATGGCCATGATATCAAAGATTATGAAACACTCATTACGTTATGTACTTCAAAGGGTGAGTCACTGGTTGTAACTCGTAACGACCAGGGCGATCCTTTAAGTGTACAGCGTGTATTTAACCTGCTGAACTGAAGAAAACTGAAATGGTTTAGAGGTGGAGATGTGGACGAGGAACAACGTTGACGTGATAGGAAGATGCATTTACTGTCTGTAAAGATAGGAAGATGCATTTACTGTCTGTATAGATAGGAAGATGCATTTACTGTCTGTATAGATAGGAAGATGCATTTACTGTCTGAATAGATAGGAAGATGCATTTACTGTCTGTATAGATAGGAAGATGCATTTACTGTCTGTATAGATAGGAAGATGCATTTACTGTCTGTATAGATAGGAAGATGCATTTACTGTCTGAATAGATAGGAAGATGCATTTACTGTCTGAATAGATAGGAAGATGCATTTACTGTCTGTATAGATAGGAAGATGCATTTACTGTCTGTATAGATAGGAAGATGCATTTACTGTCTGTATAGATAGGAAGATGCATTTACTGTCTGTATAGATAGGAAGATGCATTTACTGTCTGTATAGATAGGTAGATGCATTTACTGTCTGTATATATAGGAAGATGCATTTACTGTCTGTATAGATAGGAAGATGCATTTACTGTCTGTATAGATAGGAAGATGCATTTACTGTCTGTATAGATAAGAAGATGCATTTACTGTCTGTATAGATAGGAAGATGCATTTACTGTCTGTATAGATAGGAAGATGCATTTACTGTCAGTATAGATAGGAAGATGCATTTACTGTCTGTATAGATAGGAAGATGCATTTACTGTCTGTATAGATAGGCAGATGCATTTACTGTCTGTATAGATAGGAAGATGCATTTTCTGTCTGTATAGATAGGAAGATGCATTTACTGTCTGTATAGATAGGAAGATGCATTTTCTGTCTGTATAGATAGGAAGATGCATTTACTGTCTGTTTAGATAGGAAGATGCATTTACTGTCTGTATAGATAGGAAGATGCATTTACTGTCTGTATAGATAGGAAGATGCATTTACTGTCTGTATAGATAGGAAGATGCATTTACTGTCTGTATAGATAGGAAGATGCATTTACTGTCTGTATAGATAGGAAGATGCATTTACTGTCTGTATAGATAGGAAGATGCATTTACTGTCTGTATAGATAGGAAGATGCATTTACTGTCTGTATAGATGGGAAGATGGATTTACTGTCTGTATAGATAGGAATATGCATTTACTGTCTGTATAGATAGGAAGATGCATTTACTGTCTGTATAGATAGGAAGATGCATTTACTGTCTGTATAGATAGGAAGATGCATTTACTGTCTGTATAGATAGGAAGATGCATTTACTGTCTGTATAGATAGGAATATGCATTTACTGTCTGTATAGATAGGAAGATGCATTTACTGTCATGCATTTACTGTCTGTATAGATAGGAAGATGCATTTACTGTCTGTATAGATAGGAAGATGCATTTACTGTCTGTATAGATAGGAAGATGCATTTACTGTCTGTATAGATAGGAAGATGCATTTACTGTCTGTATAGATAGGAAGATGCATTTACTGTCTGTATAGATAGGAAGATGCATTTACTGTCTGTATAGATAGGAAGATGCATTGACTGTCTGTATAGATAGGACGATGCATTTACTGTCTGTACAGATAGGAAGATGCATTTACTGTCTGTATAGATAGGAAGATGCATTTACTGTCTGTATAGATAGGAAGATGCATTTACTGTCTGTATAGATAGGAATATGCATTTACTGTCTGTATAGATAGGAAGATGCATTTACTGTCTGTATAGATAGGAAGATGCATTTACTGTCTGTATAGATAGGAAGATGCATTTACTGTCTGTATAGATAAGAAGATGCATTTACTGTCTGTATAGATAGGAAGATGCATTTACTGTCTGTATAGATAGGAAGATGCATTTACTGTCAGTATAGATAGGAAGATGCATTTTCTGTCTGTATAGATAGGAAGATGCATTTACTGTCTGTATAGATAGGCAGATGCATTTACTGTCTGTATAGATAGGAAGATGCATTTTCTGTCTGTATAGATAGGAAGATGCATTTTCTGTCTGTATAGATAGAAAGATGCATTTTCTGTCTGTATAGATAGGAAGATGCATTTACTGTCTGTTTAGATAGGAAGATGCATTTACTGTCTGTATAGATAGGAAGATGCATTTACTGTCTGTATAGATAGGAAGATGCATTTACTGTCTGTATAGATAGGAAGATGCATTTACTGTCTGTATAGATAGAAAGATGCATTTACTGTCTGTATAGATAGGAAGATGCATTTACTGTCTGTATAGATAGGAAGATGCATTTACTGTCTGTATAGATAGGAAGATGCATTTACTGTCTGTATAGATAGGAAGATGCATTTATTGTCTGTATAGATAGGAAGATGCATTTACTGTCTGTATAGATAGGAAGATGCATTTACTGTCATGCATTTACTGTCTGTATAGATAGGAAGATGCATTTACTGTCTGTATAGATAGGAAGATGCATTTACTGTCTGTATAGATAGGAAGATGCATTTACTGTCTGTATAGATAGGAAGATGCATTTACTGTCTGTATAGATAGGAAGATGCATTTACTGTCTGTATAGATAGGAAGATGCATTTACTGTCTTTATAGATAGGAAGATGCATTTACTGTCTGTGTAGATAGGAAGATGCATTGACTGTCTGTATAGATAGGAAGATGCATTTACTGTCTGTATAGATAGGAAGATGCATTTACTGTCTGTATAGATAGGAAGATGCATTTACTGTCTGTATAGATAGGAAGATGCATTTACTGTCTATATAGATAGAAATATGCATTTACTGTCTGTATAGATAGGAAGATGCATTTACTGTCTGTATAGATAGGAAGATGCATTTACTGTCTGTATAGATAAGAAGATGCATTTACTGTCTGTATAGATAGGAAGATGCATTTACTGTCTGTATAGATAGGAAGATGCATTTACTGTCAGTATAGATAGGAAGATGCATTTTCTGTCTGTATAGATAGGAAGATGCATTTACTGTCTGTATAGATAGGCAGATGCATTTACTGTCTGTATAGATAGGAAGATGCATTTACTGTCTGTATAGATAGGAAGATGCATTTACTGTCTGTATAGATAGGAAGATGCATTTACTGTCTGTATAGATAGGAAGATTCATTTTCTGTCTGTATAGATAGGACGATGCATTTACTGTCTGTACAGATAGGAAGATGCATTTACTGTCTGTATAGATAGGAAGATGCATTTACTGTCTGTATAGATAGGAAGATGCATTTACTGTCTGTATAGATGGGAAGATGGATTTACTGTTTGTATAGATAGGAAGATGCATTTACTGTCTGTATAGATAGGAAGATGCATTTACTGTCTGTATAGATAGGAAGATGCATTTACTGTCTGTATAGATAGGAAGATGCATTTACTGTCTGTATAGATAGGAAGATGCATTTACTGTCTGTATAGATAGGAAGATGCATTTACTGTCTGTATAGATAGGAAGATGCATTTACTGTCTGTATAGATAGGAAGATGCATATACTGTCTGTATAGATAGGAAGATGCATTTACTGTCTGTATAGATAGGAAGATGCATTTACTGTCTGTATAGATAGGAAGATGCATTTACTGTCTGTATAGATAGGAAGATGCATTTACTGTCTGTATAGATAGGAAGATGCATTTACTGTCTGTATAGATAGGAAGATGCATTTACTGTCTGTATAGATAGGAAGATGCATTTACTGTCTGTATAGATAGGAAGATTCATTTTCTGTCTGTATAGATAGGAAGATGCATTTACTGTCTGTATAGATAGGAAGATGCATTTACTGTCTGTATAGATAGGAAGATGCATTTACTGTCTGTATAGATAGGAAGATGCATTTACTGTCTGTATAGATAGGAAGATGCATTTACTGTCTGTATAGATAGGAAGATGCATTTACTGTCTGTATAGATAGGAAGATGCATTTACTGTCTGTATAGATAGGAAGATGCATACATCGGTTGTATAGATAGGAAGATGCATACATCGGTTGTATATATTTGAAGATTCATGCATAGCTTGGTTGTTTGGATGGACATACGAGGGGCGTTCAATAAGTGTTGCAACTTCAATATAAAACCAACTCGCGTAGTCAATTTTTTACTTTTATTTTTCAATATAGTTACCCTTCACCTCAATACACTTATTCCATTTCTCTTTAAGACTTTTGATGCCGCTTTTGTAGAAGTCTTCCGTTTGCCCCCCTAACCACGCCTCTGTTGCAGCTTTGACGTCTTCGTCATCCCGGAAGTGCCTTCCACGTAGGGCGGATTTCAGGTTTCTGAACAGGAAGTAGTCACTGGGGGCTAGGTCTGGGCTGTAGGGTGGGTGGTTAAGCTGTTCGAATCCACAATCACGTATAGCGGCCTGTGCAACTCTTGACTTGTGGACTGGAGCGTTGTCATGCAAAATCAGAACACCACGTGTCAACATTCCACGGCGTTTCTGTCGAATTGTCTTTCGCAATTCTTGCATTAGGTTGGCATAATACTGACCATTCATTGTAGTTTTGGTTGGCAAGTAATCAATTAATAATATGCCTTTTGCATCCCAAAAGATTGTCCCATAACCTTGCCAGCTGATGGTTGAGTGCGAAACTTCAGGGGAGGCGGTGAACTCGGGTGCTTCCATTGCTTGGATTCCAATTTAGTTTCCGGGTCCCAGTGGTGGATCCAGGTTTCGTCACCTGTCACCAGACGACACAAAAACCTGGCTTCATCCGCATTAAACCGATCCAGGAGCTCCATGCAACTTTCGGTTCTTTTCTGGCGATCTTGTGCTGTGAGGTTTCTGGGTACCCATCTTGCAGATACTTTGGACATACCAAGATGGTCATGAATTATTTTTTCAACACTTCCAACTGATATCTGGAATTCCAAAGACAGTTCAGAAACTTTAACACGGCGGTCAGCTAAAATTCGTCTTTCGATAGCGGCAATAACTTCCGGTCGGGTGACTTCAGATGGCCTGCCTGACCGTGGGTCATCGTCTAAGGACTCCCTGCCCCGCTTGAACTGAAGAGAACAGCGACAAACTGTTGAAAAGTTAGGAGCATCCTTACCCATCACATTACACATACGATTATGTATTTCTGTAGCTTTGCATCCCTCTTTAGTAAGGAACTTGATCACAGCGCGTTGTTCATGTTTGAGAGAACCCATGATTATTGAGACCCCTAGGTCAGCGCAGCTATTATATGTAAATAATTGTAATGTCTAGAAATTGTTTTGACATGTGTCAATGTTATGTTTTGACTATAGTTACACCTGCTATAAGCTGACACTGTTTATGTAAACACCAATGCCCCGCTTGCAACACTTATTGAACGCCCCTCGTATGCATGCATTGATCGAACAGATGGGCACATGTATACATTGGTTGTATAGATAAATGAATAAATGATGTTACATAGCATACAGAACTTTGTTGTATGATGACAGATACATGCATTTATTTACAGACGTCACGTTCTCTATTGGTGGGCAGATGCATGCACTTTTTTGTACTGCTTGGCAGAGGTATTTATAGATGGGAAGATTGCATTGACTGTATATATTGGCTTTGCATGCATTGATTATGCATATACATGTATAGATGGACAGATGCATGTATTGATTGTATTTTTGTATATGCATCCATGAATTGATGGCGTAAATGTGTAATAGTGGCTTAGTAACTATATCTATTTTATGATTGCAGGTGAAATACCGGAATCTATCAATGAAAATAAATATATAGAACATCATACATGTGAATTTGGATCGTTTGTATTGAACGAGAAGATGTCATGGAAGCGGAGGAACATCGCCGTCGGTTTTAAACTAAATTTGCGAGTGTTGAATAACAATATTAATCCCGGAAATTTTACAAACGCAACTATTTATCTTATAAATCTCTAGCAATGTTATTAAAACATAAATTCCGGAGATTGAATTGGGGAAACATTGAAAAGTACGGAAAATTCCGAGAAGTGCTAACGCCGTCGGTTTAAACTAAATTTGCGGGTGTTGAATAACAATGAATCCCGGAAATTTTACAAACGCAACCATTTATCTTATAAATCCCTAGCAATGTTATTAAATATAAATTCCGGAGATGAAAATGGGAAAACATTGAAAAGTACGGAAAATTCCGAGAAGTGCCGAAGTTTTAAAAAAGTAGAACCGTCAGCCGTGCAAGTCGATTTCGGTGAATATGCAAGGATTTGGTCATATAATGAATACAAAATTTTCTTTTCTTGACAAATACCATGCATGCACTTATTGATGGACAGATGCACCGATGCACTGAAGTCTACTTCAAATTATAGGTTGGCACGGATTATTAATTAAGCTGTACAATTCGAGAATATTATTCAAGCTGTAGGTACTACATGTGAAACATTTGTTTGTGTGCATGACCTCCGAACTTTGAACCCTATGTTTACCTCTGTAGAGAACGGTTACGTCAGGTGTATAAACCATGTTTGACAACTGTAACTAATATCTACATTGAACACCAGTTTATATGACATGGTACAGGAACTGTTGGCTGTTGTCAGCGTAAACCCGACTGGGGTTTGACAAATTCAGGTCACCATGGTTTGTTCAGCTCAATGTTTAATGAGCATCATTAGCAGCTCAGTTTTTGCGCAGTTTCCGTCGTCACCGCCGCCTCCGCCGTCTCCGCCGTCTCCGCCGCCGCCGCGTTTTGTATTCGCTATAACTTTTTTCCTAGAAGGTTTTGAGAACTCATATACATAACTTCTTACTAATGCCCCTGGGGAATATTTTTGACATGTTCACATTCAAGGTCAAAGGTCAAGGTCACGAGTTCTGAAATCGCTAAAACAATTCCTTGTAAACACCATAACTTGAAAAATATTTGTGCTATCAGGCTCTTTTTTGGTGTATATATACTATGGAGAAAGGCCAAGATTTGTAAAGGTTTTCGCTAACATCCGTCAAAGGTCAAGGCCATAGCGAGGTCACAACTTAAGCATGCTTTTGCGAAAATGTCTTATTTCAACTATTAACACTTTGAATCATTACTTGATTGTGATACACAATGAAAAGTGATCACTGATTGTGTGACCTTGAATTTTAAAGGTCAAGGTCACGAGATAGGGTCAAGGTCACCAGTTCTGAAATCCCATGATGGTATCAACACCTCATATACATAGCTTCTTTCTTGTACACCTGGGGAATTAGTTTGACATGCCCGAGCTCACATTCAAGGTCAAAGGTCAAGGTCACGAGTTCTTAAATCACTACAAAAATCCTTGTGAATTCGATACCTTCAACAACTTCTGTGCTATGAGGCCCTTACTTGGTTTATATCAACTATAGAGAAAGACTGAGATTTGAAAAGGTTTTCGCTAAAATATGTCAAACGTCAAAGTCACAGCAAGGTCACAACTTAAGCATGCAGTTGCGAACATGCCTTATTTTAACTATTAACACTTTGAATCATTACAAGATTGTTATACACAATGAAAAGTGATCATTGACTGTGTGACCTTGAAGATCAAAGGTCAAGGTCATGAGATATTGGTTAAGGCCATGTTTATCCTTTGATCCAATTTTGAATCAGAAATAGGTTTTAAGAATAAACTTGTGAAAAGTGACCGCAGTGATGATTCAACTTGTTAGAATGACTTGGATAATAAGCAAAATTTTGTCCAAAAAAAATCCCATTTTATTTATGCTGAGGAGAAGGCGGAACAGGGAAAGGCGAGACCCAAAGTTTCGGAGCTGATCTGCTTTTGCGGTGTCCCGCAAACGCTCATCTAGTTTTATTCCTAATATTGTTTATATCGATACAGATGCAATGATGCTGGAATTGCATTGACTGTACAAAGAACACAAAGAGGATGATTATGAAATTATTTTATTTTTAGAACACACCCAGTCCATGTCCGACTTCATATTTCAGCAGTTATTAAATATATCAATGTATTTAATTAACTTATCTGGATTTCGAATTAAAAAATAACGGAATTATGATGTCATTTGGTAGAAAGTATTAGATATCATGGTGGGAATTAACTAGGAATAATAAGCTAGTGAAGATACAAAGTGACATTGCAAGTTTGAAGATTGAACAGATATTATAAAAGAGGGTCAAAATACATAATGAGAAGGAGAAAATGATATAATATACGCCTGGATAAAAATATTATATAAATAGGGTAGAAAATATGCAGTGACGTTATATAGCAAATCAGCAAGATAAAAAATAGACATGAGAGAATACCATGCATAGGTTGGTTGGAAATGGCACTGAGTGAGACACGAGATCAAACTATAGATCAGTAAGTGGGGCATGCTAAAACAATATAATAGGGTTAATATTCATATATTAATCAGTAGAGGTATTGGAATGGAGTTACAAAGTAGTTTGGAATTTGTAAAAGAAAATTAAGACATTTGGTACAATAGTTTGAAATCGTATATGATCAAAGCACTATGTTACAAATTGAAAACAAATGGAAAGAAGAGGCCTGGGAAGAGGTGAGTTGGGTTCAACGCGACTTTCATCTTATATCAACGGCTAGAAGTATAGCCTGGAGAAATCCAGCAACACCAACTTGATAAGCATTGCAATGAAACCTGCACACATCGACTGGACATAACGAACCATGGGTGAATTAGACAGAACTTGTTAAGAGTTAATAGTACAATAAAGTACAAATGAATGAAGTACATGGACAGAGACAGTTCGCTATTATGGAGAAAGTATTTATAATACTGAAAGTGAATCAACGGTAACGTTAAAACAACATGTGAGGGATTCATTCAAGACATAAGCAGATAAGAGACGCATCACAGACTTCTCTTAACAAGTTATACCGTAGTAACATAAACTAGGACAGTCGTCAGCATATCCGAATAGTAACATTACCCAGAGCTGCTTTTTTAATCAACATGGACATATTAAGGCACATTTTAGCCTTATAGCCTTGAACCACAGTATATAGAGAGAGATTTAAATAACTGTTCTGGAATATGATAACTACTCTGCATAGCTAATCAGCATCTGTATATTGGAGAGATTGTGTGTGTTTATCAGCCTCCAGGTAGTCGAGGACATCTCTTCATTGTCCTGTAACAATAAATAAAATAAAACATTTAAAAACTTCATAATTTTGCTATTTTTTCATATTGACAATTGTTTGTTTTGTTATTCCTGTTGTTTGTCTACATGATCTTAAATCATTTTTCATATTCTCGTAGTTGCAAGTACATTCCTTTATGCTCAAATCATCAACACTACATGAAATCATATATATAGAGAATCTCACCTAAGTGTCTTCTGATATCAAATATATCAACACGAGTTGATTAAAGTTACAAATACCCGAGGCTTGAAGACACATGGGTGAGATTTTATTTATCATTCAAAATCATACTTCAACAAGTATTAGCATTATGACGTCATCAGCATTATGGCGTCATAGCATTGTTACGTCATCAAGTCCGCAATAAACGATCATTTAGTCATGCTGCTGCAATGGCCTGGAACAGTCTTCCTGTAGAAATAAGACTCTGTCAAGACTTTTCTTGCTGTTATCTCAAGACCCATTTCTACAGACTTGCCTACTCCAAATAAACTCTCTCCACGTTTTCTTCCTATGTGCGCCTTGAGCATGAACTGCGCATGGAAAGGCGCCTCATAAATAGACTATTTTTATTAACTTTGTGACGTCACATCATTGTTAGTAGTGTTTTCAGTGATGTCAAAGCCGTGTGATGTCATTAACAAGATACAAGATACAAGATATTTATTGTACATAAAACACCCATTGTGGGCAGTGTACAAAGTAGTTAACACATGTTAAGTAAATATATACAAGAGCATTAATATATCTCAGTGTGAGACAATTATATCAAACAATGCACATTATAGATTGTACAATAATTAATCAATGTGGCTTAATCTCATTGAATACATGTCATAAAGTATTTTACAAGTGATAGAAGCATGATGACTCTTGGGGTTTAGAATTGATGAGAGGAGCTCTTTCCTTGAGACCCCCACGAGACCAGTTGATGAAATTAGTTTCGAGCGATAATGAGCATAATTTGGGCATTCAAATATGAAATGTTCTTCCGTTTCTGTAACACCCTGACTGCACTTTTGACAGAGGCGTTTGTCTACAGGGGTGTTGTTATATCTTCCTCTCTCAATCTTAAGCTGGTGAGCGCTAAGTCTTAACTTAGTTAATACTTGTCTGTGGTCATTATTCTTAATGTTTAAATAGTCTTTGTAGCCAAACGAGTCTTCAATATGTCCAAGCAGGCGTAATTTCTTTCCTTTATCAGATGGTAGTTGATCAGTTTCCTTGAGGTATATTTGAATAAATTCAGTTTTTAAACATTCCATGAATTGCTGTCTTGAGATACTGTAAATGTTTGATGAAGGGAATGATATTTTAAGACGTTGTTCAATTGTTGAGACCCAGGATGATTTTGAAAGACCCTTATCTTCTTGTAGGGCAGCATATATAAGTCTGTCTTGATCCACTCGCAATAATCGTTTGTAGTAGTTGAATACATTAGAGAGTATCTCTATAGATAGAGGGTAGAGTCCAAGCTCGCTAAGGCATCCGATATTACTGGTTCTCTTTGGTACTCCGAGAATTGATTTAGCTGTTTTAATGGTTATTGTATTACAAGCCAGCTTACTCCAGTTTTGAAACGGATCTGATATCGATTTAAATATATCGCTGCCCCAAACTTCTGATGAATAAGTGGCGATTGGTGATATGAGACACCGATACAGACGAAGGATGACATCGGGGCGGAAGTGAGTTGTTGGAGTCAGGCTGTGGCGGATTTTGAACCAAGCGCGCATTGCTTTCCCTTTCAGGCTTTCAATAGCGAGTTTGAAAGTACCATTCTTATGAAGAGTCACACCAAGATAGGTGTATGAGTCACAAAAGTCAATAGCCGTGTTATCAAGGTGAAACACATGTCTGGAATCTGCATTGGTACCGCCGAAAATTAATACTTTAGTTTTAGAGAGATTTAAAGTGAGTTTCCAATCTTCTGTAAATGTTTTTAAATTGTCTATATTCTGTTGAAGTCCTTTGGGTGACTTTGAAAAAAGAACTAGGTCATCTGCGAAGAGCAAATGTGTGAGGTGTTGACCATCCAAAAGAGGAGCGTGGTCACTACGGGCTTCTAAATAGTCCTGTATATCGTTCACATAGATGTTAAAAAGGGTAGGACTGCACACACATCCTTGCTTAACACCAACTGATGATGAAATTGGTTCTGTCACTCCATCTTGCGTTTTGATAGAATACATCACATTAGAGTACATGTCATGTAAGAGATTAAATATTCTACCTGTTATACCATAATTATACATTTTATACAATAGTCCGTCTCTCCATACAGAGTCAAACGCCTTTCGAAAGTCAACAAAACAGGTATATAGTTTTCTCCTCGCCTGTTTGAACTTTTTAATCAAAGTTCTAAATATGAATATGTTGTCTGTTGTTCTGTGATCCGATCGAAAACCGGCCTGTCTTGAGTCAAAGAGAGAGTTAGATTCCATATATGAAGTTATTCTTGTGTTGATAATTGAAAGAAATAGTTTTGCAAGACAACTTCCAAGGGCAATTCCTCTATAGTTGTTGACATCGTTAAAATCTCCTTTCTTATGAATTGGTATGATATATGATGTTCGCCAATCCGAGGGAAATCGTCCAATGGCTAAGATGTGATTAAATAGTTTCAAGTAATGATCGTTGATAACGGTTGACGACACAGAAATCATCTCATTAAGTAGTAAGTCGGGACCGCCTGACTTTCTATTTTTCAATTTCCGTACAGCTTTAATGAGTTCCTGGGCTGTTATATTATCATTAAGAGAATTACAGTCTAGGTCAGTTGATGGATATATATCTCTAACTGACCTTGATACACTATGGTGAAAATCACTGGTGTTAGGAATATCACAGTTGAGATTCTTGAAATGTTCAATCCAATCCGTGGGAGAGATGTTGTCGCTGTGATCTGTCTCCTGTCCTCCTGTTAGCTCGCGGACCAGCCTCCAATATTCTCGGGAATCCGTCGTAGATAATGATTCAAGTAGTTCCAATAGATTTTCTGTATATCGTTTTTCTGAGTGTTTTATACATCTTTTATAGTCTTTGCGTGCTTTGTAAAACTTATTTTGCTTCGTTTTGTCGAAAGGGTTTTTAACGTGGTCTACCCAGGCTGATTGAACGACACTTTTCAAATCCTTACACTGAAAATTATACCACTTTTTCTTCTTTTTTGACTTCCGCTTCACATGTACCAGTTTTACAGAGCCATTCGCTGCAGACAAGATAATGTCAGAAAACTGAGATGTCATAGCATCAACTTCTTCCTGGGAATCATTTTCAGGAGTTTTCATTATAAAGTTGTCAGCAAGATATTTACACTCAGAGGATAGAAGTCTGTTTATATATTTGATTTCACACTCTCCTGACCACACAAACTTTGATATTTTATTGATGTTCCTGGATGTTTTATTATTTATTTTCTTTTTCTTGGGCTTCGTAAAATTCAGCTGGCCTTGACACGTGATAGTAATACTGGCTTGGAGAGCACAATGGTCAGACATGTGGGTGAGGGGTAATACTTTCATATAGTTAAATTTGTCATAATCTTCGTATTTGGTAACGATATAGTCAACTGCACTGCATCCATTATATTGATAACATGTTAAATTACCATATATATCTCCAACCGTTCTTCCGTTTAGAATACATGTCTTTGTAATAGCACAAGTTTGAAGTAACTCCTTGCCGAATTTATTAACGGTTAGGTCCGTGTTGTTCCTCTGGACAGGGATGCATAACGGGGGATCCTCAGTTGGGGGTAGAGGTGATAATGTATTATGAATTTCGGACTGCGGTAAGTCTTTTAGATTCCCTGTCCGCGCATTAAAGTCTCCACCTAATACAAGGGTGCCTTGATGGGCATAAAGTGCAAGCTTGTGTTCTAAGTCTATAAAAGCATCGCGGTCTTTCTTGTTCCAGATATTTGAGTTTTCTGGTGGAAGATATATTGTTCCAATAATAATATCTTGTGAAATATTTAATGACCTGCCTTTGGCTTTAACCCACAAAGAGTCACCGTCACCATTATCAAGTACTTCAACATCGACGCCAAGGTCTTTCTTATATAGTAGAGCTGTACCGCCTCTAGTTATGTTAGACACATTGCTGATACTAGCACGTCTTGGGTTGTAGATGATATTATAATCTGTATACCTTTCTTTAAGGATATTAATGTTAGCATCTTCATGGCTAATCCAACATTCAGTTAATCCTATAAAATCTGGAAATTCAAAATTACGAAGAATGTCAATTGGGTGTTGAATGTTAACAATACCTTGAGCATTAAAAAATGCAAATGAAAATGTCCTAGACATAGTGGACAAGTTAAATAATTGGCAAAATATTATAACAATATGACACTGGGCAAGTGATCAAATGGCATAAATGAAATTCGATCATAGGCAATACATATGGAAATACACATAGATACACAATACATGCACATAAGATTTGAGATGAAGCTGAAATAAAAAACACAAATAGTTCTCTGGTGGCGCTGCATACAATGTCTCATGACCATACTTGCTTAAAATGAAGTTAAGCATTGTCCGTAACATATATATAGATAGAGATCGCGCCACACAAATATTGTTTTAGTATCTCCGCTGATAGTTGGGCCACTGTGGCCAGGCTAGCATAGAGGGGGGAGCACTGAATCCATAGTAGGGCCACATCCAATTCGCTGATCCCTGGGGGTATCCCGGCGGGGGTGGGAGTCGCGGCATGCCGGGCCAACCAGGGTTACACATCCATGGTGGAAGGGTTGTCTGCATCGGTGGCAATGTCCTTGGCGGTAATATCGGGGTTTCCTGTCGCTCAGGTTGATGACGGACTTCCTGTTGTGGTGTCAAGTATCCTCTGTCATCGTCAGCGCATGAGTTGATGTCACTCTGGGGTTCCGAGTCAGATTGTTCAGAGACACAGTTTGTAGATTGCAATGTTTCGAAATTGCCTTGCTCCCTCAGTGGCGTAGGCTTCACTTTATTTGGTGATCTCGTTTGGTTTTGAGTTGGCTGGATATCATTTGCATTGCGATAGAAAGGTTTAGCTTTTATTTCACGCTTGGTTTGTCTCTGAATAAATCTCTTAATCAGACGCCCCATTACTGCCGAACCAGTTCCATTGGGGTGAACACTGTCTGAAAATAGATACTCCTTGATGCCACCCTCATCATCCGTGAAGTACAGATCAACGGGGATGAACTCGATGTGCTGCTTATAACACACATCCTCAACTATATGGTTTAGTGTTGAAATGTTCCGGTTGTATTTTCTCCCTTGCTCACCTCTTCTTGGGGGCACAGCACAGTAGCCAAGCTGAGCATTTGGGAATTTAAGGCACAGAGTTTTTGTAAGCATTTTGACTGGCTCGGACATGTCTCGATGTTTGCTGCAGTCATTAGATCCAATGATACAAGTAACAGTCACAGTCTCAGCATGGATCTCTTGTTGCTCAATAAAATCTATGAGGTCACTGTATTTTGCTCCAGACATTGTTCTAACACGCACAGTCCCCTTGTTGTCCATCCTTCTTCTGTCTATGTTTTTGAGCAGCGAGTCCCCTATGATAAGATGAGTCAGTGTTGTAGGGAGAGGTCTAGTCCTAGACCACACTGGCGTTCCTTCAGTAGAACTTCTAGCTTTTATGGGCTGTGAGAAGTGTGTCATTTCTACCTGGTTGTCAGTGTCATATTCACATTGAGATTCCTCAGGTACAACATCTGACTGTAGATGTGCTATTGTCATCGTTTCCTCCGTCTTTCTGTCGCGATCCTGGGTCGAGGGGAAGGTTTCCTGGGTTGACTGTGGAGGGGGGATAGCTCGCTTCAGATCAGTAATCTCTCTTTCTACTGTCGAAAGTTTGATGTGAAGACTTTGATTGTCTGCGTGTAAAGCTTCATTAGCTTTGTGCAGTTCATTCACAATTTCACTAAGGTTGCTGTGTTCTTGAATAAGTTCGTTAACTTTACCTTGTTCTCTCGCTAGATCTGCTTTAACAGTATAACACTTGTCACACTGAGTATAACGACTTAATGTGTTTTGTAGTTCTTGTACCGTTGTCTGCAGGTTGCCGACTTTCAACTGTAGGGTATGAAGCGCTAGCATATCTCGACTGTTCTGTGGAGTGGCAGGCTTACCCTTAGTTGTGTGAAAGAGATTATGCGTTGGTTTGCGAATCGCTTTGCTGCGTGGTACACTTGGAGTGATTGGAGTACTTCTAACGGAAGTCGTGATGATAGCTTCTGTATTGCTGTTGATGGCACTGTCAATCCTATTTACTATGGCGACAGCATCGGCCTTGGTAATGTTCCTAACCAATTGCCTATCACTAGGATCCTGTTGATTATTCTGATTCTTGTTGCGCTTTAGGGATGATTCAAATGCAGATTGTTCATATGCATCAAGGATTTCTTTATACACAACGTTCAGATGATCTCCATTTCCCTGATCTTTTCCCGAGAGAATGTTTGGTAGATGCTTGGTTTTAAATTCATCAATTGCCTTGCCATTTATAAGGAGCGTACTCGTTGTGTTGTATAGGTTAAGAGTATAGCATCCGTTTGTAGTTGATACTTTGTATATTGTTTCGGTTTGCGATTTAGATTTATCAACGCTTTTGATAATGCTTACGTCCGAAGCTAACGAACCGTAATACATTTCACAGTTATTTTTGAAAATGTCAAAAGTACCTGCATTAAGAAACACACGTAGTCCTCCTCCGGTTTGTGAAAACACAAAAGATTCCCTGTGTGTGGCGCTTAGTTTACTCCTGAGCGCTTTGTCTCTGTTGATAGCGTAAGGCTTCTCCCTTTGTCCGCCATCTTGGAATCGGTCCGTAACGTTCTTAGAAAGTTGTGGAATTTCTTTCTGTTGCATCTTTGGTTTTACAAGTCCGATTTTCTTCAAAATTACATCAAAGTAATGAGAGTTGTTTAGAGTTTCTTTTGTTAACTTTTTCACTTGCCCAATGCACACATAATTAGTGAAAGATCACAAAAATGTCACAAAATGATCAGAGCGGAAAAACTGGCAACGTCGTCATTATGACGTCACAATCATGTATATATGATGTAATAGGATTATGACGATTTGATTGTAGCGATATCTACAATGTAGATATCGCTTGTGGGAACCGGTTTTGGATGATAAATGACATTCAAACATGGAAAGGAATGATATCACACCAGTGACAGTACACACCACATACCATATCCTGTGGTCTCGTGTCTACCTTCCTCAGATTCCTGAACCGCATGAGACCCCCGCACTACATAAGGGCTGTTGTTGTATGTTTGCGGATTAATGATGATGCAAACAGATCTTCCCTCCTCAACGGCACGTGTGCTCACACCTGGCGGAAGACAAGAAAATCATCAATAACATGTTGTAAATATAGAGAGGGAGCAATGCCATTTAAATGTGTGATGTGGCTGAATTGGGAATTGGAGTTAGTTGCATAACAGCCGAACCCAGTTAGTCTACAAATGAGATGACATGAGGGGTTAAGACAACTTTTCTACAAACTTTGGAGGAGTTGGCACAACGGTGATGGAGATTATTAATAATATTGAGAAATAAGACAGATATATTCAACCTTATAAAACAAACTCTGCACAATGAAGCGGATATGACATTCCGCTGTATTTTACGCTGCTTCTATCACTTTGCATTATATCGATTGGATTATACCATTGAACATAGTATCATTGCTAAAACCGACCAGCGAACATTAAGTCCCATCCAGAAACAGATTTTAAATATTCTAATTTCTCATATCTTATTACCTCTCTCATGACGCCTTGCGTACACATGTACTAGGAACTTCAGAACAGCACATACAACCACCCATGCACAGTCTGAAATTAGAATTAAAGCGTTCGACAAAGTAAAATATCCATTAGGTAAACCTAAATGAAGGACATGAAATGGAAATTGTATTATGTAGAAATAGTTGAATGAAAGTACGTGTAAGGGTGATATAGATAATAGTAATGTAATAGTATGTTGCCTAATCAAGAAGGTTAACTTTACATTTGTTTGATGAGTTTTGATTTAAAGATTTAAAGTTCGACTTGATCTTTAACTCAAAATCCGTGTACATTGACGCCAGACTGGCATTCCTATCAAGTTCCCAGGACAAGTTTCATGGCGTGGCGGTGGTAACGGTGCAAGGTCGCAAATTTACCATAAATTTACTCCATTTTAACATATAACAGGGAAAATGTTTTAGCCAATACAAAACGTGCCGGCGGCCGCCGCCGCGCCAAAAAACTGTATGAGTAAGAAGTTATGTATAAGAGTTCTCAAAACCTTCTAGGAAACATGTTATGTGTAGGATAAAACACGAGACGTCGGTTATGCTTGGGGTTGTAACACCTGAGGAATGAAAGCTGAGCGAGAAGTAAGACCGAAAGCGAAGCTTGAGGTATTACTTCTCCGCGAATATTTCTTTCCGAGGGTTTTACAATCCCAAGCATAACCGACGTCTCGTGTTTTATCTAGCTTAGATACCGTAAGGGAGATTATGAAAAAAATACGTGCAGGAATATCCTGTTCAAGCATTGAAACCACAGGGATTCGATGTCGTAATTAAAACGTAGGTAAAACTTAGTTAAAAAAGCCTCTACATCCTATATACTACTCTATATAGAATAGGGTGTAGAATTTAAACTATGGTTTACCTACATTTAAGTACGATATCAAATCCCTGTAATTGAAACTTGAGAAAGAACAACAGTTTCACAATGTATGAGACGCGACTGGTCACGTGGCTGCAATTGACATCTCAGGAAAAGCACGTGCACATCAGTCAGAGGTTTTACAAATGACAATGGGCAAGTCACGTGGTAGGAAGTTCGTTTGGATTTGGTTTTGGTTTTCACAGATACAAATATTTAATACTAAAAAATGTAAGATCTGCGGAAAAACTTACTTAAGGCTGAACATAATTCAATAGATTTTAAAACAAACCCTACTCTTCTGTCTGGCCCGTTAGAGGAGTGGTTAGTGTGTTTGCTTACGGGACAGAGAATTGGGGGTTCGATTCCCACTTGGGAGATATTTTTCATTAGTAGTCTAATAACAAACATTTCAACGACATATAAACTTTATTGTAACATGATTTCGTAGGATCCTTGATTCTGATTGGTTGATTTGCCTATGTTGAATGACAATGAATACCCGCAAATTAATTGGGGCGAATCACCGCGAACATATACATCATGTTCACAAGATCCGGCCCGACTCAAAATTTTATTTTTCTATTTCTCTTAATATGTGCCCCTTACTCAAATTTGATAGGTGGCATTGTCATTTTCTAACTTGTGTATAGCAGTATAGGTAACAAATAACTCTCAAAATTAATTAGTTTCAAGTAACTAAAATGTTTTCAACTAGTAAGATTTGACGCCTTCTTCCATGCGGCTGTGTTTACCGAATGCCGTTGCCATGGCATGACGTCATAGTGATCAACCGTTTTGACGTCACAATCCTAGCGTCATTGTCACAAAGGGTTAGGGCAAGTTAAAGATTGTTGTTCCTAGGTCATTTGCTGTGTTGATGTCGTAGATAAATGTTTATCGCCATCTAAAAGGATACGTGAATATTATGAAGTGAACATAGTTGAGTGACACTGTTTGAGCTTATGTGTATATTGTTGCTAATGTACATATTACGCCGAGTATTTACATTTGTTTTGACCTGACCACACCTCTAATAAAAATGGAACAGTCGCAAAGCCCTTTCCACTCAGAGATAGGTACGCAAAAAGAGAGTTCGTTTCAAAACGCCTGATAACTAACGGTAATGTTACAATATCGATAAATAGTTGCGTTTGTAAAATTTCCGGGATTCATAGCTATTCAACACCCGCAAATTTAGTTTAAAACCGACGGCGTTAGCCGGAGGTTTTAAACGCTGAAATTTGCGCAACGCAACGCAACGCAACGCAACGCAACGCAACGCAACTATTTATCTTATAAAAGTAAGTTAGCGGTCAAAGTATTACATTTGAATATAAAACCCAACTTAAGCAATGAAAAGGGCGTCTAGGGGGTTATTACGGGAAAACAAAATGCCTCCAAAACAATAGACAGAATCCCTGATAGGTTTCTAAAGCCAATACAAAACGTGCCGGCGGCCGCGGCCGCGCAAAAAAACTGTAAAAGTAAGAAGTTATGTATAAGAGTTGTACAAGCTCTCCAAACTGGAGGATAAATAAAGTTATATGTGTATGTAACAGAATACATTCGTAGATTGTAATGTGTAGAGTTTAGAAAGAAATTATGCACACCGTTAGGCTACATATATATATATACGCGTTGACAGTTTGATTAGATTGGCTCTGTCCGTCTGGCTGTGAGCCTCTTATACTCGAACGCGCTGCTGTATAAATATTCGTCAGTCATGACAGTTATTTTCACAAACAGATCGTCTAAAATACATTTTGACAGTGAGGTAACTTCTGATAACTGTTCTGATGTCTTTGACCCTTATGTGTTCAGACACAACGATGATAAATTCTCGAGGGAGCAGTCATTTTGTAAGCTATCGACTATCATATGTTTGTCTAGTTGCGAATGAAAAAAGAAACCTTATTTAAAGTTAAACCAACTGTAGTTGTTTATTACATCCAAATGATAATTTTAAGCACATGTATTATGTCTTATAATGCGTATCGGAAAAAACAAACTTGCTGCATTAAACCATGTGTGGCATACTTCTCCCAATCAGTTGTAGGCATATTTGAATCAGCTGTCGGCGTATCACCGCTCGTATATATTCAGGCGCTAATGCTTATTGAAAATTAGGTAGCTAACTGATTAAGATTCAAAACAATCAAAACAGCATGTGGTTACCGTATAAGCTTATTACCACCGCTCACTATATGGACTTTACCACGCGTTTCGTTGGAGTTTAGATAGGAGTGTATGACTATCCCCACGTGTCGTCTGATACAAGCGTGTAGCCTATGAAATATGACAGTAAGCTTTAGGTTCTGTAGCGCATATTCTCTCCTAATAGCGTAAACACACTGTCGACTGTGAGTCTATTTATAGCCGCCTCGCATTGACTCGTGTTAGAGGCCCGGCGCGTCGTATCGATTTTTCGTTCATCCGCTTGACAGCGTTAGAGCGATTAGAAACATCTCTCCATCTCTCTATCCTACCATCAACGTGTTTTCGATAAACGGTTCTATCCATATATTCGCGTTATCCTAAACGAAATTAAAACTATTACCATTAGTCATACTTTTTGATCGGAAACGTTCGGTCTATTCCGTCTATAATTGCGCTTACGCCGATTGTCCGGTCACGTGGAGGACACACTCAATCGATAGGCCACGCCCCACCCCTCGGCCGACTCGTCATTGGTTCACTCCTTGTGTCTATCGACTCCGAACTCTCGATGTCGTCGCATGGGGACACGCTCAACCGATAGGCCACGCCCCACCCCTCGGCCGACTCGTCATTGGTTCACTCCTCGACTCATCGAGGCCCGACAACGGTCCCTCCTATCTCCCCCCCCCCCCCCCCCCCCCCCCCCCTTCCCCGCTCACCCCGACACTAGCGATGACTCATTCCGTAGAGGGGGACGCTATCCTACGCTTTAAATTTTTTACGCTATTCCGCCAAAGACACAGTATATCATCATGTATAAGAGTTCTCAAAACCTTCTAAACAAACATGTTATAGCCAATACAAAACGTGCCGGCGGACGGCGGCGGGCGGCCGCGTCCGCGCAAAAAAAAATTAAAAGTAAGAAGTTATGTATATGAGTTCTCAAAACCTTCTAGGGAAAATGTTATAGCCAATACAAAACGTGCCGGCGGACGGCGGCTGCGGCCGCGCAAAAAAACTGTAAAAGTAAGAATTTATGTATAAGAGTTCGCAAAACCTTCTTAAAAAACATGTTATTGCCAATACAAATATGCCGGCGGCCGGCGGACGACGGCGGGCGGACGGCGGCCGCGTCCGCGCATAAAAACTTTAAAAGTAAGAAGTTATGTATATGAGTTCTCAAAACCTTCTAGGAAAATTTTTATAGCCAATACAAAACGTGCCGGCGGCCGGCGGCCGGCGGACGACGGCAGACGACGGCGGGCGGACGGCGGCCGCGTCCGCGCAAACAAAATTTAAAAGTAAGAAGTTTTGTATATGAGTTCTCAAAACCTTCTAGAAAACATGTTATAGCCAATACAAAACGTGCCGGCTCCTCCCTCTCGGCTCCTCCCTCTCCCTCTCGGCTCCTCCCACTCCCCTCCCTCCCTCCCGCCGCGCAAAAAAAATTTAAAAGTAAGAAGTTATGTATATGAGTTCTCAAAACCTTCAAGGAAAAATGTTATAGCCAATACAAAACGTGCCGGCGGTCGGCGGACGGCGGCCGCGGCCGCGCAAAAAAACTGTAAAAGTAAGAAGTTATGTATAAGAGTTCTCAAAACCTTCCAACATGTTATAGCCAATACAAAACGTGCCGGCGGCCGGCGGACGACGGCGGGCGGACGACGGCGGGCGGACGGCGGCCACCGCCGCGCAAATATGAAATGGAAAATCTTACCAAACATATTCACACTGGAGTACTGCGACTTGTCTGAATATAGTCTCTCAATCCCTCTGAATATAATGTAATCCGGTCGTCATCCCGGCTCCTCCCTCTCGGCTCCTCCCTCTCCCTCTCGGCTCCTCCCACTCCCCTCCCTCCCTCCCGCCGCGCAAAATACTGTATGAGTAAGCTGTTATGTATACGAGTTCTCAAAACCTACTAGGAAAAATGTTATAGCCAATACAAAACGTGCCGGCGGCCGCGTCCACGCAAAAAAAAAATGAAAAGTAAGAAGTTATGTATAAGAGTTCTCAAAACCTTCTAGAAAACATGTTATAGCCAATAAAAAACGTGTCGGCGGCCGGCGGACGGCGGACGGCGGACGGCGGACGGCGGCAGCGGCCGCGCAAAAATCTGTTAAAGTAAGAAGCTATGTATAAGAGTTCTCAAAACCTTCTAGAAAACATGTTATAGCCAATACAAAACGTGCCGGCGGCCGGCGGCCGGCGGACGACGGACGACGGCGGGCGGACGGCGGCCGCGTCCTCGCACAAAAAAAATTAAAAGTAAGAAGTTATGTATATGAGTTCTCAAAACCTTCTAGGAAAAATGTTATAGCCAATACAAAACGTGCCGGCGGACGGCGGATGGCGGATGGCGGACGCGGCCGCGTAAAAAACTGTAAAAGTAAGAAGCTATGTATAAGAGTTCTCAAAACCTTTTAAAAAAAACATGTTATAGCCAAAACAAAACGTGCCGGCGGCCGGCGGACGACGGCGGGCGGACGGCGGCCGCCGCCGCGCAAATATGAAATGGAAAATCTTACCAAACATATTCACACTGGAGTACTGCGACTTGTCTGAATATAGTCTCTCAATCCCTCTGTATATAATGTAATCCGGTCGTCATCCCGGCTCCTCCCTCTCGGCTCCTCCCTCTCCCTCTCGGCTCCTCCCACTCCCCTCCCTCCCTCCCGCCGCGCAAAATAGTGTATGAGTAAGATGTTATGTATATGAGTTCTCAAACCCTTCTAGGAAAAATGTTATAGCCAATACAAAACGTGCCGACGGCCGGCGGACGGCGGACGGCGGCCGCGGCCGCGCAAAAAAACTGTTTAAGTAAGAAGCTATGTATAAGAGTTCTCAAAACCTTCTAGAAAACATGTTATAGCCAATACAAAACGTGCCGGCGGCCGGCGGCCGGCGGACGGCGGCGGGCGGACGGCGGCCGCGTCCTCGCACAAAAATAATTAAAAGTAAGAAGTTATGTATATGAGTTCTCAAAACCTTCTAGAAAACATGTTATAGCCAATACAAAACGTGCCGGCGGCCGGCGGACGGCGGCCGCGTCCGCGCACAAAAAAATTAAAAGTAAGAAGCTATGTATATGAGTTCTCAAAACCTTCTAGGAAAAATGTTATAGCCAATACAAAACGTGCCGGCGGACGGCGGACGGCGGCCGCGTCCACGCAAAAAAAAAAATTAAAAGTAAGAAGTTATGTATAAGAGTTCTCAAAACCTTCTAGGAAACATGTTATAGCCAATAAAAAACGTGTCGGCGGCCGGCGGCCGGCGGACGGCGGCGGGCGGACGGCGGCCGCGTCCTCGCACAAAAATAATTAAAAGTAAGAAGTTATGTATATGAGTTCTCAAAACCTTCTAGGAAAAACATGTTATAGCCAAAACAAAACGTGCCGGCGGCCGGCGGACGACGGCGGGCGGACGGCGGCCGCCGCCGCGCAAATAAGAAATGGAAAATCTTACCAAACATATTCACACTGGAGTACTGCGACTTGTCTGAATATAGTCTCTCAATCCCTCTGTATATAATGTAATCCGGTCGTCATCCCGGCTCCTCCCTCTCGGCTCCTCCCTCTCCCTCTCGGCTCCTCCCACTCCCCTCCCTCCCTCCCGCCGCGCAAAATAGTGTATGAGTAAGATGTTATGTATATGAGTTCTCAAAACCTTCTAGGAAAAATGTTATAGCCAATACAAAACGTGCCGACGGCCGGCGGACGGCGGACGGCGGCCGCGCAAAAATCTGTTAAAGTAAGAAGCTATGTATAAGAGTTCTCAAAACCTTCTAGAAAACATGTTATAGCCAATACAAAACGTGCCGGCGGCCGGCGGCCGGCGGACGGCGGCGGGCGGACGGCGGCCGCGTCCTCGCAAAAAAATAATTAAAAGTAAGAAGTTATGTATATGAGTTCTCAAAACCTTCTAGAAAACATGTTATAGCCAATACAAAACGTGCCGGCGGCCGGCGGCCGGCGGACGACGGCGGGCGGACGGCGGCCGCGTCCGCGCACAAAAAAATTAAAAGTAAGAAGCTATGTATATGAGTTCTCAAAACCTTCTAGAAAACATGTTATAGCCAATACAAAACGTGCCGGCGGCCGGCGGCCGGCGGACGACGGCGGGCGGACGGCGGCCGCGTCCGCGCACAAAAAAATTAAAAGTAAGAAGTTATGTATATGAGTTCTCAAAACCTTCTAGGAAAAATGTTATAACCAACACAAAACGTGCCGGCGGAAGGCGGACGGCGGACGGCGGACGGCGGACGGCGGCCGCGCAAAAAAACTGTAAAAATAAGAAGTTACGTATATGAGTTCTCAAAACCTTCTAGAAAACATGTTATTGCCAATACAAAACGTGCCGGCGGACGACGGCCGGCGGATGGCGGCCGCGTCCGCGCAAAAAAAATTTAAAAGTGAGAAGTTATGTATGAGAGTTCTCAAAACCTTCTAGAAAACATGTTATAGCCAATACAAAACGTGCCGGCGGCCGGCGGACGACGGCGGGCGGACGGCGGCCGCGTCCGCGCACAAAAAAAATTAAAAGTTAGAAGTTATGTATATGAGTTCTCAAAACCTTCTAGGAAAAATGTTCTGGCCAATACAAAACGTGCCGGCGGCCGGCGGACGGCGGCCGCGCAAAAAACTGTTAAAGTAAGAAGCTATGTATAAGAGTTCTCAAAACCTTCTAGAAAACATGTTATAGCCAATACAAAACGTGCCGGCGGCCGGCGGACGACGGCGGGCGGACGGCGGCCGCGTCCGCGCAAAAAAAAAATTAAAAGTAAGAATTTATGTATATGAGTTCTCAAAACCTTCTAGGAAAAATGTTATAGCCAATATAAAACGTGCCGGCGGCCGGCGGACGGCGGACGGCGGCCGCGGCCGCGCAAAAAACTGTAAAAGTAAGAAGCTATGTTTAAGAGTTCTCAAAACCTTCTAGAAAACATGTTATAGCCAAAGAAAACGTGCCGGCGGACGACGGCCGGCGGCCGGCGGCCGCGTCCGCGCAAAAAAACTTATGTATATGAGTTGTGTATATGAGTTCTCAAAACCAAAAAAAAGTAATTTTCAGCAAGCAGAACTGTTAACACTTTTCTCAAATTTCTTAAAATACCAAATGTTTATTGTCGCTATTTTCATGTATTCTACGTTATTTATTTTAAATAAACTGATAAATAAATGTTATCTGCAGTGAACCTAAATACATTCAGTTATTCATTTGTGTTGAATATTAAAGAAAAGAAAAATAGAAACAATTGTCATATTAAATGTTTTGTTTTTTAAGAACTTAAAGGACTATCGTTAAGGAAAAAACGTATGGTTAAGCCTGTATTCTACGTTATGTGTCTCCTACAAAAATGTAAAATAGAAACTTGCTAAAAGTAATAGTTACAGCTCGGTAAAGTTGTAAAATTTCCTTGTAATCACCAGCAATTGCGCTAACACGTCCAAACAACTTTCCGTTGCAATAAAACATCCCAATGTATTTTACGTTATGTATTTAAGAAATAAAGTTCGCTGTACCCCAATGTATTTTAAAATAAAGTATAGTTTTGCCCTGAACTATTATAGTTACGTCATCACAAAAACTATACCTTTATCGTCTGATAGAGTACTTTTATTTCGATTGTTGTAGCCGCTAGGCATCTTAGAATCTACGTTATGGTATCATACGTTATGACTGCCATATAAGGAGTGTAACGTTGTGCAGTGTCATGGGCGACGTCATACAATATTGTCCATATGTTGTTACAAGTGATTATATGATTTGGAACGAATTTTAGCGTGTTTTATTTTTATTTCCGATGCCGATATTTCAAACACTGTAATAGGGCCTAGATATACCGTCAGTCCTTGAATAACCGCCCGGCGATTATTTATTTGACCCAACGATTTGACCCAGCGATCATTCAAGAAGTTTGTTTTTTTTCGAATCCCTAATATAAAATAAGCCCTAATATATCTGAAAATTTTAAATAATAATAAAAACATAATTTCAGTAAATATGCTAATGTCGGGAATTATTTTTGAAGAGGAGATAGAAATTAGTGTGTTTACATTTACTAGAAGACTATCGCGGGAATCGGGAGAAGAGAGATTAAGTAGCATCAATTGATCAAATTATGTTGAATAATCGGCATGTTAATTTTGTTTTGTATGTAGTAATAAATATATACGGTAGGTATATTTTCATATAGACTGAACGATTGACTGTTCAAACAAGCGAGACAACATTGCACATTTATAAATAACATTGTGTATTTAATATAAAAGATTACTGTATTTTAAGTTTGTCAATTAAAAAGTCTATATATGATGTAATGCAATGCAAACCATTTTCACTTCACTTTCATGAATAAATAAATGAACTGGATTGGTCAACAAGCTCAATGAAATTGACATGAAGATTGCTCTATTGTACACGCTAAACATATACATTATGATTACACAGATTGATATAGACAACGAACATTATCGAATAAAAGAATTATGTTACCAGAAGCATTTTAATGCACATCTCGTAAATGATAACGAAATGGTTTAATTAATAGTCTGATTGCTTTTATGTGTCACTTCTGCACATCAACACACACTTCTCAGTTTAGTGGATCATATAGATGTTTCTTCCAGGTCAAAGTGGAGTAGTGTTGTAACAGCAAATTAGTTTACGCAATTAAGAAGCTGAGTATGTCAGAAGGAAGGAGTGTAATTATCTTTGTACAGATAACAAGTTTTCTGGACCGATTCAATTATATAACAAATGGCATGTCGGTGAACGGCGTGTCATATATGTTTATTGTCAAACGTTCTGTCTTGGTGACACACAATACACTTAACGCGACATTCAGTCTATTTGTTTTTCTATCTTGCCATTTGCGAAAAGACTTTTGCTGAAAGAGGGTTAGCATTTGACCATCTTCTGTTTCCAAGTACTGTCATTGATGGATTTATAAGTTTACAATTTCTGTCTTATGTGCATTTGGATATTCATATTGTCCGTTTGGATACGTTTATAAGGTAAGTTTCTTACATTAATTGACACTCTTGCTGAAATGTCAATTTAATACGATGTTTATTTGATTTGATTAATCACGAACTTTATTGAAAACATTATGTTATTATCTGGGATTAGATTCTGAATGTTTTAATGTGTTAATAAGGGATAACTAAATGTAAAATGTAACATTGGGATGCGGTGTTTTCGTAGGTGGATTCGTAGACGTATTATTATCGTTGATAGCCAACTTCCTTTGGTGTTTTAAAAATATGTCGTGAGTTGCTTTGATTGTTGTAATGTACTGTTAGTAAATAAGGTTGTCGGTAGATTAACGACGTAAAAAAAAAATCAGGATGTTGTGATGTGCTTTGATTGTCGATGGCTTACCGTAGGACTGTACTTCGCCGGCGTCTGCTAATCTCACGTTTGTTTTATTTTTTATACACAAACATTCTCCAACAAAAAATAACAACACCGAATATCTGATTTTGTTGTCTCAACTTTACTTCGTTCATAGTATCATATCCTGTTTTCATTTTGTCATCGTATATCTCATCCCCTCAGTAGCATTGATTTATCCTATGTCTACGAACGTCCGTGAATCCACCATCTTTCACTATTCATATGAATTTTATTTGATATATATACCGATATTTTCGTACATTTGTAAGGTGAAACTTGATAACTAACATTACTTGGACAGTTTACAGCGGTGTGGCATTGTTGCAAAGCGTAGATAATACAGATCAATGACCGATTCCCCAGTGTTTTCCATTATAAGTAGTAAGCGGATGTTTACATCCCGTCCCTTCTCGTACGTCACTTCCGGTTAACCCCAACTCACTAAGCCCCGCCCCATTTTTCGTTTGTCGCTCGCCGTCGAAAAGCAGACGATGTTTGAGGCGGTCTAGTTTAATAAATCAACAACCTATTACCTATTTTTGGGGTCTCATTTTCACATATTAGCTTGATGAACCAAATGCTGGTTAGAATTCAATAGAAAATATTTCATTTCGGCCTTCCTTTAAATTCATACGGTGACGTTATTTCCATTGAGTTTAAATAGTCTCGGATAATTGTTCGAAGATACGATTCTTTTTGCCCGATCCTATAAACATTAATCAATTTTGTAATGAATTATCTTGGCTATACACACACCTAGGGATGATATGGCCATTGAAACGGATGACTGTTTATAATCAATATCAACCTGGCATGACCGTCATTGGAGGTTGATATGTACATATCGACCTAGGGAGTTATGAGATATTCAACCTCTGATGACGTCATTGCTGCAAGAATGTATCCTCGTCCGGATACTGAAAATCTCGGCTTCGCCTCGACTTTCAGTATCCTTCCTCGGTTAAAACACGTCAGTGTTTTTAAAATATTACTCTCTGCTTCGCCTCGAGTAATCTTTTAAAAACACTTCCGTAAAGATGTTTAAGGTTATGTGACGTCATGAAAGGTTGATATCTGATATTTCCCTAGGTTAATATGTTAGATCGACCTTGCCGATTAATCTAACGAATGGTTAGGAGGAAGAACAGGACAAGTGTTCATAGTTTTATTCTTTCAACAAAATAGTGCATTTACACAAACTAATTCTATGTCATGAAGATCAACAATGAGCAGGTCTTCAAACACAGGCGCGATGATAATTGATATGTTGTAAGGGTAGATCTTCGTATTCCTAGAGAGATGTGTCAGGAAACCGACTCGGTTTCAACCTGGTTTTCATCCAAATTGCCCAATACCTGCAGAAAAGAACTTAATTCAATGAAATACGAATCAATGCAGTTTACATAGCCATACAAAACATATGAAATAATACATTTAATAACATGTTTTCTCTTGCCCAACATATCACGTATTACGTTACGAGAAAAAAATTATCTTATCAATCATAAAAGCGCACCAAATTGAATGCGAAATGTTCATTTTAATGTCATTCTGCATCACAAATGCTCAGCCTCATCAGCTCATGTTTAAAGGTTTGGTAACACAGAACCTTTTACCCATTCTTGAATTATTAGAAGGTGTTTACACTAAAATGGCCGTTAGCAATTTTCGTTTTATACGTCACAACGTTTTCTACGGTTAATCAGATATCAGCATGTACTGCTTTTATACTACATAAACATTTATTATAAATAGCAAATATGAACATGTAAAAATGCCAATAAAAGTGCTACAGTGCGTTTAACGATGAACAAGTCGATGCATTTGATGTAGTGAAAGTATTTACCTGCAACACGGCTGATTTGAGTAGAAAAGCGCTCTGATAAAATATGCAGGCCTGGTGTCGGTCTTCTACTTCTAGAGATGAGGCGTTGCTGATCCTTTTTTCGATTAAAAAAATCCAAGTGCAGCAGACAGGAACAAAACAGGATATTGCAATTGTTGATTGTCTATGCAATTGGGCATTTCATTGCACAAACAACACATTTAATTTACACAATCCTTTTTTCAACATTTACCAGTAATCTTCGCTACATCATCCGAAACTGGGCCCACAATTATTATCCATATGTTTGCTTCGTTGTAAATAAGAGCATTCCGACAAGCACGTGTTCGCCATATTGTATCACAGCTGAAACCAGTCCGACCATCCAGTCGCTCAAGTGAATTGTGAATATCACGTGCTTTCTTACACGTGTGCGCACGTCACAGTATCATTGTTTGCTGATTGGATAATGCGGAAAGCTTGACAACAGTCAAACTCGGAAAACCTCGTACATTTTACGTTGCACGTGCAGAGCGTTCTTCTTGCCATGTTCTGCTCGTGAGGTTTTACATTGAGTGTCCATGTTATTTAGCAGGCAAAAACTTATAAATGGTTGAATGAACTGAAATTGTAACAAAAATGATGAAAACAATATTTGTACAATTGACCCTTTATTCCTCTGTGTGTATGACAAATAGTAACCTACCCCTACGGTTGATATGTCAAATATTTAACCTCTCGCTACCGCTCGAGGTAAAATATTTAACATATCAACCTAGGGGTAGGTTACTATTTAGTACACATCCACATGATATAAGTAGTGGTTAAGGTACGAAAACTCGTTCTTGGTGCGGGTAGAAAGAACGAGGGGGTGTAGGTGGGGCCTGATAGAACGAGTGGCGAAGCCACGAGTTCTATCAGGCCCCACCTACACCCCCTCGTTCTTTCTACCCGCACCAAGAACGAGTTTGAGTGCCTTAACGTACTTATAAAATCCTATTGTTTTCCACTGTTCCAAAACCAGTAAGCAAGAACTTGGGCGATGACATTTTACTCAAGTGTCTGATGTAAAGTGATATTGAGGTTCTTTCTACAGAGATAGAACGCACTTTCTTTGCAGATAGAACGCACTTTCTATGCAGATAGAACGTACTTTCCAGAAAGCAAATTTAGGAATAAGCATTTAGACATATGAAACACCATATTACATCAGGCATTTCAGTAATGAATTATTTCAACAATTACAAAAAATAATATGACTCAAGGAGGTTGCTTTAATTTCCAAGACATTTTACACTGAAAAGTTAAAGGTGAAAGGTGAACCTTCACCGTCTCTTCGCCAACCTTCACCGTCTCTTCGCCAACCTTCACCGTCTGTTCGCCACCCTTCACCGTCTCTTCGCCACCCTTCACCGTCTCTTCGCCACCCTTCACCGTCTCTTCGCCACCCTTCACCGTCTCTTCGCCACCCTTCACAGTCTCTTCGCCACCCTTCACAGTCTCTTCGCCACCCTTCAGTCTCTTCGCCACCCTTCAGTCTCGCTCTTCCCATCCATGGATTTTTTCCCCATAGAGAACATCCGATACGTTTGCTTGCATCGTTGAACTTGTGCCGAACTTCGGTGACCTGCAAATAAAATCAGTTAATGCTTTTAAAGTCAAATATACATTGTTGATGTAAGAAATTGCATGTCAAACAGAAACCCCACCAAAACAGAACGCTAGTTCCGATTGACTGACTTTTGAGTCGTTTTATCACAATGACCAGTGCTAATATGGTCTTTTGATGTACATAGAATGGTGCAGTGAAACTTATTAACTCCTGATCGAAAACTGAACAGTTACCACGTGTATTGTTTTCCTAACTTTTAAACTTCTGAAACTTGTTTTGACATGTTACAAATTCATAATACTTAAATTTGGTTTACATGTTCCTGGTAATTATTTATTCGATAAAATATGTGGTAGGCGATTCCTTTGGCCGATATTATATTCAAAACATTTTAATAAATATAAAATATTGCATGAAATTAAGTTACCTATTTTTTAAATTCCGCATAAATGAATAAGTAGTACCTGTCTGCTCGCATATCTGCTGTTCTTCAATATTAGCATCGAAAAGTCTTGTTGTAGCTGTAACTCTTAAAGAGTGGTTGGTCTTTTTACCGGGAATTCCAGCTTTCTCGCACATCTTTTTCACACATGTCTTTAGTGTGTTGATGCCAACTGGAGACGCCATATACCAGCAGTCGTCCTTAGCTATTTTCAGGGGAGTGAGATAGAATCCATCGTTCTTGTTGGTCTTCGATCGGGCTGAGGGTGTAAAATAAAATTAAGCAAGTTGTACAGTGTCATTTCTAAAATGCAAGTACTCTTTAAAAGATGACTTAAAAGTTAATTTAATTTAAGGAATGCGAATGAGGACACATGGTGCTTAACCAGAGCAAGTGTAATTATTTAAACATATTAAAAAGAATCTTCAAAATTAATCAAACCAATAATGATATTACGCTCGGAGTGATTTGTGATATTTACAAAATGCGCCCGCAAGACAAATGTTCACTCGTTTCATAAACGCCTTACTTGCTTGAGTAATGATATATTTAATTTATTTCTTTGACAGAATGTTTTAAATCAAAATGACACTTACCATAATGATGAATATTTCTCCCATAGACGCACATAGCATCGGTGTTTGTTTTCCTAGTTATCAAAAGCTTTCACTATTTTGGGCTCTACTTTCTTATGTTTAATTCCTCCGGAGTTCGCCTTGGACACATCTTCTCTCTATAGCATGTACCTACGTCCAGTTGATCTGTCTGTGAACGGCCCAGTTATTTGAGGTTTGTTGTACATGCGTAGACTTCGATGTTCTTGGCCACCGCGGAGTGCAAATTGAAGGCCATTCAAGTACACCATTGTGTTGAGGAGCTGTCCTGGGTTCGAATCGCCCAATATGCCCTTTTCCCATAACATATCTTCCTCATCAATTGAGATTGGCTCACTTGTTTCCGCGATCCAGGTCCATATCCACTTGCAGATAGTTCTTTCATGGCGGCATTCAATGCATCATAAGCTCCTTTAAATGTATCATCTTCAAATATATTTACCGACTTGTCCATCATCCTCAGGTAATTTTGTATAGCACAAATCATACCATGTAGACTATTTGTCCTGTACTTAGTGCCGTTTTCTTGTCTTACTTCAAACACAAAGCACTGCAAGGCTTCGTTTAAAACATCATTGTCCATGTTCAGTATGGGAGTAATCAAACACTTCATCGGTAACGTAAGGTTATCTTCAATCGATAGGAGAAGCCTGTTGTTTTGCCACTTACGAAAGCTTGATACAACCCACTAATTTTTGTATTGAGTGTTTACTGGAACTGCATTATTAATTTTTTTTGAATCGCCTCATGGTCGAAAGTTTCGGGTATACGTTTCCGAGCTTTCTCAATATCACTTTCTTTACCTTTGTCATCTGTAAATCGACTCTGAGTTAGAAAGATATCTCCGTCGCTTTCTGTGTCCGTCATCGTGTGAAGAAAGGCCGCGTCTGTGCTAAACGCACGTGCGCTGCTGTTCTTATGCTGCACGAGCGCGTGTCACTGGAATAGCCCACTCTATTTAGGGTGGGTCAGGTGTTTGTAAGTACATTTCCTATGACGGTTTTCTTTTATAGTTTTGTTGATATCGTTTTATAAGTATGTTTAATGTCTGTTTAGGAAAGACAGTAAGTTGTCCAACATATAGGCCTACATATAGTTGTGAAATCATTTAACATGACGATCTATGAGAAACGTTTTTATTCAATGACTATGTAAACATGTAGGTAAATCTAATGACATTAATTAAATTGTCTTCGTAAAAGTTAATTTAAAGTATGTACTTCAAGCAGAGGTGATTTCCAATCAAGCTGTATAGTTTTAAATTGATCCAAACAGAACTCATTTCTCGAAAATTGTTTAGTCTGGACATGCAAGTCTATGAAAATAACGTCACCGAACGAATAAACTGGCACGGCCCGGGTCTTGTATACATTGTTCAACATAGATATGATAAGAGCGAAAATTGTTCCACTTTTGTTAGTTGAGCCAAATGGTCTCGTGGTAACTGTCAATGATTTGTGTTACGTTTATTTCGAAGTACATGTTCGAATCCCGTGGATGATATTTTTGTTTAAAATCTAGACCCGAGGTTTCTTTGATATTTGACGTTAATAGTGATACATTGCATAAGATACGCAAACTTGAAATAAGATGGTAAGGAGATAACACAAATCAAGCAGATTTTAAGAAATTAAACCATTTTGACCAATTTAAATCAAACTGAAACTTGTGACATGTTTACTGTTAGATAATATATAATTACCGACGTATATGGTTCATTACCTGATACAAATAACGTTATATATAACGTAAAATAGGCCCACTGAGACATATTGACATGTCATATTTGGACAGCAATTATAGGACATCTGGTAGGAATTATTTACTCAAACTTCATAATCATATTTGGACATTGGGGTAACACATATTAACACTTCTAATGCAGACTTTCGATTTTTTTTAAATGCACATTTTCAATTGTGCACTTTCATTGAGAATGGGTGTATAGCCAAAACAAAACGTGCCGGCGGCCGTGGCCGCGCAAAAAAACTGTAAAAGTAAGAAGTTATGTATTAGAGTTCTCTAAACCTTCTAGAAAACATGTTTTATCACCCAAAATTGTGTTCAACAGGAGATATCGCTTGTGTGAGATCAAGCGATATCTACAAGCTATATCTACATTGTAGATATCGCTACAATCAAATCGTCATAATCCTATAATTACATCATCAGTTAATGACATCATAAAGCTTTGACATCACTGAGAAGACTGTTGACAATGCGATGACGTCACAATGGTGATGATGTCACAATGCTATGATGCCATAATGCTTATGACGTCACAATGCTATGACCTCACTGCTGAAGAAGATACATGGCAGTTTTGTGTTTCAGATATGTGAGGAATGTACCTGTCTATACACGAAAAAATAACCGAATCATGACGTCATCACTTCCCGGGGTAGGGGGATACATTCGATCGAACCAATCAGAAATCGTAAATTTATAACCGAATCGTGACGTCATAGCGTGACTACGTGAACGGAGGAGGTCATTTATAGATGAGTCATATAGGCGCGTATGTCTTTGATAGCGTCACCACGTGACTTTACCATGAACGATGCGTTGGCATAATGCCTACGTTATTAGAGTCATTCTATCGTTCAAGCGTTCCATTTGATGAGTAGATATTCTTACAATCACGATCATATAGTGATAATTCAACTAATTATCGAATAGCATATATCAGTCAAAAATGATTGCCTGTGGGAGAGATGTCAAGCGGATGAACGAAAAATCGATACGACGCGCCGGGCCTCTAACGCGAGTCAATGCGAGGCGGCTATAAATACACTAAGGACGAGGCGACAGGGGGGGGGGGGGGGGGGGGGGGGCGCTATTAGGGACGCGGGGAGAGGAGAGAATATGCGCTACAGAACCTAAAGCTTACTGTCATATTTCAACTGATGTTCGGGATAAAATCCACCGACAGTATATTTCATAGGCTTCACGCTTGTATCAGACGACACGTGGGGATAGTCATACACTCCTATCTAAACTCCAACGAAAAGTAAAGTCCATGTAGTGAGCGGTGTAAATAAGCTTATACGGTGACCACATGCTGTTGTGATTGTTTTGAATCTTAATCAGTTAGCTGTCTAATTTTCAACAAGAAGACATAGTCATCAACATCCCCCGCCAGACACAAGCAATGACAACAAGGGCAATAATTCAAGAAGAAACAATTGTGCGCTTCTCATGTTCTTTCCAATTAGGTAATGATATCCTCAAGCCACACAACTGATTTGATGTTAAACAATGTATGAGAAAAGGTATATCCTTGGATACTTGAAACAGAGTCGAAAAAACGGAACAAGGGGAATAACTCCGGAAAAAATAATCACATGCTTCCTTTTTTCGACCTCCATCAAGGTATCTATGGCCTTAAACCACACACCAAATTTGGTTATACTATCTTAAATTGTTTCTGAGAAAAGCTGTCCCCTTTGGTGATACCTTGAACAGAGTCCAAATATACGGAACAAGGGCAATAACTCTGCAAAGATTAATTGTGTGCTTCTCATTTTCAAACTCCATCAAGGTACTTATGCCCTCAAGCCACACACCAAATTGGGTAATCCTATCTTAAATAGTCTCTGAGAAAAGCTGTCCCCTTTGGAATAACCATGAACAGAGTCCAAAACTACGGAACAAGGGCAATAACTCCGGAAAAAATAATCACACGGTTCTTATTTTCAAACTCCATCAAGGTATTTATGTCCACAAGCCACACACCAAATTTGGAAACTCTATCTTAAACAGTTTCTGAGAAAAGCTGTCCCCTTTGGAGATACCATGAGTCCAAAAATACGGAACATGGGCAATAACTCCGGAAAAAATAATCACACGGTTATTATTTTCGAACTCCATCGAGGTATTTTTGTCCACAAGCCACACACCAATTTGGTTGTCCTATCTTAAATAGTTTCTGAGCAAAGCTGTCCCCTTTATAGCGGACGGACGGACGCACGGACGGACGGACGGACGGGGCACAAACCTATATCCCCCTTCCACTTCGTGGCGGGGGATAATAAGCATTAGCGCCTGAATATGTGAGAGATATACCTATACTTTTCCGAGTGTATCGAATGATACCCTACACTTTTTCCGGTGGGGCCCTTACGAGGCGAAGCCGAGTAAGGCTCCGCCGGGAAAAGTGTAGGGTATCATTTGATACACAAGGAAAAGTATGGGTATATCTGTCTTATACCTCACTTACGGTCGAGTGAAAACGGATACTATTTCATAATATTTCTAAAACAAATACAGCTGTAAACAATCTTGTGTATGAAACGCACAACCCAAATACGGCCTTATCTGTGACAACTCCCGGGTACACTCAGCTCGTGCTTCGTTGTATGGTAACCCATGTTTGGGGCTCGAAATCTAATTGATATGGCCCAATGACGGTATTGCCAACGCTGACGCACGTGCATCTCGCTGAAATGTACAGCTAACGCCATAAACTGAATGGATAATGTCAACATGGCCAAAGTTTAGTGAAAACAGAACTAACTTCAGTATGTTAAGACATTTTGCATCCAAAATTAAATAACATTGTTATATAAAAAGAAATACAGAAAATTGTGATATTATATCACGCATTATAAGAACCTTATTCATTTGGTCATGAACAAATGTACATAGTTTCAACTGGCTTCGTGGTGTAGTGGTTGGTTCGTTCGACCAGAAATCAACAGGGCACAGGTTCGATCCCAGGTGTCGTATATGTTAATAAATAACATTTTATAAAGTATCATCACTTAGATTTGGAAATTTAGAAAATTGACTCCATTGATTTCTCAGTTGTTAAAAAGTGTAGGTTTAATAGAAAAGTGTAGGTATATCAGAAAAAGTGTAGGTATATCAGAAAAAGTATAGGTGTATCACCTACACCGTTAGACGGCGTACGCTCCGTTTTGAAACGACTTGCGACATGGCCCTTCTCGATTCGGACTCCGTCACGTGACCCGGCGTACGCTCCCCTTTAGTTAAATGACCGGCGAACGGTGTTCAACAACTATTTTTCATGAGATTTCTTTTGAAAATTAACTGATGAAATAATGATTACTGAACAATAATAAGATTTAATGATTTATTTTTTTAGATTAAAAAAAAACACGAACAAGGTATTGAGAAGAAAATGGAGTCACTTTTATTTAACCGAGGACAGTAGGTAAACATGGCATGAGATTTGATACAGCGATGTTATACAGTAGTGACAAAAAAAAGTAGTATATCGTTATAGGGACTTATTTTGGTCATTCATTACTATCGACCTCGTCCTCTTCATTCTCTTCGTCGCTGTCCTCTTCATCGCTGTCCTCATTCTCCTCAACCATGTCTAAATCGATGTGAGAGAGAATATCCAGTAGGCGAGATTTCCACAGACGTTTGATATTTCTTAAACTCTCCTCGTATACCATATCGTTTGGTCCTTCTCTTCTTAACCGTTCAATAATGGGAGTAAATAAAGGACTGTTATTCAAATACACCATGGTATCCACGTCTCTCGAGATTCGATCTTAATATTTTTTCTCCCATAGTCGTTTCATTTTCTGTTCGATCCATTCCTCAGTCTCTTCGAGGTCCTCGTCATCTCGCCTCTGTTTCTCCATTTTATCTCTGCTTTGTTCTACTTCCACCTCCCAAGTTTTGTCCAAGTAAAAATCTTCCCATCTGGTATCACTCCCATTACCTATCATCCTTTGTTTTTTCTGGATTTGATCGTTACCGTTTTCATCTTCTAAGTCCCTTTTCAGACCCACATCGGGTATTCCAGGTGGCATTTTTTAGGACGATTTTTCCGGACACCAGGTTTCTGCAAGTCGTGCATGTCTATGAAGACAATACTGCAGTCGTCGCAAGAGGGCATGTTTGATTCTTCCTGTTCCTTCAGAAGGACTTCCTCGCACGACTGTTCGCTCAGGAGGTCTGACTCGTAATGACTCGGTTTCAAATCACTCTCTTCCTTTATCGAAGGACGTGGCTCTGTGTCCCTGTCTGCCGTTGTAGAAGGACGTGGCTCAACATGATTTTCTACCATTATGGCCTTTGACATTTGTGCTCAGTAGAAAGAGAATTTACGCATAACCGCTTTGCGTTGGGTGTCTGCGGTTTCAAATCGATGAGTATGAGTAAGTAACCGTAAGGGACGGCTATGGCCTTGTCGTACTTCCTCATAAAATACCCAGTATTTCCGGGGTACATCTGTCTTGCCAACGTCATCGTAGACAATTTATCGACTGGGCTATTAAACAAAATAATATAATGCGAATTTCTACGTTAGGTCGGGTCTTTATTATAGAACACCACAGCTTGTTAAGGAGATTAAGAACAGAGCTTGTTTAAGGATATAGATGATTTAACAACATGATTATTGATAATTAAGGGTAATTAGGAGATGTACACAGCAATATGGTGATTAAAGATGAGGTAAATATGAATATGAGTGATTAACGTAGCAAGTGATGGTAGGCGTTTGGGATGTAGTATTCTTCGTCTCTGTTCAGGGCTGGTGCTATTTTCTTAATGTGGATGGCTTCGAGGTATTTCCTTACTTTGTAGTTGGCCTGGTTCTTTTCTAGGACGTTGATGTTGCTCCAGTTGATGTTGTGGTCTGGGTTGGTTTTGGTGTGGTCAGAGATGGCTGACTTGGAGTCATTTTTTCTGACGGATGCTTGGTGTTCCTTAATTCTGAGGGTCAATGGTCTGGATGTTTCACCGACGTAGGTGTCGCCACACTCACAATCTATCTGGTATACAACTCCGGAGGGATCTGACTTCTTTGATGATGTAGGTCTGCCAGTGGCCTGCAATAGGTTCTGGATGGTCTGGCCCTTTTGGAAGGTGACATCAATGTTTGCTTGTTGCTTGAGGAGTCGTTGAATCTTGAGGCTGGTGGGTCCTATGTAGGGTAGACTGATGGAGAAGGGGGCTGCTTCTTGTCGTGGGGGCTTGGTGACTGGGTCGAGGGTGTTCTTGATGGTCTGGTCGACAAAGGAGGCAGGGTAATTGTTGTAGTTGTGGAAGACGTGTCTGAGGTGGTTGAGTTCAGTAGCCAGGGAGTGAGGTGTTGAGCAAATGTTCTTAGCGCGTCTTGTCAGGGTTGCAATGATTCCTCTCTTGACTTGGACAGGATGGCTGGAGGAGAAGTGGATATACTGGTCAGTGTGGGTAGGTTTTCGATAGACGCTGGTGTTGAGTTTGTTGTCAATTCTGTGGATAAGGACATCTAAAAAGGGTAGTTTGTTGTCTCTTTCTGATTCCATAGTGAACTGCATTCTGGGATGTTGGGCGTTTAGGTGTTGGAGGAGGCTGTCTGGGTCGTCTGATGGGTGAAGGATGACAAAGGTATCATCTACCTTCCGGAATCAGCAGGCAGGTTGGATGGGAGAGGTCTGGAGGGCGCCCAACATCCCAGAATGCAGTTCACTATGGAATCAGAAAGAGACAACAAACTACCCTTTTTAGATGTCCTTATCCACAGAATTGACAACAAACTCAACACCAGCGTCTATCGAAAACCTACCCACACTGACCAGTATATCCACTTCTCCTCCAGCCATCCTGTCCAAGTCAAGAGAGGAATCATCGCAACCCTGACAAGACGCGCTAAGAACATTTGCTCAACACCTCACTCCCTGGCTACTGAACTCAACCACCTCAGACACGTCTTCCACAACTACAACAATTACCCTGCCTCCTTTGTCGACCAGACCATCAAGAACACCCTCGACCCAGTCACCAAGCCCCCACGACAAGAAGCAGCCCCCTTCTCCATCAGTCTACCCTACATAGGACCCACCAGCCACAAGATTCAACGACTCCTCAAGCAACAAGCAAACATTGATGTCACCTTCCAAAAGGGCCAGACCATCCAGAACCTATTGCAGGCCACTGGCAGACCTACATCATCAAAGAAGTCAGATCCCTCCGGAGTTGTATACCAGATAGATTGTGAGTGTGGCGACACCTACGTCGGTGAAACATCCAGACCATTGACCCTCAGAATTAAGGAACACCAAGCATCCGTCAGAAAAAATGACTCCAAGTCAGCCATCTCTGACCACACCAAAACCAACCCAGACCACAACATCAACTGGAGCAACATCAACGTCCTAGAAAAGAACCAGGCCAACTACAAAGTAAGGAAATACCTCGAAGCCATCCACATTAAGAAAATAGCACCAGCCCTGAACAGAGACGAAGGATACTACATCCCAAACGCCTACCATCACTTGCTACGTTAATCACTCATATTCATATTTACCTCATCTTTAATCACCATATTGCTGTGTACATCTCCTAATTACCCTTAATTATCAATAATCATGTTGTTAAATCATCTATATCCTTATACAAGCTCTGTTCTTAATCTCCTTAACAAGATGTGTACATCAACCTCATCTGCTGTATAAACACTGTAAATCATTCTCTCTGGCTTCTACTCAATATGTGTACATCAAGCCTATCTACTGTAATAACAACCCAAAAATCTTCTAATCCTCCTCTATTGTATAAACACTACTTGTATATAAACCCTGGGAATTTGTTCTACTGTACCACCTGCTTGACAACGACATTAGTATCTATGTCGAAACGTCGCCTATACAGAATAAAGAAGTTGTGTATCCATAAAATTGTTCTTCATTCTTCATCATCTCAACTTCTAGAATGCCCATCAAAGATGTTATCTAGAGATGGACAAATATTGTGATAGATTTCAATGAGTTGAGATGTAGTAGAATGATTTGCAGTAAACCTGATTGGAATTTGTTTAATATACTATGGTTATGCAAAATTTTAATGCTTTAACATTATGCTTTCTAGTATTTTGCCAAGTATAGACAGTAGACTAATAGGTCTGTAATTACTTGGGAGAGATTTATCTCCTTTGTTGAAAACAGGAATAACATTTGCCGTTTTCCACAGAGTTGGAAATACACATTCGCTCAATGAAATATTAAACAACATACAAACCGATGCAGCTATCAATGGACAAATTATTTTTAAAACCTTCATTTGGATGCGATCTCGTCCAGCTGATTTATTGGCTGGTAAGGTCTTAATCATATCTAATACTTCTTTTTCAGTAACAGAGATATGTGATATACTGTTAGAACAGCGATGATTTATTGGTGGTACATTATTGCCACTGTCATTAATATTTGAAACAGATACAAAGTATTCATTTAATGTTTGAGCTTTCTGAAAATCTATGAAAACAGACGGTTTCCCAGAATTTTCAGTTACAAGAGAGGGGATGGCCCTCGATGAAGTAGAACCTTTCAACAAGTAGTTAAAGGTCTTCCAATAACCAGTTCTTTGAGTAGACTGAGATGATACAAAATCATTTATGTTACAGTAGAAGTTTTCTTTGGCTACACTTATAACATTATTTACTTTGTTCCTTTGCTTCTTGTATGCAGATAGGTCGGAAGTATTCCTTAAACGTTCCCTTTTTTCGAAATTCTCTTCGAATTTCGCTGTTAAACCAAGGTTTGTCATGAGGCCTTATTGTAACATTCTGGGTAGGGATACATTTAACCATGTAATATTTTAGAAGGGAAGGAAATAAAGAACAAGCATCATCAACATTAGAATATTTTGAGAATAAACTCTCCCAATTTGCTTCCTTAATCATAATGTTTAATGCATCATAATTACCATTTTTATATAACCAAACCCGTTTCTTGTACGCATTGCGTTGGTTTACAAAGTTTGAAAGACAGACATATGTTCCATTATGATCACTGATATTAGACGCGAATTCAATTACACCTGCGTCTTTGTAAGGACAAGTCTCAGGTATAACAATAGGATCGATCAAAGAGGTGGAAGTAGACGTTACTCTTGTTGGTTCGTTTATGACATTCAATAGGTTGTAGTGAGTAATCAGATCACGTAAGTTGTGAAATTGAGTATTTAAAAGATCCTGATTGAAATCTTCTAACAAAACAATGTGCTCAGATATATCAAGAGCTGAACTTGTTGAATTATCCAGCAAATTCCAAAAATAAGAGCCGGTATTTTGGGGTCGATATGATACACATAACATCAAACATTTCTTGGGCAAAAATAATTGAAACGACATCATTTCACACATGGATGTTTCTAGATCGTGTCTTCTTTTTACATGCAACATTTCAGAAATATATACCATTATCCCGCCACCAAAACAGTTTCTTTCCTTTCTAAATGGGGTTTGATATTGGTCAATTAACAGCTCACTTGTTTCGACTGAACAATCTAAATGTGATCCTGTAAAATACAAAATATCAAAGTCAGATATATCGTTAAGGATGTTTTGATGAGTTAAGGATGACATTGAGATGAAATATTGACAATTGACAAGAAATTGAGAGACCTTGATTTACTTCAACATCACCCGAAAGTAGTAACAGAAATATGTTAGTAACAATAATTACATTTAATGGTTTTCAGATAATCTCTAATGCATTTTTAGCTCTTTTTTATATTAGCATGAACCAAAATAGAAAATTGCAGAGAAAGCTGTCGGAGAAATATTTTTTTATTTCTAAAACATAATGAATACACTATGTTATAAAAAAAGACCGATGCAAGCTCTGTATGATACTATGTCAATCATTGTGAAATGTTAAGGCATATATAGCTATCACAGACCCTTCTTAATAAAAGGGTTGGTACCACATTGGTCTTGAGACTTGATGAGAGCTGTTTGACTGATAGTGATCAGGATAAAAGAGTTCAGGAGGGCATGGCACATGCCTCTGCACTACACTACACTACACTACTGTTATAGAATGACGGGGTCGGTCTGGAGTGATGGCTGTCGTCCTGTGGGGAGAAGTGTCGTGGGTACATCTCAGTCCGATCCTCTGGGTACATGTACACATTCATTTCTTCATGAAAGCTCTGAGAGACTTTCTCTACAAGTAGGTTGCTCAGTATCTTCACTCCATTACGTGACAAGTGGATGCCATCTGGCACTAGGACATGTCCTGGTTTGAAAAACATCATTCATTCAGTGTATCAATCAACTGACATTGATGTGTTTCGCAGCAATCTCTTGGGATTTATTTACCTGCATTGCCTTTGAGTTATGCTATGTAGGGGTTTGACGTGGAAGAACTGAAGAGACGAAGACAGTTAAGCCTCTAACAGCCCTTGTTTCTACTATGAGTTCTTCCAATTGACTCACTATGTCAGGCACCGATTTGGACTGGTCCGCAGTGTCGTTTCCTCCCGCAATAATCACAATGTTTCTAAGCTGAGTACTCTTGTCATTAAGAGATGACAGCCTCTCGTTTATGTCTTTCACGTGTGCTCCTCTGTTACTGTCGACTACACACTTGTGGTTACGTTTGTTAGTGAGTTTATAAGTACTCATGTTTTTAAGAAGTGAGATCCGTGTATTCCTTGGGGAATTAGTTTAGTTCTCTTATGATCACCTTTCATCCCCTCTGCATAAGATACAGTAGGAGGTCGTTAAGGCTGATGATCGGTAGCCCGAGTAGGAGGTCGTTGAGGCTGAGGATCGGTAGCCCGAGTAGGAGGGCGTTTAAGCTGATGATCGGTAGCCCGAGTAGGAGGTCGTTTAGGCTAATGATCGGTAGCCCGAGTAGGAGGGCGTTTAAGCTGATGATGGGTAACCCGAGTAGGAGGTCGTTGAGGCTGAGGATCGGTAGCCCGAGTAGGAGATTGTAGAGGCTGATGATCGGTAGCCCGAGTAGGAGATTGTTGAGGCTGATGATCGGTAGCCCGAGTAGGAGGTCGTTGAGGCTGAGGATCGGTAACCCGAGTAGGAGATTGTTGAGGCTGAAGATCGGTAGCCCGAGTAGGAGATTGTTGAGGCTGAAGATCGGTACCCCGAGTGGGAGGGCGTTTAAGCTGATGATCGGTAACCCGAGTAGGAGGTCGTTGAGGCTGATGATCGGTAGCCCGAGTAGGAGATTGTTGAGGCTGATGATCGGTAGCCCGAGTAGGAGATTGTTGAGGCTGAGGATCGGTTGCCCGAGTGGGAGGTCGTTGAGGCTGATGATCGGTAGCCGGAGTAGGAGATTGTTGAGGCTGAGGATCGGTAGCCCGAGTAGGAGATTGTTGAGGCTGAGGATCGGTAACCCGAGTAGGAGATCGTTGAGGCTGATGATCGGTACCCCGAGTAGGAGGGCGTTTAAGCTGATGATTGGTAACCCGAGTAGGAGGTCGTTGAGGCTGAGGATCGGTAGCCTGAGTAGGAGATTGTTGAGGCTGATGATCGGTAGCCCGAGTAGGAGATTGTTGAGGCTGATGATCGGTGCCCGAGTAGGAGATTGTTGAGGCTGATGATCGGTAGTCCGAGTTGGAGGTCGTTGAGGCTGAGGATCGGTAACCCGAGTAGGAGATTGTTGAGGCTGAAGATCGGTAGCCCGAGTAGGAGGTCGTTGAGGCTGATGATCGGTAACCCGAGTAGGAGGTCGTTGAGGCTGATGATCGGTAGCCCGAGTAGGAGATTGTTGAGGCTGATGATCGGTAGCCCGAGTAGGAGATTTTTGAGGCTGAAGATCGGTAGCCCGAGTAGGAGATTGTTGAGGCTGATGATCGGTAGCCCGAGGAGGAGATTGTTGAGGCTGAGGATCGGTTGCCCGAGTAGGAGATCGTTGAGGCTGATGATCGGTAGCCCGAGTAGGAGATTGTTGAGGCTGATGATCGGTAGCCCGAGTAGGAGATTGTTGAGGCTGATGATCGGTAGCCCGAGGAGGTGATTGTTGAGGCTGAGGATCGGTTGCCCGAGTAGGAGATCGTTGAGGCTGAGGATCGGTTGCCCGAGTAGTAGGCCTTTCGGTTTGTACAGCCGCTACAGCATGATTTGGGGTTGCTGTCTCTATGTTGGTTTTTGAGTAGAGTAATTTCGTTCAAGTCTTTAGTAGTTCTCTGTGTTAATTATTTCACCATTGTTTGCTTATCTGTTTATGAGCAGACTTTCATTAATAATATATATATCGATACAGATACAATGATGCTTTTATTGTCTTCACTGTACAAAGAACGCAAAGAGGATGTTTATGAAAATATTTTATTTTTAAAACAGAGAGACAGTAATGTTGTAACAAGCAAAGCAGAGAACACACCGAATCGATATCTGACTACATAGTTCAGCAGTTATTAAATATATATAATGTATGTAAAATTAAGTTATCTGGATTGCGAAATACCATGTTTGATATGATGATTATTATATCGTTTGGTAGTTATTTATCTTTATCGAAAACAAACTGCAACACATAAATATTCAATATTCCAACTTCACGAATTTGAATACAATATACATTATCTTTAACGAAAAGTGTGAATTTATGCCTTTAAATGTTCATGTTAAATGAAAGAAAAGCATCTTTTAACATAGGCTTTAGGTAGTAATGTAGACATCCTCGATAATCCAGCGCTTGTGTGTAGAACAATAGCGCTGGATAATCGAGGATATGATGTAAACGACTGCCCTACTGTCTGTTACTACGGTATACATTGTACAGAGAGAAGTCTGTGTATGTTTCTTGTCTGCTTATGTCTTGAATGAATCTCTTACTTGATGTTTTTAACGTTACCGGTGATTCACTTTCAGTATTATAAATACTTTCTGTATAAATGCGAACTGTCCCTGTCCATGTACTTCATTCATTTGTACTTTATTGTACTATTAACTCTTAACAGGTTCTGTCTAATTCAACCATGGTTCGTTATGTCCAGTCGATGTTTGCAGGTTTCATTGCAATGCTTATCAAGTTGGTGTTGCTGGATTTCTCCAGGCTTTAATTATAGCTGTTAATGTATTAAGTTGAAAACTTTTGAAAGTCGCGTTAATTCACATCATCAAATTTCTTACTTTTTTTTTTTTACAAATTCCAAACTTGCTTTACAACTCTAATCGCATACCTCTACTGGTTAATATCTCAATATTAACCCTATTATATTGTCTTAGCATGACCCCTTACTGGTCTCACTCAGTGCCATTTCTAACCAAGATATGCATGGTGTTCTCTCATGTATATTTTCAATCTTGCGAACTTGCTATATATAACATAATATTTTCTACCCTTTTTCACCAATGTTTGTATTATATCTTTTTTTCCAATTCAATATGTAGTGTTGTATTTTTACCTTCTTTTACAATATATGTTCAATCTTCAAACTTGCTATGTAACTATGTATCTCTATTAACTTATGGTTCCTACTTAATTTCAACAATTATATCTAATACTTTCATCTGTAAGTAAACGACATGATAATATGAATAGCCAGCACCTCGACTACTTGAAACCGTTATGTGTAAAATGGAGAAGAAGAAAACCAACGTGGAAGCACGAAGCTGATAATTCATTAGCTCGAATTTGGTTAACACTTGTTCTTACTTTGCAGTAAACAAGTAAGTGTTACTATATGTAAACAACATAAATATTTTAAAAGCACTTATACGACGAGGTTAACTTTGATCTAAACCAGAACAATGAGCTGGCACCAAGAGTCTAACTCAACTCTGTTCATGAAGTTTATAACTGAGATGACAATGATTTATTACAATATGAAGGGGTGTGCATATAACTGCCGGTGCTAGGTTTTCCGTTTCCAGATTTCGTTTCACAGTTTGAATTTGAATTGTTCACATCGAAGTTTATCCTAATTGAAGATAACGACTTTTTTTAATTTGATACCATTTTGGAAATACGTTCAATGCAGAAATAAACGTAGTGACAGAATGATGTGAAGAATTACCTTACATGTCATCATTTTACAATGTGTCTTTATTTAAGAAAGGGACACGCTAACAAATGCTGCATTGACGCTTTGAACGTATCTTGACATATCACAGACTGTCCATGGGAAACACTTGATTGTTCATTTTAGAGTGGGAAACACTTGATTGTTCATTTTAGAGTAGGAAACACTTGGTTGTTCATTTTAGAGTGGGAAACACTTGATTGTTCATTTTAGAGTGGGAAACACTTGATTGTTCATTTTAGAGTGGGAAACACTTGATTGTTCATTTTAGAGGGGGAAACACTTGATTGTTCATTTTAGAGTAGGAAACACTTGATTGTTCATTTTAGAGTGGGAAACACTTGATTGTTCATTTTAGAGTGGGAAACACTTGATTGTTCATTTTAGAGTGGGAAACACTTGATTGTTCATTTTAGAGTGGGAAACACTTGATTGTTCATTTTAGAGGGGGAAACACTTGATTGTTCATTTTAGAGTAGGAAACACTTGATTGTTCATTTTAGAGTGGGAAACACTTGATTGTTCATTTTAGAGTGGGAAACACTTGATTGTTCATTTTAGAGTGGGAAACACTTAATTGTTCATTTTAGAGGGGGAAACACTTGATTGTTCATTTTCGAGTGGGAAACACTTGATTGTTCATTTTCGAGTGGGAAACACTTGATTGTTCATTTTAGAGCGGGAAACACTTGATTGATCATTTTAGAGTGGGAAACACTTGATTGTTCATTTTAGAGTGGGAAACACTTGATGGTTCATTTTAGACTTTTTATACATATATTAACAATTAGAATTGTGTACTTAAAAGCAATTTAAGGTTATATCACGCTTTGATTATGTATTACCGATAGCATCTATGAGAAATTATGTACAAACATTATCAACAACAGACTCCCAAAATAGTCAACTGGTGTAACAATTATGAATTTACATATTTCCAAAATTCATTTCTTTTTAAATAAATTACTGATGAGCAAAATCCTTGATGATATATTCAAACTCATCAAAAAATAGGATAAGGCACCAAATGGAATGTATGTACATGTCACAAAACGACTAAGTCATTCATGTATGGTACTATTATACACAGCAGATCAACATATGTGTACTGATGAAAGACTTGTGGAAGTTGCCCTGGAGTGATGTTATTCATATAGACATGTCTCATCAGCGTCCAGGTTTGAAGTCGAGGACGTCTCTTCGTTCTGGCTGTAACAAAAAAATAAAATGATATTCCACTTTATAGTTTTGCTATTTTCATATTGCTTGTTTAGTTACTCTAGTACATGTATTTGTACATGTATTTGTAATTATTTAGATATTTGTTGTTAAAAGTGAATTCTATCTGCTCAAGTCATCAACGCTACATGAAATCATATAATCAACACTGAGAAGAAGGATACCACGCCACATACCATACATCTATTCATAAGCATGTCCTGTGGGCCCGCTTCTACCTTGCTGAGACTCTTGCACTCCTGAGATGTTGTTGTATGTTTGCGGATTAATGATGTTGTTGCAAACAAGCTCTGTAGTTCCCCGTCTTCCCTCCTCAGATTCCTGAACGGCACGTGTGCTGACACCTGGCGGAAGACAAGTAAATCATCAATAACATGTTGTAAATAAAAGGAGCAATCTCATTAAAATTTGTGATGTGGCTGAAGGGGGAATTGGAGTTAGTTGCATAACAGCCGAACCATGTTAGTCTACAAATGAGGAGATAACATGACTTTGGAAGGGTTGGCACAGTGGTGGGGCGAGGACTAGCATATTTATTGGTCTTTCTTCTTTCTTTGCTTTCTTATATATTGAAATCATTTTAATATTAAGATATGAAATCGAGATCTTCAACCTTATAAAACAAACTCTGCACAATGAAGCGGATATGACATTCCGCTGTATTTTACGACGCTTCTATCATTTTGCATTATATCGATTGGATTATATCATTTAACATAGTATCATTGCTAAAGCGGACAAGTCCTACTAATAAGGAGATTCTAAATATTCTTATAAATTATTTATCTTTCTTTAGAAGCCATGCGGACACCAGAGCAACAATTGAAAATACCAAGAAATAAGAAATAAAGCGCTTGACAAAGTATAATATACTTGTGTGCATTAAAGTCGCTGTATTCAAGTATGATACGAGAATGTACAATTTGGCAAAATCTACTGCCGTGATTTAAGTCACAATGTCTGTATGTGTCAGTATCCTGAAGGATAGCTTTTTTGAAAGTCATCAAAGATGGTGAGATTCTATGTTCTATCGGAAACGAGTTCCATGGTTTAACATTGTCGGGAAGGAAAGATCTCGCATAATTTACAGTTTTACAGTAAATGGTTTTGAGTTTTGAGTCGTCGCGTAGGTAGTATTAGACCCATCGACCACTTTTTTTTGCCTTTTTGTAAATGGGTCATTTTCAAAATTGGTAGGGTTTTTAGATCCTTATAAATGCAAAAACAAATTCTTCAAATAAACTTGCAAACACTTGATTATTCAAAATAATAAATTTGCAGGCTTAAATGAACCGATTGACCTTTTCATTGATGCATAAGTAATAAATTGGACATGAAAATGTCCTGGCCGTTACTACTTCTTAAACAGAATATATTTTAATGTGGAAATATAATTCAGATAACTATTTTAAAGAAAGTATTCACATTATTACACTGAATGTATCAAACATGGGGTTAAAAACTTGTATCATGAATCTTGAAAGTCTTAACACAAAATAAAACCATTGTTATAAAATATTAGTTTGTATTTAGTTATAACCAGATGTAATGTCTAAATTTTACATATGCTTCAGAAACAAAAAGTTCTATTGATGACGCCTACATAAAATTGAGTGTTTATGTATTATCATAAGTAAATTAGAGTAGTTAATTAACACCAGTTACGGCTTGGACAGGAACGGTAACGGGTTGGACATAAATCTTAAACAATTAAATTTAGAATAGAAAAGGTAGTACGAAATGAAAAAGTCAGTATTTAGCATAACTGTTAACCCCAATGTTGATTGACAGTGAAATGTATATTAGAAAAGGTAACTTGAAACAATATGACATTTTTTGCTTATTTTTGTGGTAACGGTTTTGGACCTTTGTTACAAAATCAACATAAAACTTGTGAATAAATGTTAGATTTTAAAAAATAACATTATTTTAACATAAAAATAACATAAAACAAACTGTTTGGATTACAAAAGTATTTATTATAGAAAAAATAGTGCAATTGGGGAAACAATAATTTTTCAAAAATAGAGCCATGGGCTATGTAGCTCATCAGGATTTGATTTATTAACTAAGGTTGAATATCTAAGTTATCAAAAAATAGGTTTTTAGATCATGACCCCTGTGACCCGTATTTGGAGTCACAGGGTCACCAATCCTACAATTAAGAATCATCTTTGACCAAAGAGTCTCTACACAACTTTTCAGCTCTCTAGACCTTTTGGAACTTGAGAAGAAGATGAAAATAGGTTTTTAAGGATGTGACCCCTGTGAGAAGGTATGCCAACGTCTTGAGTAAAATGCTGTCAGACTGTAATATTTCTGAAGATTTGAGAAAACAGAGAGAATTAGTTGACATTCAAAGAGACTCAGTTACGTTAGAATTGACAATTAAAACAGAGTTTAACACAAGATGAGGATGGTGAAAATAATGAGAGACTTTTGAGATTAGAACATGGCCATTATGAATTAATGGGGTCAATAAGTAGCGACCACAGCGCTCGCCTAAGGTGCGCTGGTGTCGTTTTCTCGCGATGGCGAACCGAATTGGATCACAACAGTGGTCGTGTTCGACGAGTTTTTATTGATATTTCTGCTTACTGTACAAACGTGTATCGCATATGTATCGACTCGGGACATGTTCCTGTAGGTGTATATCGCTTTAGTTACGAGGTAGCGTGATTTCGAAGAAAATAGCGACGAGTTGAAATTTCCCCCTTTTTTCAACATTATTTATTTACGAAATGTAATATCATATCATAGGACCTAGCATGCGTCAACCGGTGAGTCCTGGAAAAGTACGGCTCTCGAAGAAAGTGAAAAATATTCTGTGAAAAGACCTAGGTATGTGAATCTATTGAAATATTGATATTATGAAAGTACAGTGGTGTGTGAAATTAACTTTTCTGGTGAAGAAATGACTTGATAATACTGCAAACACAAAAACAAATTTCGTCGGAGACTGTTCAACCTAACTGTTACCTGACGTAATGGAGACCCATTGTGACGTCACAGTGACGCCATTGTTATTAGAATCAAACAGTAAACTGTCAAAAACAATTATTTCTAAATATTCTCTGGAAAAACCAAAATTACTTTCTAAAAAGAAAGATGCTGCCACCAGACCCATGATAGTATGTGAAATCAAAAAAGGAAATAACTTCGTTTTAACGTTCTCATCGGGAAGTTTTGAAGTCATCAGAAATTCAATTCAGTCGTTTTACAGCGATGCCAGTAACAGAAAAATCCTTTCCACACACCTAAAGCAAAACAAAAATGGACTAATTGAATCAGAAATGACCAGGATAAGTGCCACTAGCTCCTCCCGGCCTTCGTTTACCATTAACCTGTTCAGGACGACAAGCAGAGCTTTAGTTAACGGCCCACAAGTGAAAACTTTCATAAATCAAGATCTTCCCCATTTGAAATCCATATTAAGTGAACATGCTACTTTCATTGACAATGTAAATGACATTGTACAGAATATGGACTCAAACATAAAAGTCGATGAGAAGTGTTCACATTGCAATCGACTTTGCAAAACCCGCGCATTGATATGTAGCAGGGGGACACACTGGGTGCATTACAAATGTGAGAAGCTATCGCCCTCAGAGATAGTGTCCTTGGAGGAAAATTTTAGCTTACCTTACGCATGTAGTCAATGTACAGGATCTGAGGACTATTTGTCTTTCAGTAAAGCTGTGACTACTACGACTCCGACTGTTAAAACTGCATCTAAACCGTCTGATGAAAATCTAACGAATATGAAGGCTTTGTTAATAGAAAAAGAAAAAATCATCTCTGATTTAAAACTTGTGAATGCCAATCTTGCATCAAAATTAGCTACCAGTCAAAAGGAACTCGAAACCCAATTGAAGAGTAAATCCAAAATCTCTGTATCTGTTCAAACCGAGCGTACTATTAAGCAGCCAGTTCACACAGAGGAGACCCCTGTTGAACATCGGTCATCCTACTCGACTCGTGTAGAATCTACCCGTAAGCAGCCAGTTCACACAGAGGAAACCCCTGTTGCAAGTCGGCCATCCTACTCTACTCGTGTGGAGTCTACCTGTAAGCAGGTGGGCCAAAAGGTGACACAAACTGGATCATCTCCTAAACTGTTGATTCCGCGAAACAGTAAGCCTCTGACTCCTCAAATAAGTAAATCACTACCAGAACGCAGGAAGTCATATGCGGATGCTGTTCGTTATGACAGGAAGCGTATGAAGCCCCTTCCAAAGGATTTGGACACAGCCGACACACTGGTCATTGGGACATCAGTGTTAAAGAACATGAGCAGTGTCATTCTCTCTTCCCGTCTTGGGAATAAATGTGTTGTTGACACAAACAGAGAGGCTACAGTTGGTGATATTTGTGAACGATTGCTGCTGTTATCAGGAAGAAACTCTACTCTGAATGATATTGTGTGTGTAATAGGTGATAACAATGTCACGGACTCACTCATAGAAGAAACCGTTGAAGAATTCGAAGCATTGCTAAATGCAATGAATTGTTTCCCCAACGCGCACATACATGTGTGCTCCGTTCTGCCTCGTCAGACTCCGTCATGGTATAATGATAAGTCTCGAAAAATCAACAAAGTTCTCAAAGATATGTGTCTTGCTAAGCATTTCTCATTCGTTGACGTGTCTAAGCAAATGATGTCACTGAAGCCCCGTGACGTTCTTGATCAGGATGGAGTCCATCTTTCACGTCGCGGAGTGAAACTCCTAAGTAGGTGTATAGTTCAGTCAGTGTCCTGCGTTGATAAGGTCACCCGCCCATCTACATCCACAACTCGTCCTCAGACTCCAGTCATTACTATATCCCCAAGGTGCCAACTCAGTGATAATGTACAAAGAGTCCGCATGGGACCTCAAGAACAGATGATTCCATTACCGCCAAGACCTCATTTCATAGACAATCCTCACAATGATTATATGGGACACTCAAGGCAGTCTCAGCTCCCACTGCCGTTTTTACCTGACCATTTCGGAGGTTTTCCCATGCACAGACCACTCTGGGGTTACGCTAAGCCTTATTAAATCTAAACGCACAATGGCTGATACGTCTTCACATAAGAGCGCGCTAAGTGCTGCATCTCAACAGTGTATCTCAACCAAAACATTGTTACCCAATCTCCGGGTTTGCGTCTGGAATGCTCAATCTACGCGGAACAAAGCAATGGATATTATGGATTTCATCCTTGAAGAGGATTTAGACATTCTTTTCATAACTGAGTCCTGGCTTCATAGTCATGGTGATGAAGCAAAAATCGCGGAAATGACACCACCTTCATTTTCTTGTGTCAACTCCCCTCGTTTAAATTCATCCGGTGGAGGCATAGCCATTATATACAAGTCTTCTCTCATCATCACTCGTAACCAGGCAAAAACAACTGAAATTCCTAAATCGTTTGAAATGTTAGATGTTTGTGTTACAGCTGATAAACATGTTTTCAGGGTGATTTGTATTTATCGGCCTCCACCATCTCGGAAAAATCGACTCACAAACACTCAGTTTTATCATGAAATGTCAAATCTCTTCGCATCTCATCCTGGTAGGAAAACTATATTTCTTGGAGACTTCAATGTTCATTTTAATGATAAAGAAAATCCTTTTGCTAAGAAGTTTGTCAATCTACTTTGTTCGTTTGGACTCAAGCAACATGTATCTGTCCCAACGCACAAATCTGGAAATACTCTTGACTGTGTAATATCTCATGAAGATAATAGAACCATTTTAGATGTTTCTGTTCAAGACAAACAATTGTCTGACCACTTCTTAATTTTCGTTACATTGAATGCATGTAGACCTTTTAAGAAGATGGAGACAGTGACATGCCGTAATCTAAAAAACATTGACCATATTGAATTTCAACTTGACCTGGTGGAATCTGCATTGCTGTGTGACCCACCATCTGATGTGAATGAACATGCTAAACTGTATCATGACACTTTCTCCACACTACTTGATAAGCATGCTCCACCTGTAGTGAAGAAAGTCCAAGTGCGCACAGATACACCCTGGTACTCACAACAAGTGCTGATAGCCAAGACTGCACGTCGACAAGCTGAAAGGAAATGGCGAAAAAGTCATCTTGAAATAGATCGTCAACTTTATAAGCAAGCTCGGAATGCTGCAACAACTGTCATTCGTAACTGCAAGAAAGATTATTGTCTTCAGCAGCTTTCCAATATGAATGATAATCCCAAAAGATCATACGTTTTTATGAACAAATTGCAAGGCAAGAGGACTGAATCCAAACTTCCACCTTCTGCATCAAACCGGACCCTTGCTGACTCATTTAACAACTTTTTTCTTGACAAAGTTGACATGATACGACACAATCTCTCTGATGATATCACAGTGTCTCAAGATGTTGATAATAGCAGTACTCAGTACAGTGTGCAACCCCTGACTGATCTCGCTTTATTCACAGACTCAGAGATACGCAGTGTTATTCGATCATCAAAGCCCACTACCTGTGTTTTGGACCCAATCCCAACCAATATTGTACTCAAACATTTGGATGTAATTCTCCCATGTATTACGAGTATTGTGAATAAGAGTATCGAAAGTGGAATGTTTCCAGAGTGTTTCAGAACAGCTGTAGTGAAGCCTCTCCTCAAGAAGGACAATCTGGATCCATCACACTTGAAAAATTTTAGACCGGTCTCAAATTTGACATTCCTATCCAAAGTCATTGAAAAAGCTTTTCATATTCGACTTAAATGTCATCTTGCGGAGAATGCACTCATAGAAAAGTTCCAGTCAGCTTATCGCAAATTCCACAGTACTGAAACAGCCTTACTAAGAGTCATAAATGATATTCGTGGAGCAGTAGATCAGGGCAATATGGCAGCTCTGATATTGCTGGATTTGTCTTCAGCATTCGATACAATTGACCACAATCTACTTCTGGACAGACTCCGACATCAGTATGGAATAGGTGGGACAGCACTACAGTGGATATCATCTTATATTAAAGGAAGATCACAATTTGTGATGATTGGAAATAACAGGTCATCCACTGTCAACTTGAAATATGGTGTCCCACAGGGATCTGTACTTGGTCCAGTGTTATTTGTTCTCTATTGTGGCAGTACTTCAAACATCATCTCACAACACCGCCTCCTCCACCACTCATATGCCGATGACTGCCAGTTGTACAATCACTTTCATCATCATAACTCAGAAGAAGCTCTTTTGAATATAGCTAATTGTACCAGGTCCTTGAATTCTTGGATGACAGAAAACAAACTCAAACTGAACAGTGATAAAACGGAAGCAATCATTTTTGGAACTAAGCAGCAGCTAAAAAAGTGGATCTAAGCACCGTTAATGTGTCAGACACGGACGTTCAGCTAACCAAGACTGTCAAGGATCTCGGTGTCTTGCTAGATCCAACACTCTCAATGGAAGCTCAGATTAACAATGTCTGCAAAATATGCTACTTGAACTTACGTGTGATTGGAAATATTCGTCCTTTGATCACCATGGAAGCTGCACAATGTCTAACCAGATGTCTGGTACTGAGTAGACTCGACTACTGTAACAGTCTTTATGTCGGACTCCCGGATATTCTCCTTGACAAACTTCAAAAGGTACAAAATACAGCAGCGCGAATCGTGACTCTAACATCTAAAGGATCGCACATTACTCCTGTCCTTAAACATCTTCACTGGCTTCCAATAAAAGCAAGAATTCAACTCAAAATTTTATGTCTAATGCATAAATCTCTGCATGATCAATCGCCTGCCTACATATCAGAGTTGATATCAACCTATGTCCCAACACGGGAGCTTAGATCACAACATCAGAATCTATTGACAGTGCCGAAGTGTAACCTCAAGTGCTTTGGTCAGAGATGTTTTGAGCATTTTGCTCCTAACATGTGGAACTCTCTTCCCAAAAATCTGAAACTATGTCCAACATTTGAATCATTCAAATCAAGTCTAAAAGCCTATCTTTTTGTTCAGTTTTATGGTTCATAAGGACTTTCACAATTGCAACAATTGTACACATTGATTTGTTATTGCTGTTTGTGTGAAGTGAGCACATTCAAATGTGCATCACTATTATCATTATTTATTAGCATTATATGTTTAGCGCTTTGAGCATGCTTTCGAGCGTGGATATGTGCGCTTTATAAATATGCACTATTATTATTATTATTACAAGATCAATCATGCCAGCAAACCTATCATATGTGCCTACACCTGAGAAAGCAAGACAGTGGGAACATTTATCTGAGAAAGCTGATGAGTTTGAAGTTGGACTATTAATCGGTTATAACTGTCCGAAAGCTATCATGCCAAGGGAAGTGATAGCTCCTGTTCATGATTATGAACCCTATGCAGAGAGAACAGATCTCGGTTGGGGGATCGTCGGTATTGTCAAATACACTGAAGATGACCAGAACAACCCTGTCGGTATAAGTCACAGAATAATCTCATGTGAGATTCCAGCTCAGCTTGTGACTTCATGCGAAACAAATCCTACTGAAAATCAGAAGAGTGTTCACTTTTCTCAACAACAATCAAAGAGAACATAGTCGCTAGAGATGTTGGGAAAATGTTTGAATTGGATTTCAATGAATATGCTGTTGATCAAAAGATTTCCTATGATGACAGAAAGTTCATGGACATAATGACAGCAGGAATTCACAAGAATAGTGGACATTATGAAGAACCTATGCTACCAAACAACCGAAGCCCTGCTGCACACAGATTACGTCGTCTCCAGTCACAGTTCAAGAATAACAGTCAGTATCAGGAAAGTGGACATTCGGAGAGGGTACCAGAATCAGAATTAGAAACAGAAAATGGACACGTGTGGTACATACCCCACCATGGGGTATATTATCCCAAGAAACCTGGAAAGATTACAGTTGTCTTTGATTGCAGTTCCAAGTTTGAGGGGATATCTTTGAATGACTGTCTCTTAAAGGGTCCCGATTTAACAAATGATCTTGTCGGTGTTCTCTGCAGATTCCGTTTGGAAACAATCTCGGTCATGTGCGACATTGAACAAATGTTTCATCAATTCAAGGTTAATCTGGAACACAGAAATTACTTGCACTTTCTATGGTGGAATGATGGAGGACAGATTGTAGAGTACAGGATGACAGTTCATCTTTTCGGAGCAGCTTCATCCCCGGGATGCGCAAACATTGGCCTCAAGCAAACAGCAAATGACAATCAATCAGACTACGGTGAGACTGCGGCAAACTTCGTGCGACAAATTTCTATGTTATTGATGGACTTGCTTCCTTACCCACTGTCGATGAAGCCATTATTAAGCTCATCCAAGATAGTAAGGACATGTGTGAACAGGGTTGACTCCATTTACATAAATTTGTTTCAAACTCAATGGAAGTTATGCCAGTCATTCCCTCTACAGAACAATCAAAGGCTATGAAAGAGATTGACATTTTCAGTGAACCACTACCTATGGAGAGAGTCTTAGGAGTTCAGTGGTGTATTGAACTTGACACACTTCAATTCTGCATTACGATGAAAGACAGTCCGTTGAAAAGAAGAGGTGTCTGTCCACCGTCAGCTTAATATATGATCCTCTTGGATTTTTATTATGTAAAGAAGAGAGTGACTGGGACAGCCCACTACCTGAGCAGCTGCAAGTTCAATGGAATTCTTGGAAAAACGAAATCTTCCTACTTCAGTCACTTAATATCAGCAGATGTGTCAAACCTCCAAACTTTGGCGATATCAAGAAAGTTGAACTTCACCACTTTTCGGACGGTAGTACCTATGCTTACGGACAGTGTTCCTATCTGTGACTTGTAAACAGTGATGATGAAATCCACTGCGCATTCTTGATGCGCAAATCAAGAGTGGCGCCGACAAAACCTACAACAATTCCAAGAATAGAATTAACCGCAGCAGTGATCTCATTGAAAGTGAGTACTTTTCTGAAAAATGAACTCAGACTTGGTGATTTTTCAGAATTCTTTTGGACAGACAGTCGTATTGTGTTGGGGTATATCAACAATGATGCTCGAAGACTCCACGTGTTTGTTGCGAACAGGAAACAACAGATCCGGAACAGAACTGAACCTGAACAATGGAGATATGTTGGCACAAAATTGAACACTGCTCATGATAGTTCACGAGGATTACATGCTAAAGATCTACAGTCATCAACATGGTTGGAAGGTCCAGCCTTTTTGTGGGAGAAAGATCGACATTCTTGAATCTAATGAGTCACCTCACTGTGAAATGATCATGCCAACTGAAGATGGCGATCGGGAAGTCAACAAGAAAAAAATCTGCACACAATCTACTGACCTCTACTTAACAGAAACCTGAAAAGATTGGAATACTTCTCGGACTGGTTTCGGCTCAAGAGAGCAGTTGCAAACTGTATAAAGTTCAAAGACTATCTGAAATTGGAGACAAAACCATTACTTCAATCAGTTGAGGTTGAAGATTTGCACAACGCTGAACTTGTAATAATCAGGATGCTTCAAGCTGAGAGTTTCAATGATGAAATTTGTGTTCTTCAAGCACTAAAGATGAATGAAGAAAGTGGCGAACAGAAAAGTGAACGGAAAGAGACAGTGGAGAGAAAGAAAGCTCTGAAATCAACAAGTGCCCTTTTTAGACTTGACCCCTTCTTAGATTCGGATGGACTGTTACGTGGTCGGTTAAAACTTTTGTCATTGTCTGAAACTGTCAAACATCCAGTTATTCTTCCTAAAAGGCACCACATCACTCAGCTGATAATCTGAGAGACTGTCATGAGAAAACCCAACATCAAGGTAGGGGTTTAACTGTAAACGAGATTCGTTCAAGAGGATACTGGGTAATCGGATGTAGTTCAACGGTCTCAAACTTCATCTCCAAATGTGTGCTATGTAGAAGACTCCGCGGACAAACCAAAAGCAGAAAATGGCAGATGTACCATTTGACAGAACTGAAGAGGCCCCTCCATTCACGTACAACGCTGTAGATCTTTTCGGCCCATTCTACATAAAGAAAGGTAGAAAGGTGAGGTGAGGTGAGTTGGGGTTTAACGCCGCTTTCAAGAGTATTTCACTTATATCGCGGCTGCTAGCATTATGGCAGGGAGAAAGCCCGCAACGCCATGTGGCTATGCATTGCGGTGAAACCTGCGAGCATCGGCTGGAACTAGCGAACCATGGGTGGTACTGCACTGAAATTCAGTGTAGCATTGCACCCAAACCTGACTGCGTGTAGAACAGTTCTCTACTGCAACAAAGTTGCCGTGCCCCTGGCGGGAGAAGGTAGAAAGGAACTGAAGCGATATGGTGTTTTATTTACATGTATGACATGTCCGGCAATCCACATAGAAACCACAAACTCCCTGACAACCGATTCCTTCATCTGCTCGCGTCGTTGTTTCCCAGCATTCACAGGCTGAACTGTGACGGTGTTGTGTTCAAAATGAACCCCCCCTATGGTTAGTCATAAGGGGGGGGGGGGGGGGGGGGGGGGGGGGGAGGGGAGAGGCAGATTAGGAGTGTAAGAAGTGTTCTTGCATCTTTGCCACATCAAGCTAGCACACAGCTTGATGATGAATCGTTCCGTACCCTGATGTCGGAAGTCATGCCAATCGTCAATAGTAGGCCACTTACGACTGACAATCTCAATGATGTGACAAGTTTAGAAGCCTTAACCCAAAATCATCTTGTGACAATGAAGTCTAAAGTACTCTTTCCACCACCAGAACAGCATGCTGATATGTATTCCAAAAAGAGATGGAGGCGTGTGCAGCATTTATCAGATCAGTTTTGGTGTAGGTGGCGTAAAGAATACATTCAAAGCCTACAAGTCCGTCAAAAAATGGGTACGCCCATCCCATGATCTCAAAGAAGAAGTCTATATATCGTGATCCTGAAAGATGACAATGCTTCTCGCAATGAATGGAAGTTAGCGAGAGTGACCGAGACTGTTACCAGTGCTGATGACCATGTCAGAACTGTGAAGTTGGTAGTTGCAGACCGCAACCTCGATAAATTTGGCAAAAGACTGTCATCACTGACCTACCTAGAGAGGCCCATTCACAAGACAGTGTTGCTTGTGGAAAATAAGGACAAAAGTCAAATCCGACTGTGATCAGTTTTGAGTATTTCTGAAAGACTTTAAATTATTGCAGAAACAAAGTATTATTACTATTAATTAGATTTATACATTAGGGAAATAACTTTAATTTTCAATTTTAGCATTTTTTGCAGGTGTAGCAATTTATTCTAAAATTAGTGGGTTGATATTTCTTACTTTTTCTTACATTCATTTGGGAAAATTAATCTGATTTAATTTTAGTTTAATTTTGGTGAGGTGTGTAAAGGCCATCATTTTATTTTTTGTTTAGCGGTAAGCAGTGTGAGGGCTGGGAGTGATGTCCCTTTCAAGAGTCTTTCACTTATATCGCAGCTGCTAGTATTATGGCAGGGAGAAAGCCCGCAATGCTATGTGGCTATGCACTGCGGTGAAACATGCGAGCATCGGCTGGAACTAGCTAACCATGGGTGGTAGCATTGCACCCAAACCTTACTGCGTGTAGAACAGTTCTCTACTGCAGACAAAGTTGCCGTGCCCCTGGCGGGATTCGAACCCTGGACCTCTTGATCCGAAGCCGAACGCGCTAACCACTGCGCTATCCCGCCCCCTCTTAACCTAGATAATTAGCCTTTTCTATAGATAATATCTTTATTCCTCTGGTGATGTCTTATTCATTTCATCAATAATAAATAATTAAAGCCCTTTTGTAAAAGAAAAACAAAGACATTTTAGTGATTTATGTGGTATTGAGAGACGTCAGTCAATACTAATGTCTAAACAAACCAAATATGAACATAGGTTTACCATGTACATAGATATAAATTCTGCTGCAAAGCTCCAAACCGTTACCATAAAATCTAGAACACTGTTTTGTGGGGGGGGGGGGGGGGGGGGGGGGGAGAGGCAGATTAGGAGTGTAAGAAGTGTTCTTGCATCTTTGCCACATCAAGCTAGCACACAGCTTGATGATGAATCGTTCCGTACCCTGATGTCGGAAGTCATGCCAATCGTCAATAGTAGGCCACTTACGACTGACAATCTCAATGATGTGACAAGTTTAGAAGCCTTAACCCAAAATCATCTTGTGACAATGAAGTCTAAAGTACTCTTTCCACCACCAGAACAGCATGCTGATATGTATTCCAAAAAGAGATGGAGGCGTGTGCAGCATTTATCAGATCAGTTTTGGTGTAGGTGGCGTAAAGAATACATTCAAAGCCTACAAGTCCGTCAAAAAATGGGTACGCCCATCCCATGATCTCAAAGAAGAAGTCTATATATCGTGATCCTGAAAGATGACAATGCTTCTCGCAATGAATGGAAGTTAGCGAGAGTGACCGAGACTGTTACCAGTGCTGATGACCATGTCAGAACTGTGAAGTTGGTAGTTGCAGACCGCAACCTCGATAAATTTGGCAAAAGACTGTCATCACTGACCTACCTAGAGAGGCCCATTCACAAGACAGTGTTGCTTGTGGAAAATAAGGACAAAAGTCAAATCCGACTGTGATCAGTTTTGAGTATTTCTGAAAGACTTTAAATTATTGCAGAAACAAAGTATTATTACTATTAATTAGATTTATACATTAGGGAAATAACTTTAATTTTCAATTTTAGCATTTTTTGCAGGTGTAGCAATTTATTCTAAAATTAGTGGGTTGATATTTCTTACTTTTTCTTACATTCATTTGGGAAAATTAATCTGATTTAATTTTAGTTTAATTTTGGTGAGGTGTGTAAAGGCCATCATTTTATTTTTTGTTTAGCGGTAAGCAGTGTGAGGGCTGGGAGTGATGTCCCTTTCAAGAGTCTTTCACTTATATCGCAGCTGCTAGTATTATGGCAGGGAGAAAGCCCGCAATGCTATGTGGCTATGCACTGCGGTGAAACATGCGAGCATCGGCTGGAACTAGCTATCCATGGGTGGTAGCATTGCACCCAAACCTTACTGCGTGTAGAACAGTTCTCTACTGCAGACAAAGTTGCCGTGCCCCTGGCGGGATTCGAACCCTGGACCTCTTGATCCGAAGCCGAACGCGCTAACCACTGCGCTATCCCGCCCCCTCTTAACCTAGATAATTAGCCTTTTCTATAGATAATATCTTTATTCCTCTGGTGATGTCTTATTCATTTCATCAATAATAAATAATTAAAGCCCTTTTGTAAAAGAAAAACAAAGACATTTTAGTGATTTATGTGGTATTGAGAGACGTCAGTCAATACTAATGTCTAAACAAACCAAATATGAACATAGGTTTACCATGTACATAGATATAAATTCTGCTGCAAAGCTCCAAACCGTTACCATAAAATCTAGAACACTGTTTTGTGTAAGTAAAAACATGTCAAAATTATGAAAGGCATTCATAAAAATGGAATCATTTCAAACCGTTACCACATTTGTCCAAACCGTTACCATGAATTTCCTAGGCATTGATTTTATAAAAAAAATAAAAATTTAACCTGACAAAGATTTTTATTTTAATCATTTAAGAAAGATACATAAGTAAATAAAATTACACTATCACACTTAAGCAAATAAATTTTAAAATACAAATTTGTATTAGGTATGTCCAAACCGTTACTATTTTTTTGTCCAAACCGTTATCTCAAACTGTTTCTTTCAAAGTTACTACTTTAAAACTTCATCAAAGTTCTATACTTAAAATATTTTTACTCTTAAAGTTTTTTAAATTATGTGTATTTCTTTAAACATTAATTAACTTCAGTAGTTTCTCAAATTTCTAATCATTTTGTCCTGACCGTTACAATAAGTGTCCAAGTCGTTACTTTGCTGTATGGTAACGGTTTGGACAGGTACCGGTCTGTACAATTTGTGAATAATCTTAAATGAAAGCATGAATGATCCCTATAAGAAGACTAAGGACCTTTTCCCCAGCTATTCCATGTAAGGGTAATGTACCACTCTGCACCGGTTGGTTTATATAGTAACGTCAATCAACTCACTGGCACGCCCCGGTGCAGAGTGGCTCAACGATTAGAAGTGGATTGTACACTACCACAGCAACTAAAACGAACCACTCGCACAAACTGTCTCCTTGAGAAACATTTATATATCATATTTTGCAAGTTGATGCACCGTTGGGAGTGTGTCTTGCCAGGGGAACGATCTTGTCTCTATGTTGGACAGACTCAATATGAAGCGAGAGGAGGACAGACTACATACGTTTACAACCTGGCCATACAGGGATATTCAGGATCCACGGATATTAGCTAAAGCAGGACTTTATTATACAGGTATAGACGATAAAGTTAAATGTCCATTGGATATATCTGACGTGCCGATTAATGATTATTCCAAGTATTTCCCGTTTTATTCGTGGATAAGATGTTGGAAATATACCTATATCATTACCTCGTGATACGTTTAATGTGCATATTAATTATAATAGACATAATATTCTCTATAACGAACAGCCACCTACTCCAGTGTCACCGTCATCTAATGTACATACATTTCCGGATCCTTTACGTTATGCATGCACTGTTAACGGTGCAGCATCAAACTCTCCTACACAGAATGGACAAACTACAGTTATATATCAAGGAGTACCGCTTGGTGATTTTCAGGATTATTATAAACAACAAGAAAATAGACTGAAAACATTTTCAAATTGGCCGCCAAACCTGCCTCAAACACCGGAAGTGCTATCAGAGGCAGGCTTCTACCATGAAGCGACCCCCGATAAACCGGACAGAGTGAGGTGTGCGTATTGTGCAGGTAAACTGTTCAACTGGCAGGTAGACGATGATCCCTGGTTAGAACACGCCAGGTGCTTCCCACAATGCAAGTATGTTCAGCTGTGTCTGGGACCGGAAGTTGTCCAGGATCTGCTTGGAGAACGGGAACATCGACAAGAACAAGAACAGTTTGAGAATGGGTAAGACAGATACAACACAAACCCAATATTCAGTAATATTCAATATATTTTGCAAGACAAGCTTCCAATCAACCACTCATTTATTATCAAGAAAAAACAAGTTGGTGTTACAAGAGCGAATACAATTAATCTATATATACAGAAATAAATAATACAAGATGGCAACATGGATAAATTAAAGTGTTTCGAGTGATGGAATATATTTTGTTCTCGCATGAGATAAACTTTGACATTCAAAAATATAATGAAATTCATCAGCAATAGATACAGATTGACATAATTTACAAGTTCTATAACATCGCAAGACGAAAACAAATCACCAGCTTAGTTTCATGAATCCAGATTGGACTATGTGTTTCTCCATTTGTGTTCAGTAACTTTTCTGAAGGCACAGATGCTGTTAATTAGCACAGTGTACTATTAAAGAAACAGGTATTTCAACGTAACGTCCATTTTCATACACACCACCATCAGATATAAAGATGACCAAATAATTACTATTACAGTGGCGGATACAGGATTTTTTAAAGAGAGGAGGGGGGGGGGGGGGGGGGGGGGGGGGGGGGGGGGGGGGCCATCAATGGAAAAGGGCGGGGGGTCAACCAATGGAAAGGGGCGGGGGGTCAACCAATTGATATCGAGCTGATAGGGGGGTCTCGAGCTGATAGGGGGGGTCTCAAACTGATATGGGGGTTTCGAGCTGATATGGGGGTTTGGGAGGGGGAGGGGGGCCTCGAGCTGATATTGGGGTCTCGATTGTATATGAGGTATATGAGGATCTAGAGCTGATAGGGGGGTCTCCAGCTGATATGGGGTATGGTATGATTTTATATGACAAATGTCATGTGATAACCTCTTAGAATCACTGAGTAGCGAGGTTTCGGTATGGACCGGTTTTCAAAGATACTAAATACATATGCAATAAGATGGTATAAAACTTTATACCAAAATGTCGATATATAAACATATGCTTGACAAGCAAAACGTGGCTATTTAATGATACAGGAGTCTTACATACATCCAGACTTACCATAATATATACACTCAATGTCTGGAATGCTCCACCAACAGTTTACATACAGGATAAAGAAAATGAAGCGGTCATAAAATATCTTCACAATGAACGAATCACGTGCATAAAATGTAATTAGATAGATTATGATAACATGACCATATTCAATATTTCAATATTGAAAATCAGATAAACAATGTTTTTTGCTCCAGTGATGTAGATATTCTTCTTCAAAATCCCCCACATGATGCTGTAAAAAGTTTATAATCGCCCACCGCTCGATGCCGGAAGTCCACTATATAACCTTGGTCTCCAAACCTCTGTTAAGTCATTCCGACTTACACTAATGGTCACTCCGACTTACACTAATGGTCACTCCGACATACACTAATGGTCACTCCGACTTACACTAATGGTCACTCCAACTTACACTAATGGTCACTCCGACATACACTAACGGTCACTCTGACTTACACTAATGGTCACTCCGACTTAAACGAATGGTCACTCCGACTTGCACTAATGGTCACTCCGACGTACACTAATGATCACTCCGACTTACACTAATGGGCACTCCAACTTACACTAATGGTCACTCCGACATACACTAACGGTCACTCTGACTTACACTAATGGTCACTCCGACTTAAACGAATGGTCACTCCGACTTACACTAATGGTCACTACGACGTACACTAATGGTCACTCCGACATACACTAATGGTCACTCCGACGTACACTAATGATCACTCCGACTTACACTAATGGTCACTTCGACTTACACTAATGGTCACTCAGACTTACACTAATGGTCACTCAAACGAACACTAATGGTCACTCCGACTTACACTAATGGTCACTCCGACCAGGGACCTTATATGGAGGGACTAGCAACTAAGCAATGAGCTCGCGGAGCTCACCTCGTCATGGTCCAACGCACATCTTGACTTGGCGCCTGCATTGCGCTAATAACTGGCGTAGCACACTAGTATATCCAGTTAATCACTATATAAACAATAGTGACAGTTGACAGTTCAAGACAAGCGGAATCCAATACTTGTACTTTTACCTAAGACAATAAATTCTAAAATATTAAGTTAGCGAAAGATGAATAGTTTTCGGATGTAACTGCGTCAAGCTGGTATTTTAGGGGAAAGAAGCCAGCATGTAATACGCTCGTACTTTGCAGTTTAAAATATCGAGTCAGTCCGCCATCTTGTCTGTAAGGAGCGTCAATGATATGGGTAATGGTTCGAGGGGAGTCCAAAACTTTTACTTTTACCTACGACAATAAATTCTAAAATATTAAGTTAGCGAAAGATGAATAGTTTTCTGATGTATCTGCGTCAAGCTGGTATTTTAGGGGAAAGAAGCCAGCATGTAATACGCTCGTACTTTGCAGTTAAAATGGCGAGTCAGTCCGCCATCTTGTCTGAACAGATGAGATATGATATTTAGAATGGTTCGAGGAAAAATGAGAACTTTTACTTTTACCTAAGGGGATAAATTCTAAAATATCAATTTTGCGAAAGATGAATGGGTTTTTTATGCGTTTGTTTCAAACTGTTATTTTAGGGGAAAGTAGTCAGCATGTAATACGCTCGTACTTTGTAGTTAAAATAGCGAGTCAGTTCGCCATCTTGTCTGCACAGAACATGGAGGATATGTTTCTGTTCCCCTTGTACTGTCTTTCCTACATTCATGTAGAATGTACCGGTTCGAAGGGGAAAATAAATTTGAAACCAACTCCTTGATGAATGGCCTTTCTGTCATGTTGTAGCATCAGCATACATAATAAATAATTACTTCTTTTTTTTTTATATAAGTTCATGTTTTATTTAATTTTTTCTTAAGATCAATAAACAGTAATCAACTTAAAAAATAATAGAATAATACATGTGTATAACATCAAGTATTCCAAAGCACAAGGTAAATCAACATTGTATATATATTCTATGTCATATCACACAAAATAAATGTGCATTTTCGTAATTTTGTAACAATCATATATAGCACACCTTTGAGTATAATAATTTCTTTATTACCAATTCTATTTCATTTGATTCACGTAATCATTCATCTGCTTGGAGATAGACACTTCCGATGTTGTTACAGTTTCAAAGGGAGTTACTTTTATGTTTCTTGACTTTACGAAGATTGCCGATTGACGCACGGGCGAGTCGGCAAGACTCGGAAACACCAACTGGTTACAACAATACAGTGCGATAACAAACAAGCGCTAACGCAAGCAACAAGTCGCTTGTGCGTTGAAGCGCGACGAGGAGAGGTCTAATTGGATCGCTCAGTAGAAATGATCATGTAACGAGCAGAAGTTGCTAGTCCCTGTATATAATGTCCCTGCTCCGACTAACACTAATGGTCACTCCGACGTACACTAATGGTCACTCCGACTTACACTAATGGTCACTCCGACGTACACTTATGGTCACTCCGACGTACACTAATGGTCACTCCGACTTGCACTTATGGTCACTCCGACGTACACGAATGGTCACTCCGACGTACACTAATGGTCACTCCGACTTACACTAATGGTCACTCCGGCTTACACTAATGGTCACTCCGACTTACACTAATGGCCACTCAAACGCACACTAATGGTCACTCAAACGCACACTAATGGTCACTCAAACGCACACTAATGGTCACACAAACGCACACTAATGGTCACTCCGTAGGCCCGTAGCACCAATTTCGGGAGTGGGGGGGCTGAAATTTGGAATTTGTAAGCTCAGGGGGTGGGGGGGGGGGGGGGGGGGGGGGGTCATTGACACGATGTCACCTTATTTTAATATTGTATACAATACAGTTTCGTACTTAAACTTACTCATCCTCAAAAGGTACTTTGGGTAAACGTTGCAATACTTGTCTACGCAGTATGCGTTATTATACTCAAACATCCACTTGCACAGAATTTTCAAAAATAAACATCCTATCTTCACTTCTTAGTATATAGAGCCAGTTGTGTTTATTGTCATTGCCCATATCGTTCCCCTGGCAAGACACACAATTAATTAAGAATCATCCATTTGAAAAGCCTCCCAACGGTGCATCAACTTGCAAAATATAATATATAAATGTTTCTCAAGGATACAGTTTGTGCGAGAGCTTCGTGTTAGTTACTGTAGGAGTGTACAATCTAGTGTAAAGCGTTGAGCACACTCTGCTCCGGTTGGTCTATAGTAACGTCAATAAACTCACTGGCACGCCCCATTTAGGGGATTCCCCTACAGAGATTTCATTTCTCTTCACGATATCGAACGACTACCGTATTTCCTTAATTACACGCCTGCCTTGAACAGACGCCTGCCTCGAATAGACGCCCTTGCACAGGGCTGTCTGAAAATAATAAACGCCTGCCTAAATAAACGCCTGCCTTAATTAAGCGCCTGGTAAACCGAACTTACAGTATATTCTACAATTGCTGCTCCCTTCCTTATTATTTTTATTATTGTACACGTGTAGAATTGATGTTGTTTTGTCGGAGAGTTGACTACGTCCAGACGAAATATACATGATATTTGCACTAAGATATATAAGTACATGAACAAACGTGTGATATGCAGCTGTAGATTTTCTTCATTGGAACAACGATCGATATACGGTATAACTGATCAAGTGGCCGTACATTCCAGCTGGCAGATGTTAAATTTAGATGTAAAAATTACCTTAACTTTCCAAAGGCATTGATGGGTTTGTGTACGGTAATACCATACCGTAATTACAATTCGGTAATCGGTACCGTATGGTATGCCAGATTCAAAAGTTTTGTTTCCAAAAGTCGCCTGTCACAACGGGTCTTATTACGAAATAGACGCCTGCCTTAATTAGAAGCCTGCCTCAAATAGAGGCCTATGGTGTAGACCGTTTGAAAACAATAGACGCCCGGTGTGTAATTAAGGAAATACGGTATTTTCAAATGTGTAATTAACACTGATTCAACATGAATTGTCTATGAGACATAGTGTTACTACAGTACCATGCATAGGCGTAGGTTCCTACGCCGGTCACACCTGAATCAAATCAGTTGAGGTTCTATCAAGTAGCCTCTACAGAGCTATGTCTCTGATAAAATATGTTGACTTTGACCCGCTGTCAGTGACTTTACCAATGTTGTTATCATGCTCGATATACTTAGTTTACAATAAATCAGTAAGAATCAAGTGATCTTGTGTCAGGGCAACATGAGTACGGAGATTTAACGCGCGATTTTCAGCGGAGCTCACACTCTGCACGGTTGGTTTATATAGTAACGTCAATCAACTCACTGGCACGCCCCCCATTTAGGGGAATTCCCCTTCTATTTTAAGAGAGTGTATTTCTCTTTACGATAGCGAACTCGCTCAGCCAAAGGCATCAAACCGGCGACAAAACTTATGTGTTCATGATGACATTGACAAAGACAACAAACACTTATGTACGCTTTATTTTTAACGAATCCACGGCTCCTCATGCATTCTTCATCTTAATCCATGTATGACGTCACGAAACATACATATGTGATTATCTAGCATTATAGACACTACATTTCAATTATGTAACCTAAAAAAATATTATTTTGCAAATTTCGGTGCCCATTCATCGGATATGGTACACGTAGCTTCGACCCTTACCAACGCACGTGCATGGCGCAAATCTTCCACGCAAAGCGATTTGACTGACAGCCAAACTCCTGCATTTCATGTGTTTCAGCACGATCCCCATGCGTTTCACACTTTACCAGTCTTGTTTAGAATGCATAGATCTTACTGACAAACAATCAGATGCTTACCGGCAGACCTGGTAGCCTAATAGGTTAGGGCGCTGCGTAACAGTCGAAGGGTTACATGTTCGATTCCCGGGTCAGACATTACAAAAATAATCAGATATTTTAAGATTCTAATCAGATATACTTAGGCAAAATACATAATTCTTGAACAAATTACTTTGTGAGCCATTACGAAAACGTCAAAACTTGACACCCTTCCTGACTGGATTAGTCAATGACCAGTAGATTCTTAAAAATAATCCACTGTTAACACAATAGAGTGACGTCATCACCATGGATTAAACCACGGTAACAGTCAGGACACGAAATCGCCGGAGAAGCATGTTTTAATGTGTAGATTTTAATATTTTTAATTCTAAAAGAAATTAAAGCATGCATGATCATTGCTTATAAGTATAATATGAATATATTTGTTTAATTATTTTCATTTATACATTATTTGTACACAAATATATGATGACTATCATCCTCGGACAGAGTAAATCTGTCAAATTTGACCCTAAAATGTGTTTTTGTAAAAAAATTCAAAGGTTCAAACTTACTGAAATCATATATACTGACTAGTTAACATCTAAATATATATCTCAGAACCAAAAAACTACAAATTTTGAAAAAAAACACCCAAATTTATAAGAATAATAATCTTACCTGTAACCATCTTTAAATATCCAATGCGACACTACAAAGAGTCTTCTAGAATTCAGGGAACATTGATCAAGATCATCCACCTGACAGTTGATCTGAACAGTACGCGCACTCACTCTGTTCAGTTTATCGGGGTCCGTTTATGGTAGAAAACAGCCTCCCATAGCACTTACGGTGACTGTCTGTGGGAAGCGCATGGTGTGTTCTAACGGATCTTCATCTACCTGCCAATTAAACACTTTACCTGCACAATGCGCAGATGTCACTCTGTCCGGTTTATCGGGGTCGGTTTATGGTAGAAACCTGCCGCTGATAGATAACGTACGTAGAGCGAATATCGTTCCCCTGGCAAGACACACAATTAATTAAGAATCATCCATTTGAAAAGCCTCCCAACGGTGCATCAACTTGCAAAATATAATATATAAATGTTTCTCAAGGATACAGTTTGTGCGAGAGCTTCGTGTTAGTTACTGTAGGAGTGTACAATCTAGTGTAAAGCGTTGAGCACACTCTGCTCCGCTTGGTCTATAGTAACGTCAATAAACTCACTGGCACGCCCCATTTAGGGGATTCCCCTACAGAGATTTCATTTCTCTTCACGATATCGAACGAACGGGGGATCATTGACACGATGTCACCTTATTTTAATATTGTATACAATACAGTTTCGTACTTAAACTTACTCATCCTCAAAAGGTACTTTGGGTAAACGTTGCAATACTTGTCTACGCAGTATGCGTTATTATACTCAAACATCCACTTGCACAGAATTTTCAAAAATAAACATCCTATCTTCACTTCTTAGCATATAGAGCCAGTTGTGTTTATTGTCATTGTCAATTTAGACAATTTAGTGTTGCTACGGGCCTGCATACGTTTACAACCTGGCCGTTAGGAGATAGTACATAAGCGAGACCCGTTTTCAGTGGGTAAATAATATTTTGATAGCTAGAAATACAAGGGTATAAAACAGTGTCTAATGGTCGGTCTATACCGAACTCGAGTACTAAATTGATATAGATTTGCAAACTAGAATACATAGACATCCATCGTTTTCGTGAAACAAATCGTGTCAAATGTGTCAAATGTGTCAAATGTTCCCCAGCTCTTCCATGTCAGGGTAATGTACCACTGTGAGATAAGAAAGAAAGGAGATGTATTTGACATAAAGTACATCGGTAACGGTCTGGACAATTAAGGTTGACACATGACATTGATGCTTACTCATTGTTGTCAAATTTCTTCAAAATTGGCTAAATCTGTTTATTTCATCTTCTGTCACATGCTCTGGTCATAGCTTTAGTAGACACATCAAATAGAATTACAATCCAGCTCCAGGGAGAAATTATTGTGGGTGTTTTATACCACGGTAACAGTCAGGACACGAAATCGCCGGAGAAGCATGTTTTAATGTGTAGATTTTAATATTTTTAATTCTAAAAGAAATTAAAGCATGCATGATCATTGCTTATAAGTATAATATGAATATATTTGTTTAATTATTTTCATTTATGCATTATTTGTACACACATATATGATGACCATCATCCTCGGACAGAGTAAATCTGTCAAATTTGACCCTAAAATGTGTTTTTGTAAAAAAATTCAAAGGTTCAAACTTACTGAAATCATATATACTGACTAGTTAACATCTAAATATATATCTCAGAACCAAAAAACTACAAATTTTGAAAAAAAAAACCCAAATTTATAAGAATAATAATCTTACCTGTAACCATCTTTAAATATCCAATGCGACACTACAATGAGTCTTCTAGAATTCAGGGAACATTGATCAAGATCATCCACCTGACAGTTGATCTGAACAGTACGCGCACTCACTCTGTTCAGTTTATCGGGGTCCGTTTATGGTAGAAAACAGCCTCCCATAGCACTTCCGGTGACTGTCTGTGGGAAGCGCATGGTGTGTTCTAACGGATCTTCATCTACCTGCCAATTAAACACTTTACCTGCACAATCTGCGCAGATGTCACTCTGTCCGGTTTATCGGGGTCGGTTTATGGTAGAAACCTGCCGCTGATAGATAACGTACGTAGAGCGAATATCGATCCCCTGGCAAGGCACACAATTAATTAAGAATCATCCATTTGAAAAGCCTCCCAACGGTGCATCAACTTGCAAACTATAACATATACTAGTAAATGTTTCTCAATGATACAGTTTGTGAGAGTACGTCGTGTCAGCTGCTGTGGTAGTGTACAATCCAGTGTAAACGGTGTTCAACGGAACACATGTGCACTCTGCACCGGTTGGTTTATATATATAAATAACTTCAACAACCTGACTAGAACACCTATCCCATTTAGGGGATTCCCCTTCTTTGTTAAAAGAATGTATTTCTCTTTGTGATAGGGAACAGCTCAGTATTCACTCTTTTCCTCCTGATTGACATGATTAGTTGGTTTTAAATATCTGGATTTGCGTTTACATCCCGATATATGTCCCCCAAACAAATTTTAGGCTGTGGAAAAGTGGGGGCAGTGTCCTGCCCCCCTCACCCAACCCCCCGCCCCTCCCCCCCCCCCCTCACCCCCCCCCCCCCCCCCCCCCCCCCCCCCCCCCCCCCCCCCGGTTGTCAGGGCGAGATGAGTACGGAAATTAATCGAGCGATTTTTCAACGGAGCTGTTCTCTCACTTGGAGAGCACACTCTGCACGATTTGTGAATCAGTGTTTTCTTCTTAGTTTTATTTGAGGAAATATGTGTTGGTGTGTATCTTGTGCTGGCAAACTGTCATCCAAAACATGAGAATATATTCGCCTATGATGTGTGTGCATGTTTAGTTTAACACATGCAAACGGGGACAATGTGTGTCATTTCAACATGGAACCGGGGACATTTCGTTTAACATTTCGTTTCCCTATAAGCAGCCGTAGGTCAGTGTGTGTAGTTTGTTAGGCAAGATATCATATGTGTATCAACTTATAATTGCAGAAAGTTTTGAGTCCAAATTGAGTCTGATGTTGATGTATAGTATTGGTACTTATAGTTTAAAAGATTATTAACTGAGAAGGAAGAAAATTAATGTTTTATTTCTTTTAAAGGTTGTTGAAAATTGATTCAAATACATTAACCATGAGGAAACATTTCCTGGAATCATCTAAGGTTTATCTTATACAACCATAATCGAGCATGCATATACAAGAACAGAACTAGCAGAAATTTGAAAGAAAAACATTTGTTCATATAACAGCTAAATAATCTTAACTTATATTTTGCCAACTGTAAATGAGATGAATAGTTTTAATGAATTACTAAAATGTAAGACGCTAAAGTTCCTATTTCTAAAAATGGTATTGGCATTATTAAGTCTGCGATGAGATAACTCATGATACTAAATTTTGATTCGCAATGATATATTTTTAAAAAATTGCTTACATATATAATTTGCGATACGATAGGCCTATGTATCCCGATATAAGGGTTGTGATAGAATATATATAGAATATACTTACAGCTTGCTTCTAATCCATGATATTGCATTCCAACAATAAACAAACCTCACAACGAAAACAATGTTTAAATGAAGTAAACTGTTATATATAACAAAATTAAAACCTTGAACTGTTTTCATATATTTTTAGAAATCACAAAATCTGTTATCACTGGAGAGACTTAATATGAAGTCACAATGAAAATGCTGAATGCTGAGATCAAGAGTAACCAACTGTCAACATGAAATTGAATACAAAACTTTATTGTACGATACTTTAATAGCTTTTAGAAATAACATAGATTTGTTATCACTTGAGTCATTTAATATTGTAATATCAAGCCATGGACTATCAGGAAATCGAACATTTGATAACATTATTATATTAAGTAACTCAAGTGAGAAATGAGATACACCATTTGAAAATAATACAGATTGACATTAAAAACCATAAAGATCTTGCAAATGCCCATGAACTTCAATACCTGCAAACTGGATCTTTCTGTATTTGTTGACGTGTTGACAACTCTATCGATGTGTATGGTTGAAATAATGACCTCGACCGAGTGAATATCTGTGATAACCATCGAGCGGTACGCAAGATTGTTATCACAGATATTCACGAGGTCGAGGTCATTATTTCACAAACACCACATGGTTATTTCCATTAATTTTTTATTTTCATTAATTTAAATATCAAATAGTTACTTTAATTGAATGTTTTGAAATAGATGAAATGTTGTAATGCTTCAGTGAATTCTACTCTAAACATTGCTTGAACCTCACGTGTACACTTCGCGAAATTCACGTGCAAATCGAGTCGTGTACATTCATTGTTGTCAAACAGACATGCCAAGTAAGTAACCAACTGTTTATTTTCGTTTTTACTACAGAAACTACATCACCTTTTCTTTGAATATATATGCAATAAAGATGATTTAAAAAAAAATAAAACAAACATTTATGAGATTTTGTTTTGACAACAAATTATTCTGTTTTAACAAGCCATTCAGTCCATGACCAACTATCTACTGGCGTTAAGCGAACACCGTGGCTGCACGGACGTTGTTCATTGCATCTTGTGATGCACGTACATCATGAGTATCATGTTGTCAAGCTGAGTTTCTAACTTCACGTGCTGCACAAAATCAAAAGTGCGTGGTTGCGAAGATGTTGCCAAAATGGAGTGGTCTGATGTTTCATACAACAGTACACATAATAAGAGTTTCAAGGTCTGTTCGGAGCGAAATGAAGGTGAGTTACATTGTATTTGACACTAATTCATTTGCTGTTTAACCGTATTTGACATTTTAGCTCAAGTAATAGGGCGTTTCCGAGTGACCAAACGAAATATAAACATGTTCACGATAGTGTTTCATGCACAATATGTCAATATCAAACAACTATTCATAAAAAAATCGTAATAATGAGTTTCACCAGGGCGTGGGATGATTGTCTTTAACATGTTGACATTATAATCAATATCGAGTGTTAAATTGATGTCGTTGATTTTCTTGCTATCAACATTTGCAATTTTATCTTTTAGATATTTCGTAAATATTCTGCTATTAGAAACGCATCTAGTATTGTTTCATAATATTTTATTTGACTTTAATACGTGCCAACATTCCATAAGGGCGGATTTAAGTTCAAATAGTTTCACTCAACTTGCATACCAATCCCCAATCGTAAAATATATCATAACTAATAGTTTCCAATTGAAATCGAGCAACGTCATTATACATGTGTATAAACCGAAACTACACTTCCCATTTCCATGTACAGTAGCCATGACCTATTCAATATTATCAACCATAATTTGTGCTGATGCTTTGAGTCGATTATCACCAACATGGCAATTTTCGGCAACAGCCAGAACTTCCAGATAAAATAACACCATTTATAAAATAAAGTCATGTTTTAGTCATTTTCTGTTTTGTACAGAATTTTTAAATATTTGCAGGTGGTCGATCCTACAAGAGATCCACTGATGAAATGATGCCCTCAACTCGAGCTCCAAGCGATTGAAGAGTGATTACTCCAAAAGGGCCAGATGACTCACGCGGAGATGGCGGCAGATTCAATTTTGTGAACTGTAATGTGCAATTCTTGTTAAATGTGTCAATAAACAAGTGAAACCTGTTTGAGTTTGATATAAGCAATCCTTTCGAGATGTTCAATAATCACGTTGAGGGAAAGTTTATCCGAGGGACGATACGGTAAGGTCCGAGGCGTAGCCGAGGATCTTGCCGTATCGGCCCGAGGCAACTGTTCTCGTGCTGTCGTTCATCTTTCATCACTTATAACCCAACCATGGGTTGGTTATCTAATAACCCAACCATGGGTTGGTTATCTAGAATAACAACCTAGATACCACCATTGATAACAACACCACGTGGTGTATAATTATATACCTGTACATGTAAACATCCAATGTTGCGGTGGAGATGTTGCTCCTATGTTTATCTGTGGTGGTGGGGTATTTGTTCCCCTTTCTGTCTGTGATGTAGGGTATGTTGCTCCTATGTTTGTATTTTGCGGTGGGGTTGTTGTTGCCATGTTTTTCTGAGGAAGTGAGGTTCTTGTTGCAGAGCAGAAGACTAGGTGTTAGTCGGCTGTCTACGTTTTGGTAGGTTTGTTATTGACGCATTACATTAGGTAAGTTACTATACATCTAACTAAGTGAGTTTAATTAGGCTCAACTAAGATAAACCATACTTAACTAGGTCCACGTAGTGAACCATGTTGTAATGAAACGTTAATGAACCAGCCCGTCCGCGCAACGTTACGGCCTTTAAAGGTACATCCATTGTGTTGTTGGGGGTCAAATATGGCAAACGTTATAAATGGTCTTATTTCATCGAGAAGTACCAACTGTTACCGAAAACTACCATTTTAATGATACTCGACTGCGTATATTGACGATATGAAGGTAAAAGATTCGATTTCTGATCGAAAACCGGACAATGCACCGCGTGTGGCGCGCGCCAATGAGTCAAACGTAATTTTTTAATCTTATTTAAACCAGACAAAATAACAAATTCGGGTTGATAGGAGGCTGTTTCGGTGAATTCGTAGGAGTATTGAACGGTGGATTCGTAGGAGGATTTTTTTAATATCCTGGGTGATCGGCAATGTTTAATTTGATTATTTATTTAGTTAGTTGTTTTAATAAATAAAGTAATCTGGTAAGTACGATCTTTATTTATTTCTAAAATTTTATTAGCAGTGATTTGACGATTGACATATACCGATGCATCCTCGATAATCCAGCGCTATTGTTCCGATAAATCTACACACAAGCGCTGGAAAACAGTAAAAGTATTTATCCCTAACCTAGTTACCTCCTCTTGGGTCCATGTTATCCAATCAGAAACGAAACGCAGACACTATCTGCGTAAACAACTCGACCAATCAAAACTGGCGCATCACTACCGTTGTAGCGGCGGCCTACTCACTCGATTACGATAAAGTTTGTAACAAATCAATTTTGTTGCAGTAAAAATAGATAGTCAGTCCGTCATCTTGTCTGTATGGAGCGTCAATGATATGTGTAATGGTTCGAGTGGAAACCAAAACTTTTACTTTTACCCAAGACAATAAATTCTAAAATATTAATTTAGCGAAAGATGAATAGTTTTCTGATGTATCTGCGACAAGCTGGTATTTTAGGGGAAAGAAGCCAGCATGTAATACGCTCGTACTTTGCAGTGAAAATAGCGAGTCGGCCCGCCAGAACATGGAGGATATATTTCCTTCCCCTTGTACTGTCTTTCCTACATTCATTTAGAATGGTTCGAAGGGAAAAATAAATTTGAAACTCCTTGATGAATTGCCTTTCTGTCATGTTGTAGCAACAGCATAAATAATACATAATTACTTTTTTTTTTATAAGTTCATGTTTTATTTATTTTTTACTTATGATCAATAAACAGTAACCATCTTAAAACATAATAGAATAATAGGCCTACATGTGTATAACATCAAGTATTCCAAAGCACTAGGTAACCTAACATTATATATATATTATATGTCATATCACTTTTACAAAACAAATGTGCATTTTCGTATTGCCCGACCAAGAGCAAGGGTTATACACATATTTACATTTTGTTACGCATAAACAAATTATACATGGAATTAAAGATAATTATTTTCTCTTTACGATTATGAAAACAGAATTGCACAAATTTTATAACAGTCATATATAGCACACTTTTGAGTATAATAATTTCTTTATTACCAAATCTATTTCATTTGATTCACGTTATCATTCATCTCCTTGGAGATAGACACTTCCGATGTTGTTACAGTTTCAAAGGGAGGTTACTTTTATGTTTCTTGACTTTACGAAGAATGCCGATTGACGCACGAGCGAGTCGGCAAGACTCGGAAGCACCAACTGGTTACAACAATACAGTGCGATAACAAAACAAGCGCTTACGCAAGCACCAAATCGCTTGTGCGTTGAAGCGCAACGAGGAGAGGTCTAATTGGATCGCTCAGTAGAAATGATCATGTAACGAGCAGAAGAGGCGAGTCCCTGTATATAAGGTCCCTGAGCAAACCGATGAACTACTCGGCAACGGACGACAAACGCTGTACTGTACAAAATAACACCAACTATAATCGTAATGTTTTGAAGATTTGTTCACCTAGCTTATACCAACTGAAGTTGATCTATTTTGAAAAAAACTTTTATTTCTAAACGAACTATTAAAATAACAACATTGCATTCGATGTTGCTCGTATCCCTTAAAGTTTCTGCTAAATTTTAGCAGGCGGAGGGAGGGGATAGTGGCAGGGGTCTGAAAGCTGACGAAGGAGGAAGTCCGGAGTGCGCAGACCGGCTGCGTGGAGGATACACGTATTACCGGAGTAGCCTCCCTTTGTATAAACACCCTCTGACGTCCTTCTTGCAGCAGCTTGGTGGCGCGCCTGCCAACGATGATAAAAACAATTCCACATCCCATCCACCCAATATTTTTATTGGCCCAAGTGGTGAACATTATGTATTATATACAAGTTACATGTTACGAATTATAAGGGATTAAGTCAGTATTTGATTTTGTATGTGAAACACTGCATATTGGTCTTACACACATAGGCCTCTCTGAATACTGTTTCATTGTTGTATTAAAGTTCCCAGACCTTAACTTGTTGTCATTATTATCTTTCTTTTACAAAATGAAGGTGAACTAATCAAATAATCAAATAGGTAATCAACATTGTGTACAATTTCAATTTCTTCATTTTTGAGTGAGATAGGTTCTGGAGAAATGGACGATTTTCAGAAATCTATAACAACCTCTTTCCTTTTCATGGTATTTAAAATAAAAAATGCGATTACAACAGTTAACAGTTTCTATGTGTGTTTCTGAGGTCAGATGATATAAGCTGGTGTTCTCTGAAGTTATTTTCGCAAGTCAAAACATCGCTTATACTTAGGTTTCAAAGTTCGGAGGTCATGCACACAAACATGTGTTTCACCAATAGTACAGTTGAAATGATATTCTCGACTTCTATAGCTTCCCTTATAATTAAAATCCGTGCCAACCTACATACCATATATACACCCATACATCCATCAATGAATGCATCAATGCATCTGTCCATACATACATCCGTCAATGCATGCTTAAAGCACGTGCACACTAAAATGGTTACCCAAATGTAACAAAAGCATTGTCAGTGTTAACAGATACCAGTACTCAGTTGTTACAAAATATTACAGTGTATATTTAAAATGTATATACTTGCAATGTTATCTTAAAGAGTGTGATAACAGCAAATAATGAAGTGTAAATCGATCTGCCAATGACATGTACTCTAAGCCTGTAATTAAAATTGATTGATGCGTCATACAAGGAATTCAACATAATCACAGAGACGATACTACACATCTACAACAAACATTCAAGCATACATATGCAAAAGTAAAGACAATGCATGCATCTCTCCATATATGACAAACGAAACGATACCAAATTTTCAACAGAGTCAAACACAAAATATATTTCGGATGAAACAGATGAACATGTCCATATATCTTGGAATGTTATGTTATGTTATGTTCCATTGTAATTTTCACTAGTTACACGGTTTATTTTCATTGATAGATCCTGGTATTTCAACTGCAATCATATAATAAACGCTAACACTCACGTTTGTCCTAAGATCAGAACGTGAATGTATTTAAGAAAATGACTAAGACAATTATTTTCCAATATTGTTATACTTATTGAACTTATTTTCAGATGTATGTAATAAAAAAAAACATGTATTTAATATGCAACTTGATGTTAATGTCAGTCTGATTAAAATCGATCTTGTACCGAAGAATAAATGTTGCCAAATAATGCATCTACATGTAGGCCGACCGGGATGCAAACTTTTCCTCTAGATTCCTCTCATAATGTCGGTATGGCGAAGAAACCATCGAACGATGTAAGTTTATATATCCCGATAGATGCTTTATTTTGCAACTGTTATTCCTCTGAAAACGGTTGATTTTAATCAGCCTGGTGTTAATGTAATAAATCGAGTAAAAGTGAGAAAATATTTTATTGAAAACGCACATATACGAGCAAGTTACTTTTGGAGTTTCGGGCTTTACATTTATCGATTACAATGATTATTATTATTATGATTACACAAGTGGTATGCATAAGTATTAACATTATTCCGCCGAATAATTATACTAATGTTTCGTAAAAAAAAATATACAGGTGCGATAATGCGATAGGAACGTATACATGTATTTAATAATTATTTTGTTGTAAATATTGCATCTGTGTATATGTCTTTTTGTATCAGTTTAAAAAATAAACATAAACTCACGTGCAAAAGAAACGTCGCCATACAAAATACAAGATAAGTCATTCCACGAGCGATATATACAACTGAAACAGTGTTACATCATGTCTCCAGGAATAAACTAAACTTAACTTTCAAAACATCATCTGTTCATATTTCTGAGAAATACTGGTTTTAAGAAATTGTCTTTTTCGAATCTTCTAAGGAGTTAGGAGAGTCAAAAAGCTTTTTGGTTTGTTTCGTGACGTCCTTCAGTGATTGCGGTGTCAACAAATGTTTATGTCGACAACATCTTGCATTAATTACATTCCTACATTTTATACATTTACAACTTAAATAACAAACATTCTGCGATTCAGCACTCTGAATATATTGCAACTGCCATAACAATAAAGGTATCATACTCTGATGTATTAAATTGTGAGTACTTTACTAAACGTGTCTATTGAATACTTTCTAAAATTAACTTACTCCGACAGCACTTTCTCGTTTCATATTAATATTCTCTTAAAAATGGTCGGACGTTTCTATTGCACGTGAGTATAGAAGTATAATTTCATGAAGAACTTAGGCCTAGAAAGGCACGGAATTTATGAAGACACAACCAAAACATGAGATCTAAAACGATAAAATATGAAAACAATATCAACACTATCAATAATAAATAGAGGATATCTGTCTTTTCTTGACTAATACCATGTTTATCTCATCGAGTGAGGTAGAAAGGTTATATTTTCACGAGTGGCGCAGCCACGAGTGAAAATATATAACTTTTCTACCTCACGAGATGAGATAAATATGGTATTTGTCAAGAATTGACGGATATTCTATTTATTATATGATATTATCCATGTATTTACGTCCACAAAGGGTCGTTTTCACGCCAAGCGGTCGCAAGGAACAGCTCGTCACCACAGTAACACTGTGACGTCATAAGCCAAATCGCCACGCGAGACCATTGTTTTATGACGTCAAATTATATCAGTCACCGTTCGCAGTGAAAATATAAGTTATTTTCACTGTAGCTTGATAGACAGTTTATTTCACTGATAAATCCCAGTATTTCACTGCTCGTCATGTAATAATATATTTTTTTAGAAAGATAAAAAAATTTTTTTTAAATATAAGATCAAAGCTGTCAAACACGAAAAGAACGATCTGGTTCATTCTCTTCCCACAGACGTATCTCTCTTCAGATTTCCGGTCATGTTAGGAAGGGAGTAACCTCTGTGGGAAGAGAATGGATCTGGTCATGAAAGGAGTCTGAATCGAAGGGGGCGGGATAGCGCAGTGGTTAGCGCAATCGGCCTCGGAAAGGTCCGGAGTTCGAATCCCGCCAGATGCACAGCAACTTTGTCTGCAGTAGAGAACTGTTCCACACGCAGTAAGATTTGGGTGCAATGCTACACTGAATTTCAGTGCAGTACCACCCATGGTTCGCTAGTTCCAGCCGTTGCTCGCAGGTTTCACCGCAATGCATAGCCACATGGCGTTGCGAGCTTTCTCCCTGCAATAATACCAGCAGCCGCGATATAAGTGAAATACTCTTGAAAGCGGCGTTAAACCCCAACTCACCTCACCTCACATGAATCGAAGCAAGGGAGATAATTTGGAACCTTTATGACGCTTCAGTTGAATAAATGCAGTATTCCACCATGAGAACCAGTCAATATATAAGGCATATACAGTAAACACGCTATACACGGGGTCGTTTATATACTAGAATGTGATATCAACAAAGTTCAAACATAATAATTACTATGGTTTTACAATAAAGGACATTTACTTTTGGTAGACAGCGTTTTCACGTATCTTTTTTAAAATAGAACAACTCATAGAAAAATTATTATACTCTTACAAGTTATAAAGGGGAAGAAAATTCATATAAACATATAACATTTTGAGCCAACAGCATGCCAGTTGTTTTCATGACATTTGACTAAAATCAGAGGGGAATATGACTGAATTGAAAAGTGAAACTGATTTCTATATGGAAGGGAGATAACTCAGAAAATTTAGCATGTAAATTGAGTTTTTTTCCTTTTCCTTGTAGCAATGCTTGATACATTTTTAAACAAAATCTATCACAATTACACATATTGTATACAAACAAATAATTAGCAAAAAATAGTTGAATTAAGAATAATATTTGTTTAAAAATAACAACAAGTTTTTCACACTATGCCTGAAAGTCTCTGACATGCGTAATATACATCCTAAGAAACCATTTTCGGCGCAGCATGGCCTGCGTCCACGCGCATTATGCTTCAAATAAATTGTAAAGATTTTGGGTGTCCCATAATATGGGATAAAACAATTATGTATATAGTAGAAGAAATACCACCTGGAAGTCTCAGTATACTGCAGACCTCAGGTTATCACAATGGATGTATTCGTACATACGGAACTGTACGGTGTAAGATGGATAGAGAGAGAGAGAGAGAACTATGTATAAGAGAGATATCGAGATATTGAAAAGGGCAATTGGGATTAGGGTTACTTAAGTAACGGAAGTTACCCGGCAAGCAATGACTTAAGTAACCCCGGCAGGACTGTGTCCGTTTGTTGGCCCCACACAAGTTTAAATGTTGGCAAAATGGTGTACACCTTTTTTAGCTCATCAGGCATGAAAAACATTTCACTCTTTCAACTTCTCCTCCAGAACCGCTACACCCCAAAGCTGTACTTTGGTGGGTGGGTACCCACCACCAAGGGGGTCAAAGTTTGTTCATCACGAATTCCAACGCTCACAAATATGGCCGCCAGTGACGTTAAAAGTAAAACCTTTAAACGACTTCTTCTCCGAAAGCGCTTGATATAGGAATGTGAAATTTTGTCATTAACATCTTTGTAGGATGGAGATATAAGTTTGTAAATTTGGTTGAGATAAAGTATGAAATATGAACTTTTCAGGGGGTTCACCCTAAAAGCTTAAAACGACTTCTTCTCATGAACCAGAAATAGGAGATATCCTGAAACCTTAGCAGTGTTTACTTTTAAAGATGAAGATTATGATTTGTAAATTTCATTATTTGAATATTAATACTTTAATTTTGACAGGGCTTCATTTAAATGTATATCTTTCATCTCAGAAACCAATGACCCTAGAATATCCTACTTTTGAGGATATCATCTATGTTTAGTGAATATCAAGAGTTCCGAATTTCAAGTCTTTTGGATGAAAAATAAGAAAGTAATATGTGAAAATGTGTTTAATGGTTTACCATTTTGCTGGAATTAACTCAGTCATAACATATAATAAGTGTTTATATTTGAATGAAAGATGTTTCGAGAGCTTTCTAACGCAACTTTCATTATATTTGTATCATACAAATTAAGCAAGATAGAACTTATTTTATTTTTTGCAATTTCACTTGGGATGGTTAGAGGATCAGGTTTCACTGACTGTTCTCTACAGTAGTCAAGAGCAATGGAGAGAGAAATGTAATGTTATATAATAGGAGATCAGGTTTCTTACGTGAAAGGACTGCATGCTTGTTTAGTATTTGAATGATTAGTACAATGATTAAGGACCTTATTTCTTGCAGTTGATGAGAAAATGCTTTTTAGACTTTGTCTCATCCTGGAAACCAGGGGTACTTTGTTTCGCTTGCTTCACTTTGAAACTTACCCCTGGATTCCTAGGTGGCAAAAGGCTCGACGCGCGTTAAATATAACTACCAATCACAGAAAAGTCTATGGCTTTTCTATAGATCCAATCAGCGCTTTCCTTTTATACACGCCCCTCCCCTTGGAGTTTACTGTGGACAACAATGGCTGCCTTTCGTTATGACACCGAGGCTTCATTTTCAGTACATTATTGCATTATTTCACCTTTTCTGTGTATATTGTTCATTGCATATATGTATCATAAATTTGTTGACAATCTATAACAACACATTATGTTGTCCAAAGTCTATCATGTTATTACGTTAAATTTATGTTTGATGATGTATTATTAATGTATGCAAATTATTTTAAAATGCGCGAATGTTTGTCATTGTCAGTACATGTCAAAAAATACTTCATACATTCCAAGAGAGTGCGAAATGACCTCCGCTTGAAAGCGCTTGCTAAATCTCATGCCATCCTTCCCTTCCTTCCTGCGTCTTCTAAAACTTCCTTTATTACTCTTCTCTGTAAGGATTTTAATAATGCTGCAGAGGTTAAGAATTGGCGTCCGATTTCTTTATTAAATGTAGATATCAAAATTATATCTAAAATTCTTTGCACACGACTAGGTAACGTTATTGGGGATGTAGTTCACTTAGACCAAACTTGTGCAGTACCTGGTAGGTCCATTCAGGACAACTGTCATTTAATTCGTAATGTGCTTGATTATGTGGAGCAAAAAAATCTCCCTTGTGCTTTTGTAAGTTTAGATCAAGAGAAGGCTGTTGATAGTCTCCCACGATTTTTTATTTAAATCTTTGGACGCTTTTGGCTTTGGTCCTAATTTCAAAAAGTGGGTCAAAATTTTATACACGGATATATCTAGTGCAGTTATAGTAAATCAGCACATTTCTCGGCCCTTTCCAGTAACTAGGTCAGTCCGGCAGGGCTGTGGCTTGTCTCCAGCTCTGTATGTATTAGCACTAGAGCCTTTACTACATAAAATTCGTCAAAATCCTATAATTAAAGGTGTTCAGTTGCCCGGGTCAAGCGATTCAGCTAAAATTTCAGGTTTTGCTGATGATGGCCTTGGTTTCTGTACTACAGACGCCTCTATCAATGCTTTATTAAATACTTATGCTGATTTTGGCAAGGCGTCTGGCTCCAAATTGAATTATTCTAAAACTAAAGGAATTTTTCTTGGTAAATGGAAATCCAGGTCAGATCACCCCTTTGGCATTTCTTGGATTGAGCAGTCTAAAATTGTTGGAATTATAACTGGACAGGAGGTCAGTGCGGACGATCAGTTCGCTCCCCTAGTTACTAAATTTCGAAAAGTTCTAAATTTGAATAAGGGACGCTCTATGTCTATTTTTGGCAAAACTGTTGTGTGCAATGTATTGGCTTTATCTAAACTGTGGTACCGTGGTGCAGTATCACCGATTTCAAAACATTATGTCAATCTTCTTCAAAGAGAGACGTTTCGGTTTATTTGGCAGTCCAAGGCTGAACCAATAAAACGTGTTATTTTGTACCAATCTATTTTGGAAGGGGGTCTGGAAGTTATCCATATCCAGTCAAAATTACAGTCTTTTCATTTAGGCCATATTAAAGCCCTCTTAAAGGGCGTTTCAGCCAAGTGGACATTTTTTGCAAAATATTGGGTAGGTCTTTCCCTGAGAACTTTCGATCCCTCTTATGCTTCTCTTCGCTTTCCTAACTCTGAGACTATGCCATTATTCTACCAACAATGTATTTCGGCTTTAAAGTTATTCCAATCTTTATCTTCAGACCCGTTGGTAGAAATTCGTAATTTTAATTCTAAGCAGTTGTATAACTGCCTCCTCAAAAATGTTGTTGAAAATCGCCTTGATCGCTTATATCCACAAGTTAACTTTCGGCAAGTTTGGCTTAATTTACATAATTCGTTTGTGGATATTCTTCCAAAATCAGTTAACTTCCGTCTCATCTATGACTCTCTCCCCCTCGGCTATCGTCTATTCTCTCGTCACATGGTTAAATCTCCTGACTGTGTACTCTGTCTATCGGACATAGAAAACTCTGATCATCTCTTTATCTATTGTCCATGTGTTTGTATTCTGTGGGATATCGTTTTCAGGTGGTTACATTTACTTTCTAATGGGTTAATTTATAAATGTACAGAGGTGGTCCGCTTTGGGCTCATTCCTCATATTCCAAATTCTCATGTGAAATCCGTTTGTGTATATCTTCTCTCTTTGGCTAAATATTCAATCTGGCAAATTCGTAATTTAAATAGATTCGAACACAAACGGTTATCTGGGAACGATATTGTCTTACGTTTTCTCTCTCTCCTTAAGACTAGAATCAGGGTCGACTTATTTCGTCTATCTCCTTCACAGTTTTCTTCTTACTGGCTATCAACTAACATTTTCTGTAAAATCAATACATTTGATAATAAAATTATGTTCTATATTTAATATTTCTATTTACAACATTTCCGCATATTTATAACAATTTATATGTATATCATCTCAAGCTCCATGCTGCTTTATGCCCATGCACATATGTATTTATATTTATTCAGTATAAAGCTTGTAATGCAATATAATTGCAATGTAATGCAATGCAATGGGCTTAATCAATTCATATTTTCAACCTTCTCCATATACTATTCTTAATATATTTACAACAATCTTCATGTATAATTATACATTTACATATCTTCTGTAATAATTAATATTTATTGTGAATGAATGGGTATGAATGCTTGTACGGGTGTTTATTTTTAATGTTTGTTTTAAAGTTACTACTGCTGTGCAGTTCTACCCTTTTGTGTACTCTCATTATATGCATCTTTCCTTCCTTTCCTGTCGCTCGTCTTCTAGTTGATTTTGTTAGGCCACTACTCCGCCAAACTGTGCAATATTTCTTTTTATTTCTAGGAGTAGTGGCAAACTGCTGTCCAAGTTTGTATCAATACCTCTATTTTGTGTAATAAATTTATACAAACGAAAAAAAAAAATCTCATGCCATTTGAATGTTCTCTTTAGAACGAGTGGGCAGGAGTTAATAGTCAAACGTATATGAACAAATGTCACTTTTTCAATGCCAGAAGTATAAAATACAACTTCAGGCAATTAAGAGGATCTTGGACTGTTTCGTCAAGCATGTGCGACTCTCTCTCTCTCTGAGACATTAGGGTAGAAATAGTGTTATGGTTGTGTGAATTTGTTGTTGTTTTATGGTAAACAAATGATTCAGATAAATTAGGTCACAAGAATATTTGTTCTAGTAAAGAGTTAGCTCCCGTTTGAAGTTATTTCTGCAGAATCCATTGTTGGTATTATATTTCAACGTGAAAGGTAAATGACCAAAGGCAACATACAAATTACAGAAATCACTTTTCTCTTTTAAGAGCACTATGAACGGATGATAGTATAATTTTCTTTATTTTGAAATGACTTGGGCAAACTTAAATAAGCTTGCCGCTTTTTAAGACATAACCACAATAAACATTATATTGCAGGAAAAAACACGACGTTGGCATGCACTTTTTTCTTTTTAATCATAAACCTTTTAAGACATTAATGTCCTGCAGTATCCATCTTACACCGTACAGTTCCGTATGTACAGGACTACATTCTTTCTAATTACCTGAGGTCTGCAGTATACTGAGACTTCCAGGTGGTATTTCTTCTTATATATAAATAATTGTTTTATCCCATATCATGGGACACCCAAAATCTTTGCAATTATTTGAAGCATAATGCGCGTGGACGCAGGCCTTGCTGCGCCGAAACTGGTTTCTTAGGATGTATATTACGCATGTCAAAGACTTTCAGGCATAGTGTGAAAAACATGTTGTTATTTTTAAACAAGTACTATTCTTAATTCAACTATTTTTTGCTAATTATTTGTTTGTATAAAATATGTGTAATTGTGATAGATTTTGTTTAAAAATGTATCAAGCATTGCTACCAGGAAAAGGGAAAAAACTCAATTTACATGCTCAATTTTCTGAGTTATCTCCCTTCCATATAGAAATCAGTTTCCCTTTTCAATTCAGTCATATTCCTCTCTGATTTTAGTCAAATGTCATGAAAACAATTGGCATGATGTTGGACCAGAATGTTATATATTTATATTAATTTTCTTCCCCCTTTATAACTTGTAAGAGTATAATTATTTTTCTATGAGTTGTTCTATTTTAAGAAGATACGTGAAAACGCCGCAACCAAAAGTAAATGTCCTTTATTGCAAAACCATAGTAATTATGATGTTTTGTGTCTGTTGACATCACATTCTAGTATATAAACGACCCCATGTACAGTGTGTTTACTGTATATGCCTTACATTGACTGGTTTTCATGGAGGAATACTACATAATATCAACTGAAGCGTCATAAAGGTTCCAAATTATCTCCCTTGGTTCGATTCCGGTGAGGTGAGGTGAGTTAGTTTAAAGGTACATCCATTGTGTTTCATAAACTTTTATTTGGCTTTAATACGTTCCAACACACCATATGTGCTGTTTACAATACAAACAAATTCACTAAGCTGGCATATTCATCCCCAATCGCCAAATACGTCATAATTTCTAGTTTCCAATTAAAATCGAGTAACATCATTATACATTTGCAGAAACCGAAAGTGCATGTCCTATTTACACGCACAGTAGTTAAATGACCTATTAAACATGATCAACCTAATTTTTCTATTTCATCTTGTTTAAATAAGATTCCAAAATTACGTTTGACTCATTGGCGCGCGCCACACGCTGTGCATTGTCCGGTTTTCGATCAGAAATCGACACTTTAACCTTCATATCGTCAATATACTAAGTCGACTATCATCAAAATGGTAGTTTTCGGTAACAGTTGGTACTTCTCGATAAAGTAAGACCATTTATAACGTTTGGCATATTTGACCCCCCAACAACACAATGGATGTGCCTTTAACGCCGCCTTCAAGAGTATTTCACTTATATCACGGCTGCTAGTGTTATGGCAGGGAGAAAGCTCGCAACGCCATGTGGCTAGGCATTGCGGTGAAACTTGAGAGCATCGGCTGGAACTAGTGAACCATGGTTGGTGCTGCACTGAAATTCAGTGTAGCATTGCACCCAAACCTTACTGCGTGTAAAACAGTTCTCTACTGCAAACAAAGTTGCCGTGCCCCTGGCGGGATTCGAACTACGGACTTCGAGGCCGAACGCGCTAACCACTGCGCTATCCCGCCCCCTTCGATTCAGACTCCTTTCATGACCAGATCCATTCACTTCCCACAGAGGTTACTCCCTTCCTAACATGATCGGAAATCTGAAGAGAGTAACGTCTGTGGGAAGAGAATGGACCAGAACGTTTTTTTTCGTGTTTGACAGCTTTGATTTTGTTTTGTATCTCTCTTTTTTATCGTTCTAGTGAGTTAGGGTTTAACGCCGTTTTCAAGCGTATTTCACATATATCACGGCTGCTAGTATTATGGCAGGGAGAAAAGCCCACAACGCCATGTGGCTATGCATTGCGGTGAAACCTGCGAGCAACGGCTGGAACTAGCGAACCATTGGTGGTATTGCACTGAAATTCAGTGTAGCATTGCACCCAAACCTGACTGCGTGTAGAACAGTTCTCTAGACTACTGCAGACAAAGTTGCCGTGCCCCTGGCGGGACTCGAACCCCGGACCTCTTGATCCGAAGCCGAACTTTATCGTTCTAAAAATATAAATTAGGTCTTCAAGACTATGTCTGGAAGACCTATACTATGTCTGGAAGACCTATTGTTATTATCGTGTTTTTGGGGGGTTTTTTTATTATTATTTGACCCTTTTTTTGTCCAGAAGATTCCCGCTTAACCCTTTGACCGATTTTCATGAAATTTTCAGTGATGATAGTCTGTAACCTGAACTGGTGCACTACGAAGCCCGATTTTGGATTTTCGACTTCTTTCGCGAGTTATCTCCCCTTGAAGTCAAAACTTTATACCTTAATATCTCGAGAACTAATCAATATATTTGCACAAAACTTTCACCACTATGTGGGCACCAACATTCCTCATCGATTTAGCCTATAGCGGTTTTCGGCCGTAATAATAGTTTTTTTGCTATTTCGATAAAACTGATTTTTTTTTTACTTTCGCGGTTTTGAGGGTAGGCGTCTTTGAAAATCTTCTCCTAATTCACGGCAATACATACAGCTATGTGTAATAGCTCATTTTAAAGATAAATGAATTCCTGAGAGGACTGTTTTGGCCGATTTTTGATTTTCGACTTCTTTCGCGAGTTATCTCCCCTTGAAATCAAAACTTTGTACCTTAATATCTCGAGAACTAATCAATATATTTGCAAAAAACTTGTACCACTATGTGAGCAACAACATTTCTCATCGATTAAGCCTATAGCGGTTTTCGGCCGTAATAATAGATTTTTTGCTATTTCGATAAAACTGAACATTTTGTGATTTTTCGCAGTTTTGAGGGTAGGCGTCTTTGAAAATCTTCTCCTAATTCACGGCAATACATACAGCTATGTGTGATAGCCCATTTTAAAGATTAATGAATTCCTGAGAGGACTGTTTTGGCCGATTTTTGATTTTCGACTTCTTTCGCGAGTTATCTCCCCTTGAAATCAAAACTTTGTACCTTAATATCTCGAGAACTAATTAATATATTTGCACAAAACTTTCACCACTATGTGGGCAAAAACATTCCTCATCGATTTAGCCTATAGCAGTTTTCGGCCGTAATAATAGTTTTTTTCCTATTTCGATAAAACTGAAAATTTTGTGAACTTTCGCAGTTTTGAGGGTACGCGTCTTTGAAAATCTTCTCCTTATTCACGGCAATACATACAGCTATGTGTGATAGCTCATTTTGAAGATAAATGAACTCCTGGGAGGACTGTTTCGGCCGAAATTTCGAATTTCATCCTAGAATTTCAAAAATATGTCCTTATAACGAATTACCTATGTATGCAATCTTAATGATGATTACATCTACTCAAAAGGAAATTTAAGCACAAGTTTTTCTATGTTGCACCTTAGTATGAAAATACTAACCATTTTGTCTTAATCCTGAGAAAGATCATGTAGGGGTCTATTAATAAGCAATTGTTACATTTTAAGAGGGTCATTGTCTTTGGATATGTTTTGTAAAAAAACTACTAAAGACAGAGACATGTTTGATAGCTCATTTTAAAGCCGAGAAACTGGTGAATAACCGAGAGGCCAACATAGAGTTCAAGGTCAAGCAGAAGTCTTGAAGACCTAAGTATTGCCTTGGCAATCCTAGTTATTATTGATTATTATTGATATTGTTGATATTGTTGATATTGTTTTCATATTTGATCGTATTAGATCCCATGTTTTGGTTGTGTCTACATAAATTACGTGCCTTACTAGACCCCAGATTTTCATGAAATTATACAATTACGTGCCTTACTAGACCCCAGATTTTCATGAAATTATACAATTACGTGCCTTACTAGACCCCAGATTTTCATGAAATTATACAATTACGTGCCTTACTAGACCCCAGATTTTCATGAAATTATACAATTACGTGCCTTACTAGACCCCAGATTTTCATGAAATTATACAATTACGTGCCTTACTAGACCCCAGATTTTCATGAAATTATACAATTACGTGCCTTACTAGACCCCAGATTTTCATGAAATTATACAATTACGTGCCTTACTAGACCCCAGATTTTCATGAAATTATACAATTACGTGCCTTACTAGACCCCAGATTTTCATGAAATTATACAATTACGTGCCTCACTAGACCCCAGATTTTCATGAAATTATACAATTACGTGCCTCACTAGACCCCAGATTTTCATGAAATTATACAATTACGTGCCTCACTAGACCCCAGATTTTCATGAAATTATACAATTACGTGCCTCACTAGACCCCAGATTTTCATGAAATTATACAATTACGTGCCTCACTAGACCCCAGATTTTCATGAAATTATACAATTACGTGCCTCACTAGACCCCAGATTTTCATGAAATTATACAATTACGTGCCTCACTAGACCCCAGATTTTCATGAAATTATACAATTACGTGCCTCACTAGACCCCAGATTTTCATGAAATTATACAATTACGTGCCTTACTAGACCCCAGATTTTCATGAAATTATACAATTACGTGCCTTACTAGACCCCAGATTTTCATGAAATTATACAATTACGTGCCTTACTAGACCCCAGATTTTCATGAAATTATACAATTACGTGCCTTACTAGACCCCAGATTTTCATGAAATTATACTTCTATACTCACGTGCAATAACAACGTCCGACCATTTTTAAGAGAATATTAATATGAAACGAGAAAGTGCTGTCGGAGTAAGTTAATTTTAGAAAGTATTCAATAGACACGTTTAGTAAAGTACTCACAATTTAATACATCAGAGTATGATACCTTTATTGTTATGGCAGTTGCAATATATTCAGAGTGCTCAATCGCAGAATGTTTGTTATTTAAGTTGTAAATGTATAAAATGTAGGAATGTAATTAATGCAAGATGTTGTCGACATAAACATTTGTTGACACCACAATCACTGAAGAACGTCACGAAACAAACCAAACAGCTTTTTGACTCTCCTAACTCCTTAGAAGATTCGAAAAAGACAATTTCTTAAAACCAGTATTTCTCAGAAATATGAACAGATGATGTTTTGAAAGTTAAGTTAGAGAGAGTTAGAGGATATGAAATCGGCGATCATCAAACAGATAAAGGACTCAGAGCAAAGATTGTCCAACGATATCCGCTCCATGAAGAAAGACATTGAATCTCTGAAGACAGAAGTGACAGATCTGAGAAAGGAAGTACACACGAATGCAGCGGAACAAGATGTACTGAGGTTGGATTTTGATGTGCTCTCAGAAAGACAAGATAACATTGAACGATATGCTGATACACTGGAATCTCGAATAGAGGATCAAGAACGACGAGGGCGGCGTAACAACATGGTGTTGTATGGAGTGCCGGAATCGGAAGGACACAAGGAAACTTATACGGAAAGTAAGAACAAGGTGCTGGAAATTCTAAACGAAGCAAGAGAAACCAAGGAGCTACCCCCACTCGTACCGAGAGACATTGAGAGAGCACACCGTATTAACTCTAAAAACCCTAAGCAGTCTAACCCCATCATTGTGCGTATGTGCCACTGGGAGGATAAGTGGCATGCAGTGAAACTCAGGAGTGTATTAAAACAGTCTGGATTCGGAATCGCCAATGATCTGACAAACCAACAGAGACAGGAATTATACAAGCTTCGCAATGAGAACCCTAACACACGCTACTACTTCAAAGGGAATAAGCTAGTAGAGGAACCAAAGGAGGCCATCACAGAGGAGCCAGGAGAGGACAGCACTCAGCAGGAGAGGCGCAGACTCAGATCCAACGCCCAGGCCTCTAAGGGGGGACAGTCGAGATAAGGGTGTGGTCAGGGCCTAGTGACTGGCAATGTGACTTGTGATTCTAGGACGCTTCAAGATAACTCTGTGGACTCAGCTGACAAGCAACCTAACAATGATGACAGTTTTGTGAAATTTATTTTTTGGAACATTTCTGGTATACTGAGCAAATTAAGTGACTCTGATTTCTGTAATTACATCCAAACATTTGATATTATTGGCATTACAGAAACATGGTGTGTAGATCCTGACCTAGGTAAAATTTTCCAAGACTATGAAATCATTAAGAAAGATGCAGATAAACTATCATCCTATGGCAGACTATCTGGTGGTATTTCAGTTTTGATAAGGAAAGAATTTTATAAATATGTAAAATGGACACAGATTTCTGAAAATGCTATTTTTGCCTTAATTGACAAACAGCTTTTTGGAACAACATGTGATATACTTTACTCTTGTGTATATATCCACCCAGAGAGCTCCTCATGGTATGATAAATTTAGCTCAAATTGTAAAAATGGCATCATTCTTTTTCAAGAAAAACTATTTGACATATTAACAGAACATGATGATTTACATCTATTATGTGGTGGTGATTACAATGCTAGAACTGGAACTAATTCTGATTTTGTGGAAGATGACATAATAGAGTATACAGAAAACCATAATTACTTTTTGTCTGATCTCATATCAGATTACTTCAATCTTAAACGCTTTTCACTTGATAAAATTGTAAACAAGTTTGGAAAATGTTTAACAGATTTATGTTCTGTTCTGAATATTCATATTTTGAATGGAAGATGTGGTAGAGACAAAAATGTTGGTGATTTTACTTTTATTGGTGCTAATGGTACAAGTGTTATTGACTATATTATAGCTTCTTCCCCATTATTTGACAATGTTTTAGATTTTTCTATAGATTCTCGCTCAGATTCAACCCATCTCCCTGTTACCATGAAATTGAGAGCACACATAAAACAGCAACCTGCAAAACAGAAGAATGATCAGGATAAGAAATCATTTAGATTTGTGTGGGATAATGACAAATCAAGTACTTTTAGAGATCAGCTTTTTTCTGATCAAGTCCAGGATTTACTTGACAAATCAGTAAACACAGCATTGACAAATATTGAAGAGAGCATTAATTACTTAGCAGAGGCACTGAAATTAGCTGGCTCAGCTATGCAAAAGAAAGTAGGAAATACAAAGCCTAACCAAAGATGTAAATGGTATGATGCAGAATGTGAAAATTTGAAAAGGAAAAGATGTAGAGCACTCAATAAATTCAGGAAATGTAAAAATAAAGAATCACTCAGAGAATATCACAATATAAGAAACAAATATGCATCAACTTGCAAAGAAAAGTCACAAACATATTTTATGAATAAGCAGCAATTTATAGAAAAAAACATTCATGACTCCAAATTATTCTGGTCAGAAATAAAAGGCTTAGGTAAAACTCAAAAGGTAAACAATATCAATATTAAAGACTGGTATACCTATTTTAAAGATTTGTTCACATTCACAGATACTGACATGAGCTTGGAAAACCAGCCCCATGAGTCACAAAACAATACACATTCACAACTAGACACTGAGTTTGCTAATGATATACTGGATTCACCCATTACTAATATTGAGATCCTAGAGAGTATACACCATCTGAAATGTAACAAATCACCTGGGGTAGATCAAATCATCCCTGAGTTTTTTAAACACTCTTCAGATATTATTGTTCCTTACCTTGAACTAGTATTCAATGTTATATTAGAAAATGGAACCTTTCCAGATACTTGGACACTTGGGATTATTGTGCCAATACATAAACAAGGTGATGTTAATAATGTAAATAATTACAGAGGTATCTCGCTGCTAAGCATATTTGGTAAACTATTTACATTCATTGTTAATAAGAGGCTAGTGTTTTGGGCAGATACTCTCAACAAAATTAATGAAGAACAAGCCGGTTTTAGAGAGGGCTACTCAACTATTGACAACATATTTATTCTACAAGCACTTGTTGATAGATACCTAAGTGTGAAAAGTGGGAGATTTTATGTGCTCTTTGTTGACTTTGCCAAGGCGTTTGACTCTGTGCAGAGGGGGAAATTATGGAACCTATTAAGATCACATGGCCTCAGCAACAAAATGAATAAACTATTAGGTAGCATATATGAGAATGTAAAGGTATGTGTACGTAATAATAATGAGATTTCGGAAACCTTTATTAGTCAGTTAGGAGTCAGACAAGGGTGCATTTTAAGCCCATTTCTCTTTACATTTTTCATAAATGAACTAGCAGTACAGATAAATTCCAACTGTAACTATGGTACTCAACTTCATCCGGATATTACTCAGATATTTTTGTTGTTGTTTGCAGATGATATTATTCTCTTTTCATCAACAATTAAAGGATTACAGAGCCAAATTAATGAACTTGAGTTGTACTGCGATAAATGGAAGTTATCAGTGAATATGAATAAAACGAAAGTTCTTGTATTTAAACATGGAAGTCAGTTATCAAGAAATGAACAATGGTATTTTAAGAGAGAAAAAATAGAAACTACAGGATTCTATAAATATCTTGGTGTTTACTTTAGCAGAAACCTGTCATGGCATAAACATACAAACCAAGCTGCAGTACAAGCAAAGAAAGTTCTCATTAGTATAACCAAGAATCTGAAAGTTTTAGGAAATATTTCATATCAATCCTTATTTAAAATATTTGATGTAAAGATACTCCCAATCCTATCATATGGGTCAGAAGTATGGGGCTTAAAACATTTTGATGCTATAGAAAAGATTCATTTATATGCTTGTAAAAAGTATTTGGGTGTTAAGATAAACACATCTAGTCTGATGGTGTATGGAGAATGTGGACGATTTCCTATATATGTACATTCGAATTTAAAAGTAATTAAGTATTGGCTTAGACTTATTAACATGCCCTCATACAGATTGCCCAAAAAGGTTTATAACATGATGATATTGTTTGATAACAATGGTAAAAGAAATTGGGTGACAGGTGTAAGAGAATTACTTTTTAATTGTGGTTTTGGTCATGTTTGGAACGACCAAAATGTGTATTCAATAAATGTTTTTATACTTTCATTAACTCAGAGATTAAAGGATATTTATTTGCAGACATGGACAACATCGATGGCCCTAACAAACAAATGTTTCTATTACAAAATGATTAAATCTGAAATAACCATGGAGGATTATCTATCAAAGATTACTGTTAAAAAATTTAGAATAGCTTTGTCACGTTTTAGATGTTCCTCACATGAACTTTTTATTGAGACAGGACGCTATATGAAGATACCAAGAGAAGAAAGAATATGTAATCTCTGTAACTTGAATTTAATAGAAGACGAATATCACTTTTTACTTGTATGTCCGCTATACTTACATCTTAGAGCAAAATATCTAAAAGCATATTATTTCAGATATCCTAACGTTATGAAATTATATGCACTACTATCAAACTCAAATTGTAATATTCTGCAAAATGTTTCTATGTACATATATTATGCCTCCTTGCACAGACAAAATATCCTAAAGTAAATTATACTGGTATTAATGACATATGTGTTATTGAAGATATCATATAACAATACTTGACAGAGAATTATATGATTTTATCTGACATATTTGTACAAATTTGTAAATATTGCATGTACCAATTGTACTACAGGCCTGTGGCCTTTAAGTATTGAATAAAGATTGATTGATTGATTGAAAGTTAAGTTTAGTTTATTCCTGGAGACATGATGTAACACTATTTCAGTTGTATATATCGCTCGTGGAATGACTTATCTTGTATTTTGTATGGCGACGTTTCTTTTGCACGTGAGTTTATGTTAATTTTTTTAAACTGATACAAATAAGACATATACACAGATGCAATATTTACAACAAAATAATTATTAAATACATGTGTACGTTCCTATCGCATTATCGCACCTGTATATTTGTTTTAAATTTCGGAATACGCTGATTTGTTTATATTATGAAACATTATTATAATTTTTCTGTTGAATAATGTTAATACTTATGCATTCCACTTTTGAAATAATTTGTTTTGGCCGATAAAAGTAAAGCCCCAAATTCCAAAAGTAACTTGCTCGTATATGTGCGTCTGCAATAAAATATGTTCTCACTTTTACTCGATTTATTACATTAACACCAGGCTGATTAAAATCAACCGTTTTCTGAGGAATAAAAGTTGCAAAATAAAGCATCTATCGGGATATATATATAAACTTACATCGTTCGAAGGTTTCTTCGCCATACCGACCTTATGAGAGGAATCTAGAGGAAAAGTTTGCATCCCGGTCGGCCTAGATGCATTATTTGGCAAAATGTATTCTTCGGTAGAAGATCGATTTTTAATCAGACTGACATTAACATTAAGTTGCATATTAAATAAATGCGTTTTTTTTATTACATACATCTGAAAATAAGTTCAATAACTATAACAATATTGGAAAATAATTGACTTAGTCATTTTCTGAAATACGTTCACGTTCCGATCTTAAGACAAACGAGTTTCATATTGAGGATTTTTAGCGTAAATGTTTCAAAATGTTGCGATTGCGCATTACCCTGTTTTTGTGATTTCGTGATTTGCGAGTACACTGCCAGAACATCAAATGGCCCCTCTCGGCCACCATAAGACAAGGGCAGCACCCTCGCTCATATATATACATGTAGACATAGTATAACATTCCAGATGTATGGACATGTTCATCTGTAATCCAAATACAAAAATGATGCTCATAGTTGTACCAATTACCGACCTGTTTCACTTACCAGTTGTTTATCAAAAGTATTTGAAAATGCGTGTTCCAACACGTATCCAATGTTCTGTAATGGAGAATGCATGAGGAGCTGTGGATTCGTTAAAAATAATCAACGAGCCCCGAAGGGGCGAGTTGATTATTTTTAACGAATCCACTGCTCCGAATGCATTCTCCATCTTAATCCATGTATGACTTCACGAAACATTCATATGTAATTATTTTAGATTTGAAACAATAAATTTCAATTATGGAATACTAAAATAAATTATTTTGCAAATTTCGGTGCTCATTCATCGAATATGGTACAAGTAGCTGCGGCCCTCATGACATGGATTCTTCCACGCACGTGCAGCGCAAAATTTCCACGCGAAGCGAAGTGATTGACAGCTGAAACTCTGCCTTTGCATGCCTTCCGTGCCTTGAATAGAACGTTGGATTCTTACTGACAAACAATCCTGATGTTTCTAACAGCGTCTTGTGGCCTAATGGTTAGAACCGCTGACTACCAAGCGAAGGGTTGCATGTTCGAATCCAGGTTCATTCATTACAAAAATTAACTTGTCTAGTTGAGAGCTATTTTAAGATCCTATTCATGTACACTAAGACAAAATACATCAGTCTCGAAAAATGTACTCGATTAACCATTATTGAAAATGTCTAAACCTAACACCCCTCCTGACTGGGACAGTCAATGAACAGTTGATTCCTAAATAATAATCAACTAAAAACACAATAGAGTGACGTCATGACCATGGATTAATGTTAGATAATGAAACTGTCTCTCCATTTTACGTCCGGTGAGTCCACATCATACCAGGCCACTCAGTTATAGGACTACATGTATTTTGTGATATTAGTAAAGCGTTTGACAGGGTTTGGCATAAGGGTCTCTTGCATAAGTTATGGGGTAATGGGATATGGTGTTCTCTCTTATCATGGGTTGAAAGGTACTTATACATTACAGAATACAATTCACAGTAATTAATGGGTACAAATTAAATGTTAATCTATTGAAGCTGGGGTTCTTCGGGTATCAATTTTAGGACTTTTAATGTTTTTGGTTTATATTAAACGACATCGTTGAAGATATTCATTGTATTAAACACAAAACTATTCGTTGATGACGCATCCTTATATATATATTCTCAGGTCTTTGAAGGGCATTTAGAAGTGGTATACACAAGAACAGGCAGATTTTCTGGATAACAACTTCTTTAATGTGAAAATACACGACGTTTCGAAGTACACTCACTCCTTCATCACATTCCACCTGATGAAGGAGTGAGTATGTACTCCGAAACGTCGTGTATTTTCACATTAAAGAAGTTGTTATCCAGAAAATCTTCCTGTTCTTATATATATTCTCATATATGATCCTGTTTTATTTTCCAATATGATGACCGATGATTTAGAATTAACTGGTAAATGGGCCCACAAATGGAAAAATTTTGTAATGAATGAAATACCAGTTAAATCTGTGGACTCACAATAACATCTTGGATATACTTGCAAAGTGATGGTCACTGGAAAACAGGATATTAGAGGATATCGTTTCTGAAGTTTGTCCTATGATTAACTGTCTAAGAAGTCTTAAATATCGCTTCCAGAGAAAAACATTACAGATTGTTTAAGCGATATTTGATGATTGTGATTTTATTTGGAACAATTGTACGGAAACTGAGTTATTATGAGAGAAGCTTCATTTGGATGCCCTGAACGTGGATGTGGATCTGTTAGAGGAGTGAGCCACTCGAAATCTATCTTGAAACTGGTTAGATTACACCTCTAGACCAACGTCGCAAATATCATCAAATGCCTGTTTTTCATAAAATGTTCTGTAAGAAAACTACAAAATGCTTATCAAATTTAATTCAAATGAACATATCCTCTGTATCCATGTATGAATCAAGATCATCAAACATACTTCAAGTACCCCTTTCTCGTACTGAGTCAAATAAAAAAAATCGTTTTGACCATCTTCTGGGTTGGAATGGAATGATCACGTTGAATCCGTTGCCTCATTAAAAACCCGCTTTGACCGAAATGTATTTCTGGTACAGCATGTGTTCAGAAACATTGAAACTAGATACAACCACATTATTCTTAAATTAAGTCTAGCTGCAGCGATCTTAACGCACATACATTTCATTGGCTTTTACAACTATGTAAGTTGCCCTTGCGGTCATCATCACGAAGATACTATTCACTTTCTATTTATTTGTCCAAATTATGCTCAATTTGGCTCAAAGTGTTTCTTTTACGTCAAAAGTTATGATGTCCAAACTGTTTTATTTGGAAATTATTGCTTTTTTGACGATATCAACAAAAACATTGCCTAGAGTCGGTTCATAACTATTTGACCCTTATCAACCGCTTTTCTAGTTAAAGTATCATTGTGATCAAAAAGTCTGTTTCAACTTCAAGGATTGCTTTTTGTCAGTGATGACGAATAAACATAAATTGTTTAAATATATATGTTTGTATGTGAGAGGTATTAAGATAAGTTGCTAGTCTGTTTAGGGGCCGAGATATCTAGAGGTCCGAGGTTCGAATCCCGCCAGTAGAGAACAGTAGAACACGTAGTAAGGTGTGGGTGCAATGCTACACTGAATTTCAGCCACCCATGGTTTGCTAGTTCCAACCGATGCTTGCAGGTTTCACCACAATTCATAGCCACGTCATGGCGTTGCAGGCTTTCTCTCTGCCGCGATATAAATATGTGTGTGTGTGTATATATATATATATATATATATATATATATAGAGGTTATCATGAGAGTGTGTTTTGGGATGGTCAATATCCTGCATTAGGAATAAACATTGTATTTTGCGAGCCTTGGCGAGCTAAATACATTGTGTTTAATCCTAATGCAGGATATTTACCATCCCAAAACACACGAGCATGATAACTTCTTTATCATACAATGTCATTCTAGCGATTGGAAAGCATATGAAGTCGACAATCCAGCCCTTTATACCTATTTTAACGAAAAATGTATTGGCTTTGACGTGGTATATAATATTGAATGATCATGACAACATTCTGAAATATATTTGCAAACGGACATTGGGTGTTGACTCTTTACTTTTTAGCTCATCAGGCCTTAAAGGCCCAAAGGGCTTATGGCATGGCATGGCGTCCGTCCGTCCGTCCGTCCATCCGCCAGTAAACGTTTTGCTTTATCGACTTCTTCTCCAGAAACAATGACTCTAGAGAGCTGAAAATTTATGTGCAGACTCCTTGGCTAATGGGGATTCTAAATTGTATATTTGCTGACCCTGGGGAGGCAAATAAAGGCCTCACAGGCCATGGCCTAAAAACCTATTTTTATCTTCTCCTCCATAACAAAAAGCCCCAGAAGGCTGTAATATTGTGTGCAGGCTATTTACCCAATGGAGATTCAAAATTGTAGATTTGGTGACACAATGGATCCAAATAATAACCTAAAAACCTATTTTCATCTTCTTCTCCAGAACAAAAAGACCTAGAAGGCTGAAATATTATGTGCAGACTCTTTAGCCAATGGGGATTCTAAATTGTAGATTTGGTGACCCTGTGACCCCAAATGAGTATGTACATAAACTTTCAGCTCTCTAGACGTCCGGGGTATATACGAGGGGCGTTCAATAAGTGTTGCAACTTCAATATAAAACCAACTCGCGTAGTCAATTTTTTACTTTTATTTTTCAATATAGTTACCCTTCACCTCAATACACTTATTCCATTTCTCTTTAAGACTTTTGATGCCGCTTTTGTAGAAGTCTTCCGTTTGCCCCCCTAACCACGCCTCTGTGGCAGCTTTGACGTCTTCGTCATCCCGGAAGTGCCTTCCACGTAGGGCGGATTTCAGGTTTCTGAACAGGAAGTAGTCACTGGGGGCTAGGTCTGGGCTGTAGGGTGGGTGGTTAAGCTGTTCGAATCCACAATCACATATAGCGGCCTGTGCAACTCTTGACTTGTGGACTGGAGCGTTGTCATGCAAAATCAGAACACCACGTGTCAACATTCCACGGCGTTTCTGTCGAATTGTCTTTAGCAATTCTTGCATTAGGTTGGCATAATATTGACCATTCATTGTAGTTTTGGTTGGCAAGTAATCAATAAATAATATGCCTTTTGCATCCCAAAAGATTGTCGCCATAACCTTGCCAGCTGATGGTTGAGTGCGAAACTTCAGGGGAGGCGGTGAACTCGGGTGCTTCCATTGCTTGGATTCCAGTTTAGTTTCCGGGTCCCAGTGGTGGATCCAGGTTTCGTCACCTGGCACCAGACGAGACAAAAACCTGGCTTCATCCGCATTAAACCGATCAAGGAGCTCCATGCAACTTTCGGTTCTTTTCTGGCGATCTTGTGCTGTGAGGTTTCTGGGTACCCATCTTGCAGATACCTTGGACATACCAAGACGGTCATGAATTATTTTTTCAACACTTCCAACTGATATCTGGAATTCCAAAGACAGTTCAGAAACTTTAACACGGCGGTCAGCTAAAATTCGTCTTTTGATAGCGGCAATAACTTCCGGTCGGGCGACTTCAGATGGCCTGCCTGACCGTGGGTTATCGTCTAAGGACTCCCTGCCCCGCTTGAACTGAAGAGACCAGCGACAAACTGTTGAAAAGTTAGGAGCATCCTTACCCATCACATTACACATACGATTATGTATTTCTGTAGCTTTGCATCCCTCTTTAGTAAGGAACTTGATCACAGCACGTTGTTCATGTTTGAGAGAATCCATGATTATGGAGACCCCTAGGTCAGCGCAGCTATTATATCTAAATAATTGTTATGTCTAGAAATTGTTTTGACATGTGTCAATGTTATGTTTTGACTATAGTAACACCTGCTATAAGCTGACACTGTTTATGTAAACACCAATGCCCCGCTTGCAACACTTATTGAACACCCCTCGTAGCCGTCAGCACGTCTGTGCGTCCCAATGTTTTTGTTCCGCTCATAACTCTGACACTAGTTGTTCAAATTTTACGAAACTTGTTATTTACAATCACCATGATGTGTACATCTTCCTTTTGCATGTTTCATACCCTCACTTGCATAATTTATGCTAATTTTCTCAGCATTTCCACTTTGTCTATCACACGCTTTGTTCCACTCAGAACTCAAACACAAAGGTCGAAAAGCAAAATTTTTATGGACGGACGGATGGATGGACCCCATGGCATGACATAAGCCCATTGAGCCTTTCAGGCCTGATTAGCTAAAAATTAATTTTGCAAGATTTGGAAGCAAACGCAGCTGTTCACGCTGGTGCAATACATCTTTATAAGGTTTTCAGTTGGTTCACGTGAGTTTGTTAAAAATTGTTCTTTGATGCAAGCATGGGTGGGGGAGAATTCTCAGTATTGAGCAACGAGATGCGAGTCACTCTGAAGTTGGAAACTGCCTTTTGGGATGCACCCTGACGTCTGGCAATATTAATTGTGATCTTTCATCTTCTTTAAGCTAATGACTTTTATTAACATTTAGAGCTGTTATAATTCTGTTATATGCTGCTGATTTTCCATTACTGCATGTTAATCTCCAATTAAACAAGATGTGTATATACGGATATACCAAAGATATGGCCAAGGTTAAAGTTTTCTGAAGATGTCCACTGCGGCAAGGTCAAGGTCGCAAGGTCAAATATGATGACCTCATCCGAAAGGTCTCATCACAAGGTATGCACATGCCAAGTATGAAAGCTCTAGCTCTGAGCAATCCAAAGTTTAGCCAACGTTATTGACAAACACACGCACAGACAGACAGACAGACAGGTGAAAAACAATATACCTCCGGAATCTCCAATTCGGGGGCATAAAAAATGGTTTGTCCTTATATAATAAGGATTGACAGGCTCTCTGTATCATTAATAACAAAGGTTGGAAGGAGGTTGAGCAATGTTTACTGATGATGTAGTACAAGCATAATTACAATAACCATAATATAATTGAAGAGTGGTAAGGATATCAGCAAACATTTATTACATTCAAAGTCAAAACTTGTTAATCTTAGTTTCAATATTTTAACTTTGAGTAATCCATTTTGTAGTTAAATTCATGACTCCATTACTGAAATCTGTACCTCTGCTACAATTCTCAGCTTTTAGATATAAATACATACATACATAGAAATGATGGATATTATGTTATTATTCAAAAACCTTGTTACAGGAATAACTTGGAACAAAAGAATTTGCACAATGCCCTGACATTATCAAGCACATGACATCACAATTCTTTTCATCATGACTCACAATGTTCTGATGTCGAATTCTGATGACATCACAATGCTATGACATCAGTGTTCAGCGTTTTAACTATATTCATTATAAATGCATGCCTTTTAGATAATGAACAACTTTAACATTGTTATATTTGGGATCACGCAATCTACACGAGTAGAAATTGTTTTTTTTGGGATGCGTCTCAAGCAGGATTCAATCAGACACCCTCAGAGTCAGGCACCAACTGCCAGCACTGAGTGTCCCATCAGCTTACCGGTACCCATTCAGCCACCGTGTGGAATAAAACCCTGTAACGCACTCGCCTCCAAGAAAATTTACATGAATTTACTAAATACACCAAATGCTAAGTATTTGTTTATTATTATTTTACCTAGAGAATTGAAAACAGTGAACTTTAATAAAATATATCCTACAGATATATTCCAAAATGTCCTTCACATATTTCATGACCTCTTCTTGAATTTTCATTGTCTTGCTCTTGATGTTCTTGACATTTTTTCTCTTCTCTTCTTTAAATCAATGCAACTCAGAAAAGGTTTCAGTTTTCCTCGGAGTAAATACTCGACGTGTTTTCTTTATCTTCGTCTCCTTCCTCCATCATCTGGCTTGTGTCTGCTCTCTGTTCTGATTGGCTGTTGTTGACCTTTGACCTCTCAAGGTCCTCCTCCCCACGTGTGACGTCCTCATCGTCCTCCTCCTCCTCCTCTTCCTCCGCATCCATTAGAAAGATCCTCACTCGACGCTTCGAGGAAAATAGCTGAAAAATATCAAACATGTTAATGATGGGCATTACTATTGGTGGGCTATATAGAGGATATTATATGATTGTCTATGTCATACAATGTTTACGACACAAGTGCCTGAATATTAGTATTTCCCGAGCGAGAGCGAGGGATATACCAATATTCAGGCACGAGTGTCGTAAACATAGTATGGCATAGACACGAATATATTATGTTTATTACCGAAGTCGTGAAATTAATGAAAACACACTAAAATCCACTTTCAACCATAGGCTGGCGACATGTCGTCGCGCATTTAGAACGTAACGTCATAGACGAAACGTGACGTCATATCATTGTTTATGACGTCACGTCACCATGACAAAGTGATATGTTGCCCTAGGGCATCGTATGAAAAATATGAACCCCGATATGATTGCCCCCGTAGGTAATAATCCACTATTGTTCTCTCCTTGCAGTCAACACTTTACAGGTTTCATCTCAATGCACAAGCACAGTGGCTGCAGGCTTTCTCCCACCAATAATACTTTAAGTATTTAACCTCAAGCCTCCTCATCTCACCAAGAACTTAATTTGAATTGGAGCTGATCAAATATTTTGATAAAAATCAAAAGTTCAAACGAACAAAATGTACAAGGGATAAAGAGGCCCCTAACCAAGCTTAATTTACATTTACTCTCCAAATTTTATGAAGATAATACAATAGTGGAAAATAGTGGACATATTAGTTACTTGCAGAAAATTGACCCAAAGTCAATGTTGAAATATATCTAAAACCGCAAAAAAATCTTTAACTTCTGAAAATCAAAATATCAAGTGGACAGCTTGTGGATAATTAACAGCAGACTCAAAACTCAATGCATCATTTTAGAGAGATAACAGAAATGCTCATTACCAGTGCATAATGCACATTAACACTCATTGAACTGACTAAGGCTTAGTTCAATAACTCTAAAATCCAAATCCATCTATGGGACACAAGCCTTCAGGTTCCATTTTATGGACAAGATAAAGATATTTACCGGTACTACACTGATTTATGATAAGGTGATCACAGCCATCTCATTAAGTGTATGGTATGTACCGGGGTAATGCAAATTTAAACAAGCAGACAGAGTCGGCCATATCCCCCGCCATGTAGGAATTTTGAATATATTTATGCATTTTGAATATATAATGCATTTACTTTCTATATAGCAAAAGGCACATCTAGACTACTTGGTTGATATCTGTACAAAGTTTCAGCAAAATATATTGAATAGTTTTGAAGTCTGAGGCCGGAATGGAAAAGCCCGTACGCACAGACAGACTGACAGACAAGCTAACTTCATTCTATTCAATACACATGTAGTTTATGAGAAGTGGATTGCCTGGCACAAATGGTTGGAGGTCATTAAAAGCTGCCTTTTTAAGCCGGTCTTGTCAATTTTATGATGGATCAGAAAGGGGAAGTCACTCGGCCAATAAGGCTGTGCAATATTATTGCAATACAGAGTTGTGCAATACATGTATTGCAATTTGATTTTCATATCGCAATATATTGCACCAACAAATATTAAGTCAAATTTATTCAATTATCTTGTAAAAGGCACATTTACTGGCTTAACTTGTGTTAAGACAATTATTTTGAAGTGCTAGAATGTGTGTTGGACTGTATTACAAATTATTTTTTAAAGATCTGAAAGTCATTTTATCAAATGCATCATGTTTAAACTGCAAAAAGTAGTATAAAAGTTGAATGTAGAGTTCATTTAGAATGTTGCAATATCATTGGCACTAGTTAAAATAATTTCTTGAGAAATATCTCATTGTCAGAGGATCTTGCAATATATTGTGGTACGTATTGCAATACATTACAGTTCAGCAATACATATCGCAATACCCAGCCCTATCGGCCAATCCCAACTTCCAAACACAAGGCATATAACTCTTGCCAGTCTCCATTACTGGTTGACTTAAGCCTTGCAGTATTTCCCTTGCTTTGTTGTTCGAAGATAGTGGATCGCTGCACCTGAAATACATAGTGGGCCCGGATTTGTCAGCACAAGGCCTAAATCAGCCAGTTATGGAGACTGGCAAGAGTTATGCCTTGCAATGGGAAGCTGGGCCGATCAAGGAAGTTTCAAAGCACAGTTCACCAAGAGTTTTTTTTCAAAATTTTCCAAAGGAGGAAGGGTTGAACTCCCTAACATCCCTTCCTTGTTTGGATCTACCACTGTGGGAGGATTGAGGCCAAGTTCTTAGACAAAACAAGATGATTATTGTACGTCTGTGAAATAATGATTGAAGCAGCGGTAAAATATCAACAAAGTCTCTGTTCTGTAGAAGCATAATCATGCTGAATCTCGGATGATTGCTTCAGTTTACGAAGGGGATTAGGAAGTTCTATATGATTATGTCACCCTTTATACGCCTATCAACCATTTCAGGGTATGTCCTTTAACATCTTTGATGGGCATTCTAGAAGTTGATATGATCAAGATTGAAGGACTATTTTATGGATATACAACTTCCTTATTCTGTGAATGCGACGTTTCAACATAGATACTAATGTCGTTGTCAAGCAAGTCATGTGATCTATGTCAAAACGTCACCTACACAGAATAAAGAAGTCGTATATCCAAAATATAGACCTTAGTTCTTCATTGGAGTGTTTGGAATTTATGTTTTCATCGCATGTTTTGGTGCTGTGTTATTACTTACTTACTGGCTTCAACAATTTTATCATGTTAGTCTTTAAATCTGTTTACTCACAACAGTCGCTGTTTTACGCGTGCCGCTGACGGCGAAGGAATGAGCCTTCATGTTCTCCAGGTGTCGGTACGAGTGCTCGTTGACCAGGCTCCCGATATCCACTTCATTTCTGAAAAACAGGAAACATGAACCTCACAGACACATTATATGGAAGAAGCAAAAAATATATATGTCCATATATAGAGATTATTACCTGAGGAAGTGTGTCATATGACTTTTACGAAACGAGTGTGAATTTTTGTATTGCCCGAGCGAGAGCGAGGGTTATACATAAATTTGCACGAGTTTCGTAAAAGCCATATGACACACTTTCGAGTGTAATAATTTCTTTATTACCCATTTTATTCCATTTGATTCGCGTAAAATTAGCCAGGAAACGACCCACTTCTCTTGCGACGACAAGCTACAGTGACGTCACGAACAATCGTTTTATGACATCACAGACGGGAAGTCGCGGTGAAACAATGGTTGCTAAGCAAACGTGATATGTGCACATGTGCTAATATCAAAAATATTAACTCGGTTTTTTTCAACCATATGGGTAATAAATGTCCATATTCAATTAGTGATATTTCCCAAATAAGAGCAACATCTTCATATGAAAAATATAACATGATTACCCTTGTTGGTAATAAACAGGAAGGTGGTACATATGGTAATAAACAGGAAGGTGGTACATGTGGTAATAAACAGGAGGGTGGTACATATGGTAATAAACAGGAGGGTGGTACATATGGTAATAAACAGGAAGGTGGTACATATGGTAATAAACAGGAGGGTGGTACATATGGTAATAAACAGGAGGGTGGTACATATGGTAATAAACAGGAGGGTGGTACATATGGTAATAAACAGGAAGGTGGTACATATGGTAATAAACAGGAGGGTGGTACATATGGTAATAAACAGGAAGGTGGTACATGTGGTAATAAACAGGAGGGTGGTACATATGGTAATAAACAGGAGGGTGGTACATATGGTAATAAACAGGAAGGTGGTACATATGGTAATAAACAGGAGGGTGGTACATATGGTAATAAACAGGAAGGTGGTACATATGGTAATAAACAGGAGGGTGGTACATATGGTAATAAACAGGAGGATGGTACATATGGTAATAAACAGGAGGGTGGTACATATGGTAATAAACAGGAGGGTGGTTCATATGGTAATAAACAGGAGGGTGGTTCATATGGTAATAAACAGGAGGGTGGTACATATGGTAATAAACAGGAAGGTGGTACATATGGTAATAAACAGGAGGGTGGTACATATGGTAATAAACAGGAGGGTGGTACATATGGTAATAAACAGGAGGGTGGTACATATGGTAATAAACAGGAGGGTGGTACATATGGTAATAAACAGGAGGGTGGTACATATGGTAATAAACAGGAGGGTGGTACATATGGTAATAAACAGGAGGGTGGTACATATGGTAATAAACAGGAAGGTGGTACATATGGTAATAAACAGGAGGGTGGTACATATGGTCATAAACAGGAGGGTGGTACATATGGTAATAAACAGGAGGGTGGTACATATGGTAATAAACAGGAAGGTGGTACATATGGTAATAAACAGGAGGGTGGTACATATGGTAATAAACAGGAGGATGGTACATATGGTAATAAACAGGAGGAGCTAGGATATCAATTGACTGCCCATCTGTACTATGACTAGAGTGTCTTTTTTTTTGTATTTTTTAAATTTGTATTTCCTAATATGCGAGAACACGGGATACCAATGTTTATGGAACAATGCAGAACAAATATCAGTGACCATATTTAAAGAGTAGTATTTCCCTGAATGAGAGCAACACCTTCATATGAAACATATCAGATGACTCGTTCGTAATAAATAGAGGATATAATTTGAGTGGCCATCTTACTTAACAAGAGTTTTCATATATTGGAATTTCCCAAACCCTCCTGGATCAGCCAAGAAATAAAGAAATAAAATTTCAGAAATCTCAAAACATCAAAAAGCACCACTTCAGTAGGTGGGTAATACACATGGGAAGTTTCAGAAAGATATCATGAACGGTTTTCGAGTTCTGCTCAGGAAACGAAATGATTACGGACATACGGATGCACGGACGGACAGACGGACAGGGCAATAACTATATCCCACGGTATTACATACTGGTGGTATAAAAAGGCAACAATAACGCATATGTTTTTTATTCAATGATTTTAATATTGACTGGACATCGATGTTTGATTGTTTCCGGTGTAAACATTGTCCGTTCGACTCGCTGGGCTTGCAGATACTCACCTGACCTCTAGATTTTTGGGCCTGAAACATAGACCCCGTGTATAAGTTGACCCCCCTCCTTGAACCCCCTAATTTTTGGTATAAATTTCTCGACTTATACCCGGTAATATACGGTAATGTACGTAGAGGTAATAATCTGTCATTACTAAGAAAAATGCATTACACGGGATCTTTGTAAGTTTTCTCCAAAGAAATAACAAATCTTTTGGTTAATTTCAGTGTCGAAATCTTCTGGAACTCTTAGACACAAAATTACCTAAACTTTAAAAGATTTTCCCTCTTAACCTCCCTACTAACCCCATTGCTATGTACTTCACTCTCTCCCCGATCCCGATCTGATCACCTCACCCGACCTCAGCAACTTACCCGTTTGACAACACAACCACCAACTCAGGAGTTCATGACTGTGCATCTGTCACTCAGGGGCAGTAATAGCATGCTAGATTGTCTAGCCCAATTATCATCTATAATCACCCGAGTTTGCGATTATAAAACGTTCACAACTCTTGTCAAGTCGTTTGCCAGGTGCTAATTTACCTGTGCAGAGTGTGGGCATGTGGCCTCGCTTATGAACTTTTGAGATTTTTGTATTACAAGTGATAATCAAGTGATAAAGGTTTACAATCATTTCAGATTTCTTTGCAAGCCAGAGAGTGATAATTATAAACTTTACCAGAATAGCAGACCTGGCCATGTCTTTTGTTAATCTCCAATTACCAGGTTGGGTGATACAAAGCAATAGTGAGGGAAACTCATTGAAAGTTCACACTTGGGACAATGTGCATTGAGAGATTGTTGTTTCACAATCAGGGAGTTTATTACAAGGACAGCTGACCATGCAGTGACCTCACTGGTCTCTTTATAAAACTTTCTAAGATTATAAGCTGGGAGGTCAACCTAAGGACAATTATGAAATAATGATTATAAGTTTACAGATAAAAATATCTTTGGAGTAAATTAAACATCAGAATCTGAGTTTCAAAAAATAGAACAAACTTGTTCAAGGTAGCAAAACTTTGTTCAAATATGAATCAGACACAGGAGCAAGAGAAGGGTCAGGAGCAGAATATAGGAGCAGCAATAGGAGATATATAGAAGCAGGAGGGATAGCAATAAGAGATATATAGGAGCAGTAGGAGGGATAGCGGCAAGAAGAGGGGCTGGAGCGAAATACATGGGCAGGAGATAGAGGCAAGAATAGGAGATTGGGCAAAAGGTAGGGGAAAGAAACAGCGGCAGGGGACAGGGGCAAAAGCAGAAACAAGAGATAGGAGACATGTGCTGGAGACAAGGTCAAAGCCCAGGAGACAAGGTCAAGGTCCAAGAGACAAGGTCAAGGCGCAAGGGACAAGGTCAAGGCCCAAGAGACAAGGTCAGGGCCCAGGAGACACGGTAAAGGTCCAAGAGACAAGGTCAGGGTCCAAGAGACAAGGTCAAGGCCCAAGGGACAAGATCAAGGTCCAAAAGACAAAGTCAAGGACCAAGAGACAAGGTCAAGGTCCAAGAGACAAGGTCAAGGTCCAAGAGACAAGGTCAGGGCCCAGGAGGCAATATAAAATGTATACAATTATTCTCCTATCAACAAAAATAATGCAATGCATAATCATATACAATGATACAATAGGAAATGTTTTCATCAAGAATAACATGTGGGGAAAAAAGGGCAACCATTTGTTTGTGAACTGCAGAAGAAGCACCAGCCTGATACTCTATCGCTATATAATCTTCAGAGAAAGACTTGAAAATATTTGACAGTTACGCAGCCAAGGAACATCTAATTTTGCAGAAGTTATCCACTAAAGTTTCATATCAATGGAAGGGACTTCCTAATGATTCTTCTCTCTCCACCCAAGCAGGTGCATGATCCAGATATCAAAGCTGGATCAAGACTAATGTTAGAATGAAGATTTGAACTTGGAACACAATCTGCCAAAGTCCCATTTTTATGGAAATGAACAAAGCAGATATCAGAGAAAAACAGGACTCATCCTGAGATAGAGACATGAAACAGTGTCAAGACAGGGGAGCTAGGGTTTCCCTAATTAGCAGTATTCACCAATTAAGTCTCAAATATATGAAGATGAGCCAAATGCCCTTTGCTCCCTAAGAAGGATATCAAAGACAGGACAAGACCCATCTCGAGATAGACTTGAAAAGATGTCCATATGGGGAGCAAGGGGGACCCTAAGGGAGCAAGGGGGACCCTAAATTAGTGAAACAGATCCTCCCATCCCTCCCTCATCCGACTCATCAAGGAGATAGAGATGTGAAGGATTTCAAGTTCTTCTTTGAAGAAGGTTGACCTGACTGACCTGAGGACAATAGGATGACCTGCTATTGTGCTGATGACCTGCTATTGTGCTGTATGACCTGGGATTGTGCGGTAAATCCCGGTAAAGTGGTCAGTAATATAGAGCTATAGCGACATTTGACCCAGTATTATTGTTAGAGAGATAGGGTTTTGTGCTGATGGGCTACTGCGTGCGTCGGCAGATAAGAGCCTAGGAGTAAAATACATTGATAAGTTCTCTATCGATTCATGGTCACGTCTATGCGATTACTTTTTGAATTTGTGTTGGGTTTGTGATGAATTAAAAGGAACTTTGATCTAATCCTCCATCACTAAGAAGATTAACTATATCCATATTGAACTCATGTTTACCAGGTTGGGGAAACGCACTGTACGGGATATTATATCCCATGTGGCTGACGCGTTCAGCTCCGAATGATACAAATCGGTATCGAATCTACGTTAGACTCACAAAAAGTTAAAAACACAGTAGGTTTATCTCCTAATTATATCCCAATCGGATACATTTTTCTCAATATTTCAAACACGATACATTTCCGCAAAAAAGTGTTTTATTTAAACATAATGAGGAACAGTTAGTGGTCCTCTTCAGCTTGATGAAAATAACTTTTTAGAGGTACTTAAAAATTATGTCATGTCCAGGAATAGAAACTTTATTAACATCAGACTATTTGTTACAATCTACTACAGATCATTGGAATCTGATGACAATGTCATAGATTTTTAATAACAGTTTGGAAGAAAAAAAATTACTTTTATTTAACTGACATTTTGCAGCTAATGTGCAAAAATTATTTTCACGTGACATTTTTTTTTATAAAGAGAAAAAATAAGAATATTAGAAGATCACAACTTTATTCCAATTACTGTCCTTATGCGGAAATGCACCATGTTCATTTAAAATGAGGAAATATATTATTATATCTCAATCGGGGTATAATGAGATATCCCAAAACAGGATATTGTAGGCCGATCGGGATATTATATCCTGTTTAGTGGGTTTCCCCAACCTGTTTACCATTATGAATAGAATTATCTCTCCCAACTATCAATGTCCATTCTGAACAGAATTATTTCAATATCTCTCCAACTGTCAATGTCCATTCTGAACAGAATTATTTCAATATCTCTCCAACTAACAATGTCTATTCTGAACAGAATTATATCAATATCTCTCAAACTGTCAATGTCTATTCTGAACAGAATTATTTCAATATCTCTCCAACTATCAATGTCTATTCTGAACAGAATTATTTCAATATCTCTCCAACTGTCAATGTCCATTCTGAACAGGATTATTTCAATATCTCTCCAACTAACAATGTCTATTCTGAACAGAATTATTTCAATATCTCTCCAACTAACAATGTCTATTCTGAACAGAATTATATCAATATCTCTCAAACTGTCAATGTCTATTCTGAACAGAATTATTTCAATATCTCTCCAACTTTCAATGTCTATTCTGAACAGAAATATTTCAATATCTCTCCAACTATCAATGTCTATTCTGAACAGAATTATTTCAATATCTCTCCAACTGTCAATGTCCATTCTGAACAGGATTATTTCAATATCTCTCCAACTATCAATGTTTATTCTGAACAGAATTATATCAATATCTCTCCAACTAACAATGTCTATTCTGAACAGAATTATTTCAATATCTCTCCAACTGTCAATGTCTATTCTGAACAGAAATATTTCAATATCTCTCCAACTATCAATGTCTATTCTGAACAGAAATATTTCAATATCTCTCCAACTATCAATGCCTATTCTGAACAGAATTATTTCAATATCTCTCAAACTGTCAATGTCCATTCTGAACAGGATTATTTCAATATCTCTCCAACTAACAATGTCTATTCTGAACAGAATTATATCAATATCTCTCAAACTGTCAATGTCTATTCTGAACAGAATTATTTCAATATCTCTCCAACTTTCAATGTCTATTCTGAACAGAAATATTTCAATATCTCTCCAACTATCAATGTCTATTCTGAACAGAATTATTTCAATATCTCTCCAACTGTCAATGTCCATTCTGAACAGGATTATTTCAATATCTCTCCAACTATCAATGTTTATTCTGAACAGAATTATATCAATATCTCTCCAACTAACAATGTCTATTCTGAACAGAATTATTTCAATATCTCTCCAACTGTCAATGTCTATTCTGAACAGAAATATTTCAATATCTCTCCAACTATCAATGTCTATTCTGAACAGAAATATTTCAATATCTCTCCAACTATCAATGCCTATTCTGAACAGAATTATTTCAATATCTCTCAAACTGTCAATGTCCATTCTGAACAGGATTATTTCAATATCTCTCCAACTAACAATGTCTATTCTGAACAGAATTATTTCAATATCTCTCCAACTGTCAATGTCTATTCTGAACAGAATTATTTCAATATCTCTCCAACTATCAATGTCTATTCTGAACAGAATTGTTTCAATATCTCTCCAACTGTCAATGTCTATTCTGAACAGAAATATTTCAATATCTCTCCAACTGTCAATGTCCATTCTGAACAGAATTATTTCAATATCTCTCCAACTGTCAATGTCTATTCTGAACAGAAATATTTCAATATCTCTCCAACTATCAATGTCTATTCTGAACAGAATTATTTCAATATCTCTCCAACTTTCAATGTTTATTCTGAACAGAATTATTTCAATATCTCTCCAACTATCAATGTCTATTCTGAACAGAAATATTTCAATATCTCTCCAACTATCAGTGTCTATTCTGAACAGAATTATTTCAATATCTCTCCAACTGTCAATGTCTATTCTGAACAGAATTATTTCAATATCTCTCCAACTGTCAATGTCTATTCTGAACAGAATTAATTCAATATCTCTCCAACTATCAATGTCTATTCTGACCAGAATTATTTCAATATCTCTCCAACTATCAATGTCTATTCTGAACAGAATTATTTCAATATCTCTCCAACTATCAATGTCTATTCTGACCAGAATTATTTCAATATCTCTCCAACTATCAATGTCTATTCTGACCAGAATTATTTCAATATCTCTCCAACTGTCAATGTCTATTCTGAACAGAATTATATCATTACTCTCCAACTGTCAATGTCTATTCTGACCAGAATTGTGTCATTACTCTCCAACTGTCAATGTCTATTCTGAACAGAATTATTTCATTACTCTCCAACTGTCAATGTTTATTCTGAACAGAATTATTTCAATATCTCTCCAACTGTCAATTTCTATTCTGAACAGAATTAAATCTTAACTAGCCTAAAATTGTTTTGTTTCCAAGATGACCTCCTTGGAACAACGGCGGATCTTGTGTACTCACATGTTGTTGAGCGAGGCGATGTTCTCAGTGGTTGCTAGGCGAGTGAAGGTGGCGTTGTTGAGCAACGACATGGACAGCTGGAGTAGCACGGGGCGGCCATCTTCCCCGTCCTCCTGCAGCAGCAGCGATAGACACGAGGGGTCGTAGTACGCAACGTCCAGCACGCTGTGGTGGCTGCATCTAGAACATACAGAGAGAGGCCCTGTTAGGGATATCACAGTTTAGGATGAAATATCACATTTCTGTTCACTGTGAAAATATGGAATGTTGGACAGGCCTCCAGCTTGCACTGCTGGCTGCATCTAGAACAAGTAATTGTCACAACCGTGACCATGTCCCCTGCCGCAATTAAGAAATGAGCTAAAAGGATGGACACACAGCTTGTACCAAGTAATGACCATTACATGTTTGATTAAATTATTGTTTTATCAGGCAAAATTTAAAAAAATGTTAAAAGTCTCATAGTGACCTTGAAAATGATGTCAAGGTCAAACAAATTGACTGGTGTCCATGTATGCCTAAAAGAAAGACTGGTACCAAATTTGAAGCCTATGGGTGCAGCTGTTCATGAGGAATCGCACTAACAACATTTTAAAAACTGATCAAAGTCTCGTAGTGACCTTGAAAATGAGGTAAAGGTCACCCAAATCGACTGGTGTCTGTGTATTCCCCTAATGAAGACTGGTACCAAATTTGAAAACTCTAGGTGCAGCGATTCATTAGATATCGCGCTAACAAGAAACCGGACGGCCGTATGTGCGAATTTTTTTGAACATATCTCCCACTAGCGGATCCACGGGGGGGGGGGGGGGTGGTCCGGGGGGTCCGGACCCCCGCCCCCCCCCTTTTCAAATCCATGTATACATAAGTTGGGATTTGGGTCCTGCTGACCCCCCACTGAGTGGAAAAATATTATTTTGGACCCCCCCTTTCAAAAATCCTGGATCCGCCCTTGTCTCCCATTACTAATATATATTTTGGCATCACTATCTTTTTTCATTCTCTCACTTCAAATCTACTAATCATCCGAAAAAAAATTTAGTTATCAAGTTCTCAAGCAAGACAGACAGACAGACAGACAGACATGTTTATTCAGCATGTAAGGCTCAGTGGCCCATAGTACAGTTGAAATTATATAAGAACAATTTGGTCACGTGTCTTTGAAGACAATTTTACATAAGATTTCATAAGGTACATCAAACGTTTTATAAATATGGCAACATTTTGAATGACATCAGCACTTTTTGCATTTAGAATGGGGAGTATCCAAACAAAGCTTTGATGCATCACAGACATTTTCTCTACCACTAGACACAAGATATTTAACAAGAAAAATTGACATCACCTCCCAAACCCTTCTTTCCATCACTCTGAATCTACCAAGAACCCGAGGTACGTGAAGCAAGGCGCCACGTCAAATCGCCCGAAGCTAGTCACCCTGTTCTGTGATCATATGTCTCCTATCTCCATTTCTAATTGAGCCAAGAAGGTCTGAAGAGGACCGAAAGGAAACGGACACAAGAAGCCTTATGGTAAAGTATTTCTTCCGTAAATCCTTGTCAAAACCTTACTTCACGCTTCGGCTAAACCCTTGTTCTTCAACATGATCTACAAAATTTCCAGATTATTTTACACAAAAGCTATTTCCAGACAGTTTACACTTGGAGGCTGATGTATCATTACACTTGGAGGCTGATGTATCATTACACTTGGAGGCTGATGTATCATTACACTTGGAGGCTGATGTATCATTACACTTGGAGGCTGATGTATCATTACACTTGGAGGCTGATGTATCATTACACTTGGAGGCTGATGTATCATTACACTTGGAGGCTGATGTATCATTACACTTGGAGGCTGATGTATCATTACACTTGGAGGCTGATGTATCATTACACTTGGAGGCTGATGTATCATTACAGGGCCCCGTTCAGGACACAAATGAACATAGACAGACCATGTGCTTCGTGTTGATACGCACGATTGCCTCGATTGTCCCCAAAGGGACTGTTTGTTCAAAGAGCCGTCCTCTATTAAGGGTTGGGGTAGTTGTAAGCTTAACTATGCCTAAGTGAGGGACAAAGAGGGGCACAAAACGATCTCCTTTAGTTATGAGGACGTGACAAAAGAGTGTGTAATTTTCAGCTTTGAGATGAAAGTGTCTGGCATTCTTTGGGACTTGAGATAATGTTGTTGTCTCCACATTTCTGATCTCTGCTTATTGCAAGTGAAGTTTGTAGGTCGAACAAATTGGTCAGTGGTCCTCTCTCTCATTAGGGACAGTGGTCCTCTCTCTCATTAGGGACATTGGTCCTCTCTCTCATTAGGGACATTGGTCCTCTCTCTCATTAGGGATAGTGGTCCTCTCTCTCATTAGGGACAGTGGTCCTCTCTCTCATTAGGGACAGTGGTCCTCTCTCTCATTAGGGACATTGGTCCTCTCTCTCATTAGGGACATTGGTCCTCTCTCTCATTAGGGACAGTGGTCCTCTCTCTCATTAGGGATAGTGGTCCTCTCTCTCATTAGGGACATTGGTCCTCTCTCTCATTAGGGACAGTAGACAACTTACAGGAATAACAACTGTTAATATCGGAAATAATCTGTAAGACATCGCTGGATAATGTTAATATCGGAAATAATCTGATAGACATTGCTGGATAATGTTAATATCGGAAATAATCTGATAGACATCGCTGGATAATGTTAATATCGGAAATAATCTGATAGACATCGCTGGATAATGTTAATATCGAAAATAATCTGATAGACATCGCTGGATAATGTTAGACAATCCAGGAATATTATGTTCATATCGGAAATAATCTGATAGACATCGCTGGATAATGTTAATATCGGAAATAATCTGATAGACATCGCTGGATAATGTTAATATCGGAAATAATCTGATAGACATTGCTGGATAATGTTTGACAACCCAGGAATATTATGTTCATATCAGAAATAATCTGATAGACATCGCTGGATAATGTTAATATCTGAAATAATCTGATAGACATCGCTGGATAATGTTAATATCGGAAATAATCTGATAGACATCGCTGGATAATGTTAGACAATCCAGGAATATTATGTTCATATCAGAAATAATCTGATAGACATCGCTGGATAATGTTAGACAATCCAGGAATATTATGAAATCTGCTGGTGATCGAAGGGTTAGGTAGGCAGGCTGGTTATATTAATCCAAAGTATTTTAGATTTTTTGATTTCCTTTTTGGGTATTTATTTGCATATACCGTAGTGTCGCGGGTATAAGAACAGGGGGCTCGGCAAACAAACATCTTGAAAACATGGGGATGGGCTAGTTACCGAGAAAGACCCCAACTCATGAGACCGAATTGACTCAATCCAAGATGGCGGCTCGTAACTAACACAAATAGGCAAGGCATGTTACCGGCATAAAGAATATTGTACTTTGATGTTTTAAGTCTTTGAAACATAAACATGATATTATTAATATTCATTCATGTTAAAAAATTTTATATATGATAATCATATTATGCACTTAAACATCATTTTTGTTTTTCAGATATGATCGGCGACTGCAAAAACCATGAAATCATTGCCATTAATTTGTTATTTATGAATTTTGTATGCCATGTGTTTGGTTTAAAATGGTGTACAATGAATAAAAACGATAACATTCTTGAGTTGGTTGTTGATAGTTGTGTACGTAGCTGACAAAATAATTCAGAAAATATTAAATGTTGGGAATAAAATTTAGCTACTCACGTCATCAAACATCGATGTAAGTTACACGTCCCGATTTGATATTCATCATTACATAGCTTAATTAGATGTTGTCAATAATGTTTATGTACGTTATTTAGTCATAAATTCCAGAACAAATATCGTAATTTGCGTATGAACTATTTACAATTCAGTGTTGGAAGCGTCAATGCATGCCAACTGAAATGGCTTTTTTTCAAAGGAAGTACAATATGATTGATTGTTATATTAGTCTCGACCAATCAGAGCAGACTATCGTCATTACGGAATTCCCTTCCCGCAAGCGTGGTGTCACTCTCTCACACACATGATCTGTCACTAGTCTACATCATGTTGTTTAGGATATTGTTTTGATGTTTTACTTCATAACATAACATAAACACGATATTTATTTATGTAATTATGTTTATAAAATCGTAACTATATTCATTTAACGCACAAATACATCGTGTTTGTTTTTCAGGTGAGTAGCTACGATCAGCGAAGTCATGATACTCTAGTTACTTTTTCTGTGAAATTTGTTATTGCCTTTGAGTTAAAAAATTGTGCACCATGAATTAAAATGATAACAGTAAGCTGTGTTGTTGACAAAAAATCAACAAAATGTTTTCACTTTGAAAGTCGATTATTCAAGAACGAGTGCAGAATATAACGAAACAGATGGCACATTATTGCGTCGGAACGAATGGCTAATTACTTATGCGAACTCTCATTGGTGGATAAAAGGGTGTGTCATCTCATATCTCATTGGCTGATATATTTGGCGACTCATAGACATACAATGCTTACTTCCTGGTTCGAATCGAATTATTTAGACACAAGAGTTACAAATGCTATTATAGATATATGTAATGTATGCAATTAATAAAATACATACGATAAGCTGTCAAAATAAGAACAAATATGCAATTATTAAAATATAAACGATAACTTTCAAAATAAGAATATTGAAAACAAAACACAACACGATATAACATGACAAATCAAACTTTATTGTATGTCCGAGAAATCGAATCTGTGCATGAATAGTTTGACCATTGAACATCTGGCAAAATGGGGGGTGGGCTATAACAAGAGAATAACCCCAACAAAGACAAGCCTCAGAAAAGTGGGGGTGGTCTTAGGCTCAAATATGGTCTAATACCTGCGACACTACGGTATCAAAAAAGCTAGAATGAACAACTGCATCAAAATATTCAGATTTTAACGTACAAAAGTACAAAAGTTAAAGTTGTTCAAAACAGAAATAATGTTTAACACGGATATAGTGAACAGTGATATAGCGAACAAACGGATATAGCAAACATATTTATAGGCCCCATATATTATGCCAAATATGAATAGCAAACTGCGGATAGGGTGAACTCCGGTCATTTTAAATGAAAACCTCATTCCAACAAAAACCTTTTTATTTGACAAGTATACAATCATTAACTATATGACAGATTTTCACAAAGAAAACAATCAATATCTTGTGAGAAACAAAATGCTCTGGGGTATTTCACAGGTATCAAAATGAAAAAAAATATTGGTAAAGAAATGTCACCGGTCTGTGTGGAGTGAAGCATTTTGGTACGACAAACATGGATGACACAATCGAACAAGGAACCCTGGGAGTTACCACGGCGATACTTCCGACAGTAAACACTAATCTCAAGACAGGTGATTTAAAATAATAAACCGACAGCGGAGCCAATGGATCAACACAATGAGTATTAATTTTCTTCGAGGGGTTCATGTGGATGACCTTTGACCCGGACGATGTTTAAGGGGTTTTGATAAAACCAAAGGAGGGTCACATGACTCGAGGGGGCAGGTGACGATAAATAAATAAAAATATCCGTAGTTGGGATTATCAGTGTCGGGGACAAAGACTTTGAGAAGTGTGGCTGGCGTTTTACGATAGTGCTAATTCTGGGAGGGGCAAGACTTACTGCAGTGATATCTAATCTGGAGCATGGGGGTATCTCGATATTTTACTCCTGTACTTGTTGATTATTTTACTGATTTTCACTCCTATAATATCAAATCAAAGAGGTCAGACAAAATCTTCTCAATGATGGCGTGAAAATGAAAGTTTTATTCATGAAATAAATTTTCATTTGTTTCTAACTACCTAATAACAATATAACGTGACATTTATATCTGATATTTGACTCCTTATTCCCTCGTTTTCACAGTATCTGTTTTACATTTATTATCAATCGTTTTAATAAAATGAAATGTTAGGGGAAATCTACTGAAAGATGACATGAATATATAAAGTTTACTGTAAATAGATGACATCAACTAAGAGGTAAACAATTTGAACATTTGAAATATATATAAGAAAACTTTTGTTTGAAATAATATATACTTTGAAAAAAATATATCTCAACATTAAGTTGTTAAATTTTTTAATAGATTCCTTTATTGAAAATATACAATTTTTTATTACAAAAACGTCATAATAAAATAAATTCTAACAATAAGAAGAAACATAAAAACTGTTCTTGATATATTTAAATGTTGAACACCTTGCTATATAGGGGTTAATTATCTGCAATACTACAAATTCTTGTACTGTTTGATACAGATTGGAACCAACACCCTCACAGTCAGGCACCAATCGCCAGCAGTGACCGTCTCAACAGCCTACCTACTTAGACACCGAAACCTCTTTCATTTATATCCTTGAAAAATTAAATCATGCTGGTTGATGCCATATCACTTTATTACTTTTCAATATAGTTTTCATCATCATCATGGTTGCTATGATAAATAATTGAAATGAGAATTGAAAAATAAATTTGCTTATAAAACTACTTTTAAAATCTCACATCAAATAAAATTGGTTTTGCAACAGTGTTTGTGAAACAGTCCAGCTATCTCATCTTTGTTATTAAAATCTAAACAACCAAAATAAAAAATAACATACATTATTCAAAAAGCCTGAAACTGGATATGCCGTCTAGACTCCAGCCACACGCCACCATCCTTGTTATTCAACTTTAAAAATTGTAACCATTACTGGATGATAAAAAAATATGCTTATCAAACTATTTTAAAATTCTTATGTCAAATAAAATTGGATACGCCTGTCATATAGCCACACGCCATAATCCATGTTATTCAATAGTACAGCGCTGTATACAATAAATCTGCATTTCCTAACTGAAGGTTTGTGCCGATCGACTCGTCTAATAACCTAACCAACAGGTGCACTGAAAGCATGCATCTGCCGCCCGTCGACCAATCAAAAGCTGTCAAACCGGTGGAGTGCGCCTCGTCCCTAATTGGATAACACGCAATTGACAAGACAAGGTCCGGCTGTATAAAGCATGATTAAGCAATATCCATACGAACAGGAGTCTACGTCATTATGTCTCCGTATTGAATTATGAATTATTAAAATATTTTTTCTTGTGACTTATGTTGTGGGTAGTGTTACCGGGACATGGTTTGTGACTAAATGATTTCATAGCTTTAAGGATAAGGAAAATTATTTTTTGTCATTCATGTAAATTTGTTATTCTGAAGGAAAATTGTGGTAGATGTTGAGTTTTAGATATTATGTTGGAAATTTTGTTTTGAGACATGTACAATATTTCTTAAGGTTTTAATTTCAAATTTTTGGGAAAAATGTGAAAAATAGACAAATATAATAACTTTCATTTTAATGTTTTTGTGAATCAATTTCTTTTTAAACTATCACAGTCACTATTACTATCACATAACATCACAATAGTTAATCATAAAAAAAAACCTGGAGAGATTCTATAGTTCAGTTCATAAAACTATTCGTTATATAGAACTTAAAAAATAAAGAAATCACAACAGGTGGAAAGCAGGCAGGACAATTTCAGTTTCATGCCTCCAACAATTTAACATGCATAGACGAAACTGAACAATAAGATAGCAACCTCGACTGGGATTTAATGATGCAAACAACAATTTGTAGTTCACAACAAATCAGTCAGCAACATAAAACACCGTTCAGTACAAACACATTTCTTTGTGTTCACAGTCAGAAAACATAATGTCTTCAACAAGAGATTCAGAATAGAAAATCTGTTGTCGTTTCTCAAGAATCATATCCTGTGGTGAACAATGAGAGACAGAACGCTTCACCTTGTCTCACATATACAACAGGTAGAAAGCTGGAGAGTTAGGGCTCAGTGATGAGAGACAGAATACTTCACCTTGAAAGCTGGATTGTTATTGTATATAGGGCTCAATAAGCATTTAGCAATTCAAGTGATGCTTTGAATGAAACAGAATCGACCACTGAAAGAGTTGGAGTCAACAACAAGGAGAAAAGTAGTCAACAATTGAAAGGAGTTTGAAGGGCTGATTTAAATGAAGAAGAGACCATCTATGAATGGAAGACACTGGAGTCAGATTGTCAAGTTGCCAGTACATATGGAAGACCTGTCTAGATTGTGAACTTCTCAATTAAGGGGAGATGAGCGAGTTTATGTGGATAAAAGTTGACTTGGGGGTTATAGGGGTTGAAGTACACTAACCACTGTATCATATCCTACATGTTTTTTAGGAACTTTTAGAAGTGGAATACATAAAAAAAAAACCCAGATTATCTGGATAACAACTTGTATATTGTGTAGATACACAACATTTCAGAGTTTAATGCTTATTCTTCATCAGGTTGTATCTATATGCTACATGACAACTCTGAGAGACAGAGGATTGTCCCATCTTTAAATCTACATTCTTGATAATATGCCAAGAACCATGTCTCTCATCGGTTTCACTTTTTCTCAGGGAAATTTATTAGACCTGATAGTTACTTACAGGGGGAGAGGGAACGGGGGAGGCAGTGGTGATGCTGTTAGGACAAATCCAAAACTTGGTATTCAGGACCAATGACTGGAGAGGGAAGGGGGGAGGCAGTGGTTATGCTGTTAGGACAAATCCAAAACTCGGTATTCAGGACCAATGACTGGAGAGGGAAGGGGGGAGGCAGTGGTTATGCTATTAGGACAAATCCAAAACTCGGTATTCAGGACCAATGACTGGAGAGGGAACGGGGGAGGCAGTGGTTATGCTATTAGGACAAATCCAAAACTTGGTATTCAGGACCAATGACTGGTGAGGGAAGGGGGGAGGCAGTGGTTATGCTGTTAGGACAAATCCAAAACTTGGTATTCAGGACCAATGACTGGAGAGGGAAGGGGGGAGGCAGTGGTGATGCTGTTAGGACAAATCCAAAACTTGGTATTCAGGACCAATGACTGGAGAGGGAACGGGGGAGGCAGTGGTTATGCTGTTAGGACAAATCCAAAACTTGGTATTCAGGACCAATGACTGGAGAGGGAAGGGGGGAGGCAGTGGTGATGCTGTTAGGACAAATCGAAAACTCGGTATTCAGGACCAATGACTGGAGAGGGAAGGGGGGAGGCAGTGGTAATACTGTTAGGACAAATCCAAAAATTGGTATTCAGGACCAATGACTGGAGAGGGAAGGGGGGAGGCAGTGGTTATGCTGTTAGGACAAATCCAAAACTTGGTATTCAGGACCAATGACTGGAGAGGGAACGGGGGAGGCAGTGGTTATACTGTTAGGACAAATCCAAAACTCGGTATTCAGGACCAATGACTGGAGAGGGAAGGGGGGAGGCAGTGGTTATGCTGTTAGGACAAATCCAAAACTCGGTATTCAGGACCAATGACTGGAGAGACGAGCCTCGTATCACCCTGGGCTTAAGAAAGTGATTACTGTATAAGCGAGCCATGCAATAAGCCAAAGTCGGATTTCTGTGGTGGAAAAAATATTGGACAAGAAATCTTAACCTTTTGGGCATAGCATATTTCAATTTTTAAAATATAGGTGAAACTTTTGGTTCCCTTCTCAGAAACCTTTGAAACCTTGAAAATTGTGGATTTAAAGACAAATATAGGGCAAACTGACCAAGGTTCGGTCAGTGTACCGATTCAAATATTATGAAAGACTGTGAAATAAATGATTATCTGTAAAATGTCAATTTCAGAAAATCAAAATATCCAAAATAAAGTAATTTACTCAACTTTGACATAAATATGCTGAATTGCTTTATATTAACAGAAAATTAACAGTTTCAGTTCCGTATACCAATTCGCCAAAGGTTCGGACAGTTTTGACCTAACTTCGGAGAGTACCCCCTTAATGGTAAATGGTTTAAACTATTTATCAATTGATTCTTAATGTCCAAAAACACATGATGAATAGTCCTTGAACAATAATATATCCATAGTTTAACTCCTGGAAGTAATTTGTCACTGATAATAATTCCGATGATAATTTCTTAGCAACTGTCGCACGCGTGGTTAGAATAAATGACGTCACAATCGAATTCACAGGCATTGACGCCCAAAAAAGTTTTAAGCACTAAATTTCTCATTTTCTAACTTAGAGTTGTTCTTATATGTGAAAATGTAATGTTTCTACATATTTCTAGTATATTGCCCCTGTCAACTAAAACGATGCAAGTGTTTACAAAGAAACTATAAAAGTGTCCGAACCATGGTCAAAAATGTCTGAACCAAGGTCTTTATGACATATTATCAAAATCTCAATATTTAAGCTTAGAATCGCATTTAAAGTACCACTATTCTTAGTCATTGTAATAAATTATTGTTTCTTTTTTTTATATTCATTCAATTTGATATATTCTGGAGCGTCCTAGATGTTCTGAACTGTGTGCCAACATTTACATTAAAAAAAATATTTCGCAAATTTCTTTCATAAAACCGTTAATTGAACCTCACGCAAAAGTTGATATTTAAAAAAAAATTATCAAGTATTTATCAAAAGTAATAAACAAATAAAACATATTGAAAAGGAAAATTTTGAAATAAACATATTACAGTTATTGTAGTTATTATTGCGTCTGCTCCAAGTGAAAAGTGTCCAAAGTTCGGGCGACTTCGGGTGGTGTCCGAACCTCGGTCAATTTGCCCAATATAATGCAAACATATTTCAAATTTATTTTGATAGAATGAAAAAAACTCTCTCAAAAGAAATTTATGTTTTACATTGAACACTGAAAGCATGTTTTCACGCAACAGCTGCAATCATTATTGAAGTAAATGTTAAAACCGGATAAATCAAAATGTTCATAAACAAGCTTTTAATAAAGCATTTCCAAAAACATCTGTTCTACAACTATATCACATCATCATAAGAGTAAATACATAAGTTATGACAACAGCTGTCAAGCTGAAAATTAAAAGTCATTTATGTAACCAGAAAACCAACTCTCTTCAATGCTACTTTCATTACAACTATCATTGATGCATGACTATTGAAAAGATTATTTTAAATCTATAACTTGAAGTTTATAAAAGAAACAGTTTCAAAGATTTAAATTAAGTTTGAGATGACAGGTGCAGCTGCACAACTGCGGACATAGACAAACAATTATGCGTATGTAAGTACTTGTCTAAGCAAGCACGCGACGACGACATCCCTCTATTACGATCACATAAGCTAAAGAAAGAGGAAGAACCAGCAGGGGAGAGGTCAAAGGTCAACTCAGGATTTCGGAGAAAGAAATGTGCATCGTTTTATGTCTTATCGTAGTTCCTTCTTAAATTTACCGGTCCTGAAGGATTTTTGTTGCACATAGTAGTTCCAGGAATATATTATTGAAAACGATAAATTATCTATTGAATGTTGGCTTTTGATATGAATCTTTCTGAACAATTGCTGTAATTGTGATACACAGCCATTGATATCTGCTGTAGTTTTGCTAGATGAATGTGAAATTTTTTTTCTGACCAAAAAAAATCATCAAAATCAAGTCCAAATTGTTGCCATGGAAACTGAAAAAAACAAAACAAATGGAAACAAGATTAAAACCCCCAAAAGGCACATCTACATGGTATGGGGAGGCTGTATACCAAATTTGGTGAAGATTGGTCATGTAGTTTTAGAGGTTTGCTCTGGAAACAATGGGAACGCTGATGTCAACGCTGACGCAGACGTTTTCTTTAAACGGTTTTTGAATTTCATGTACTAGTCTGCCAACAACAAAAAACTCTTACAGCTGTTCATCTAAATAGCTACTCATTCCTACATATTGCTTATATTTGTTCATTAAACACTGAAAACAACATAAGTTTCTTTACATAAAATTATCAAAATCCTATAAATCATTTTACAAATCACCAGGCACCGAGGTTAGAGGCTATACGGTACTCATAATTTCCATACAGGTGTAGAGAGAAACTGGGCCTCGCAAGAAAACTCATAAACGTGATTATATCATAAGGCGTATAAGCGGTGCACTGATGCGCGATATGCTCAGGTCGAAGGGTGTCAAATAATTGGTCTCGTGCATGACGTTAGATCATCCGTCCACCGGCTCCATTAGCCTCAAGTTGAGATGAGGCGAGCACAAAGGTAATTTGTTGGCCCGTGCTCTGATAGCTTCCTCCATCTTCTTATACTGCAGGTGTTTCTTACAGCTACATTATTGACTCACATTGACAACATGTTTTCCCATGCGGAAATGCGTAGAGAATATTTTAAAGCACTTATTTGAGCGATATCAACCTTTATTGAGAAAACCTTTTAATATTCAATATCTAAAACATCATAAGCATATATTTGAGTATCATTTTCAAATTTGTATATTGAATGATTGTAAAGATTATAGAATACCATTTTAAATCTGTACAGGTGAAGGAGCAAGCACACGTCTTGAAAAACATTCTGATTTTAAAGATGAATGAGACAACGTTTGTTCGAGTATATAATATTTACATTGGTTAACAGGTACATTAAAATCCTTGCACCTGGCTAATGGTGAGAATGAAAGCAAGAAAGATAATTATATTTATGACTACCATAGTCAATTCTGTGACTCATAATTCCCGGATAAATATGTGATAATTTATTAATGGGATTTTAAAGCAAAATTAACAACACTTTACTTTTCAATTTATGTGCTGACGGGAGAGAGCCAGAAAAGTCAACATGGCTAAGCATTGTGGTGAAACCTGCATATGCTGGCAGGATTTAACTAGAAAAATGTGCATGTGATGCACTGTGATGTCCCCCGCTCCAACTTTCAATCCAACCTTATCATCTTATTTCTTATTACCACCCTTATTTTCCACTTATGCCAGAGGCATTTCAGAAAGGAAAATTCAAAAAGGTTAATCTATTAGAATAAATGAACTTGTTTCCATGTAGCCTCTTAGATCAAACTGTGTCCCTTTTCTGGCTTCTTTGTTAAAATTGTTTCCATGCAAACCAAAATTTCAGAATGATTTAAGTAGCAAAAGGCTGGCAACATTCCATCTTTGAGTCTAAACACATACCAAGTCTCATTAAATAATACTGAATAGATTTTGAGATAGAGGTCGGAAAAGGTCCCTACCCACCATATGCACTAAGTTCAAACTGTTTCCATGGAAACCAGAAAAAAACAAAAAATAAAAAATTCAGAATAGCCAAAGTAGCAAAATTAAGGCACCACTCTATCACTGGGTCTAAGCAAATACCAAGTTTGGTGAAAAAATATTGAACGGTTTTGGAGAGAGGCCGGAAAAGGTCCCTACCCCCAATATGCACTAAGTTCAAATTGTTTCCATGGAAACCAGAAAAAATAAAATATTCAGAATAATCAAAATAGCAAAGGACACCACTTCACCGCTAGGTCTAACCACATACCAAGTTTCGTAAAGAAATACTACATAGATTTTGAAATAGAGGCCGGAAAAGGTCCCTACCCCCAATATGCACTAAGTTCAAATTGTTTCCATGGAAACCAGAAAAAATAAAATATTCAGAATAACCAAAATAGCAAAAGACACCACTTCACCACTAGGTCTAACCACATACCAAGTTTCGTAAAGAAATACTATATAGATTTTGAAATAGAGGCCGGAAAAGGTCCCTACCCCCAATTTGCACTAAGTTCAAATTGTTTCCATGGAAACCAGAAGAATTTTTTTTTTTAGAATAACCAAAATAGCAAAAGGCACCACTCCACCACTAGGTCTAACCACATACCAAGTTTCATGAAAAAATAATGAATGGTGAAAACATTATGTCTCCCGAAAATGAGTATAAGTATGTTGTTCTATAAAAGCCAGCAGGACATTGGTGATACAGAGTTTCAATGTAGCATTTCATCAAAATCTGATTGCATGAAGAATTGTTCTCTGCATCAAACAAAGTTATCAGGAGACTGTGGAGATTCAAACCCAGGCTCTTCATCTGAAGTGGAACAAGCTCATGATTTCACTATCCTTACTAACATGTATACGTACTACCAACTATCATCTCAATCATGGAACTACTTTGTTGTTGCTGTTCATACACTCATTGCGGTGTTCTTTTTCCACATTTGGATTTATGACTCCTTTTAGAGAAAAAAACATATCTAGAGGAATAATTGGCAATAAATAAACCATAAACTACTCAAACTCAACAGGAACAGTTCTCCTTTGTTCATGTTTCTGAAATTTTTGGGACAATATATTTTTGCTTGAATATTAACTGTACTTTTCAATCATTTTTGACACTGTAACACCAGGATATAACTTTCAATAAAGGTAGTGACGGGTTAATAATGGACACACGCTAGCGCTCAATATTTTATTGGACAGGAACTCCCGCCAACATCACATGGATGAGTTTTTATTTACTTTTCACCCGACCTCCAATTTGAAGGGGAGTCGGTTTTATTACATGTTGAATCAGTTGTACAACGTGTCCTCATTTCAACATTAGCCTATCTGTTTGACCAATCATATTACACTCACGACAATAACCAACCAATCAGAGACGAGAGATAATGAGACAGGTGTTGCACAGGGTTGTTATCTTAGCCCTTGATTATTACTGTAAACCTTGGAAAGATCAACATTTGCAAAGCTCGGCTTTCAAGTTTCTTAAATCCTTGTCTGGTTATTTGCCAGAAACATTTATCTAAGTGGGATAATGATATATTTAATAGGTTGATGAGTGCAAAAAGAAATATATTAAAAGGACATAAAGAAAAATATATTTGGAGCAGTGTTAGGTTGTGTTTGTCTGTGATGAGTTGCCAGTGGAATGTACCAAAACTATCTTTAAAAGATGAAGATCATTTTCATAAAGTAATCGGACATATTGGAGTCATCAAAGAGTTACCATATATTGTCCAAATAATATTCAGTTTCTTTAAGATGAAAGAAAACATAACTTAAATTTAATATTTGAAATTTTGAAAATGGGATGTTTATTTGTCTCCCCTTATTTTTAGATGAAAACCTTTATTTACCTTGATGTCAACTGTATTTTTGTCAATGTGTAAGAAAGTTACATTTAAAACACTTCAATATTCAATTTCCTTCAGGTGAAGATGTATACACCATTAAACAGATAAAAGGAGCCCTATTCAACCTATTCTTCAACATTTAAAACAGGTAAAACGTGCCACCACAAACTGCTTGCTGTTTCTTCACTAACTATTCCCATATCCTGTATAACAAGTTTCTGAGATATTTGAGAACATCCATGATAACAATCCAGATTTTTCTTCCTTGCTCCCATTAACTGTGAAGATTTCTTTCTTCCCTAGCCCCTTAACGTCAACGTTTGTACAGTATTAATTATTCAGACAAATCAGAGACGACTTGAGCACACGCTTGTCCTGATAACATTGAATATTGAAGCATGACGACTTGAATACGCCAGGCGCGTGGCTTATCGTATTTTCGACCTGTCTTTCCCTCTGTACACGAGGCACACCCGACAACGCTTGAAATCACTGAACACCTGATTGTTCATCAGTGCACTTTCAAAGCTTTATTGGTGATTGCTGGGATGGGGGTAGTGATAAAATCTATATTTAGGATCTCAATTTAGTTCACTATTTGGGCATGTAGGACTCTAACGTCGTTAAATTTTCTCGTTCATATGTTTTTACGACTTGTCATAAAAGCTTGCTATGGAATGTGCTGCAAAATGAACATTTCCCGGCTAAAACATCTACATTACATAAATTGCAATGGAACAACATAAGTGTTTATATACTGAAGACGTTGAGCTGTTAAGCTACTTTGAACAGTTGTATCTTCAGAGATAGTGATTGATTAAAGAGATGTTCTGATTGTCTTGAACGTTTCTGTTTCAGTGGCTTGAACTTGAAATTAAGTATTCAATTGCTAAAGGGGGAGAATCTATTGGATTTTTCTTTGCCACGATAGCTTTAATTGCTATGACACAGCAAGACATATTTTATAAGTCTAATGAGGAATCTATATATTTATATTAAAAAAATACAAAGTAGTAACATTATAAATAATACATAGTTTCTTTTTCAATTCGTGTACTTTACACAAAAACAATGGTGGATACACCATAAAAGTTATTTTAAAAAAATAGTTCTGCTGGTTAAATTACCAGGAGAGCATATTTCTCCATCGGTCTACCATGGGGCAATATAATCATATATTTTCAGATTTCAATATCCTAAATCTACTTTCCCCTCTAACTTACATATTCCGGGGCAAATCTGAGAGCATTAAAAGTACATTTTGTTTCATTATACCCTATTTTTACAGGTGCTTTTCAATGCACTCTTATAGCCCTGTGGCTGTTATAAGGAACAGAATAACTCAAACACGTTCTCCTTCAAACTCAGATAGCGTAACCTAAAACTGGGATGCAGTGCTTTTCAAACTTTCAATGCGCAGTATGGGTGGCACAGTAAATACTGTATTTAAAGAAGTAGAACTCAGTCAATACATAGGAGAGTGGACTTAAAACGTTGAAATATTTTAAATACATGCCTCTATTGGAATGTCCTTGGCATTCAAATGATTCAACTAATAATTCATGGCATTTAAAAGTTTAAATGAAACTTGACTTCTGTTTCAAAAACATTTATATATATATATATAATATATATTCTGGTCAAAACTCAATTGGCTCATATCTGAAAAACTTGGCTTAATCCTAATTCAAGATATATATATATTCTGGTCAAAACTCAATTGGCTCATATCTGAAAAACTTGCTTAATCCTAATTCAAGAATCTTAGTTAAGACTTAATTTCCGCCTCTTTCAATCTGAGAGGTAACACACATCCCCTTGAGAGCCCTCACTATTCACTTCAATCCACTTCTTAGGAGTGAAAATATGAAAAATAAATGACACATTCTTCCAAGGATTAGTTAAGATGAATCTAATAGAAAACCTCAATTTACATTTTCATCATGGTCAATCCTATGAAATAAATCTGAACCATCAAATCCTCAAATCTGTATAACATAAGGATCAGGCCTATTTCAAATTTCAAAATCCTGATCCGGAAATAAAATATGATGCTTTGTATCTGTCTCAGGGAGGATTTGAATAAATTTCCTATCCCATTTTATATGTGACTAATGAAAATAAACTAATCTGATAGCTTAAGATTTGGAGACAGGAGCATAATATACCCATAACCCTGGCAATATCCTGCTAGCGGGGGTCGAGATTGCGCGCGGCACGTGGCCTAACGCATAAGATATGTATTGAGGAAGATCATTGGCTGTCTGAGTAGGTAAAGCAGGTGCATGCGTGAGCCACACGTGGGCGAAACCGACGACAACTGGAGCATCACGATGTCACATAAAAACACTTATTGCAAACGTCTGGATAGCTTTTAGGTATTATGGGAAGCCTGCTTGATGTGATTCGGGCCAGCGATCATGAACCGACCCCTCCACTTTTGAAAAGAATATACGCTGACGCACAGAAGTCTCGCAACAACGAACAGGACAGGATGAAAAAAGTGGCTGGACATATGAGTCTTCTGTTCATCTTTTATTAAAGAATCCCTCTTGGCTCCTCCAGGTACTGTTATCTCGGGTTTCAGTCTGCTTAGAGGGATGAAACTCATCATAACATACACCAGGGGATTATGGGATATCTACGAGGGGAATAATAAGAGTGTTTTTGTTGCCTTTGGCCACATGGGGTTAATGAAATTTTGCTGCATATTTTATGAAAATTTAGCTCTTAGTAGAATCGTTCTGCTTTGATGAGAGATTTTTCAAGAATATATTACCTGGTAATGTGCAGTCATAAATTCAACCGCGATAAAATGTGTGTCGTTGTGGCCTGCAGCCGCATGGGGCGCAATTAAAATTATGAAGCACATTTTTTATTTTAAAAATTATGTTGGCAAATATTAAACTGGAATATATTGCCTGTTAATGGAACTCTGACGTGAATCAAAAAAAGTGTTTTCTATTGCCCTGGACAATTATATCTATACTATAGTCATGAATAAAAGTTACTGTGACAACCTCCAGAGATCTTAAGACTAAGTTAAACACCGAGAATATTCTTCATCAGGTTGAGATTGATGAGGGAGGCAAAATGACCAAACTGCACAATGAGTCATGAGAAATCTCCAAGCCCAAGTCCACCAAGTTATTTCCAAAATATGTGTGGATTCTACACTTTCAACGAAAGAATGAGAATAAGAACGGAATTGTTAAGTCGAGAGAGTTGTTTTAGTTCCATTGTTGAACAGAACCAATCTTGAGACAATAATCCGCTGCTTTAGAAACCATTCCTACCACTGAGGCACAGTTAAACTCATTTCATAAAAAGATAAAAAAGCACTAAGTGAAAAAATAAATGGAAGTTTGACAAAAAACAGAAAAGTAGTTTTGCTGTAATTGGTCGGGGGAAAAAAATGGCTTCGGGAAAAAAGGAAAGGACAGAATACTTGGTATTACCATATACCCCTGGATCGTTGGTCGGAGGTTAATTAGATGGAAAGTATAAAAAGAAATGTGCAACCCCCAATTTGCATCCCAGTTAAACACTGTTCTGTCCTTATAAGGGCAAGTTCCAAGATAGGAAGCAACAACTCCCATCTACTGATGTTTGTTGGTGATGGCCAGGTGATGAGCGGTCACTCTACCAACCAAGCTAGATGGCCAATGGGAAATCTTTAAGCCTGCTACGGCACTATTCATACATCCAATCTACATGCAATGGTAGACACATACAAGTGCTCAAGTGTACGCCCGTCCCGTGCTCCCACAGGCTGCTAATCTCCCATAGAACACAATACGACCCTCAACTCACTTCCTTCACCAAGCCTTCTCCGACACAGAATCAATTTGCCTTGCTTGAGATCAGGCTAATGTTCCGTAAGCTTCTATTGAATGTCCATTGTGTCCATCTGCCTTGTTTACAACGATTTTCATCCTTCATTTCCAGCCTCACAGGCTTGACCAACGGACGTCAACAAGGTTAAAAACATTACTTTAATCTGGCATGGAGAGAAAAAACGTTAAAAGATTTCATTCTGACATCTAATGAAGAATGACAATTGTTCACCTTTGGTTTATGAATGTCATAAAAAAAAAGATGGAAACCAAAATGGCTGCCCGAGACAAAAGATTAAATTGGCTGGACATGACTCTGAAATCTTTGAATGAAACAAGATGCCTGATTCTCCCTGCTGTAAGCCGTGAAGCACCTGCAGACGGCAACTGAAAGTCTCTTATTTTATCCTTATCGTCTATTAGGCCAGACTGTATGTCTCTGAAATCTTGAAAGAAACAGGATACCTGATTTTCCCTTGTAAGCCTAAACCCACCTGCTTGAAGAAGTGAATGTCACTATTTTATCCAAAGCTATCTTTCATAAGGAAATATGGAGAATTGACATGCGCTAAATACCTCGTCAAAGAGAGTCAATGAAAATCTTTACAAACAGTTGTCAATAAACCCTTCCTGAACGGTTTTGAGTTATCGCTTGGAAATCCACAGATACTTTATGGGGATATCATTGAGGAAAGGGGGAGTGTTATGTAAAACTTTAATATCAGAACGATAGAATATGCTTCATCAAAATATTTCAAGTTGCCTTAACAAACTGGTGTAGGAGCAAAACAATTTATCGTTGTTTTTTATAACAAGGGAAATATTAAATTTGTACTATAGGTCTGTACAAAATTATTTTTGACACCATATCAATCATTTCACTGCATTCTTACATGAATTAAATCAGAAAGAAAAACAACAAGTTGATAAATTATAACAACTCTCTTGTAAGCTATTCGGTACATATTTATTTCTCAATTCACAAAATTATATAATTCTCAATTTCTGAAAAAATTACAAACATTGAAGGGGCCAGATGACCAGAGTGAAAACAAAATTTGGATGTATTGGAAATAAAAATATCCCTGACCTCATGTGAACCCTGGCACGTTGGTGTCACATCTACCCCTATAAGAATCATAAAATCTAAAACTGTCTGGGAAGAAGCTGACAAAGTTGGTCAAAGAACACACCTCGGCTAACAACATGATGAGAAGAGATGCTTTCAATTGGTCAGTGAGTTGAACAAACAGTTGGTGAGGCTAGGATCTATCCTGATCACAATGCCCACAAATTAAGGGCCGATCTAACAATGGTAATTGTAGCTCCCTAAATGCTCTGGATCAAAAGGCACGGCAGGGTCACTATTTGGGACTCCTCACTTGACTTTTTCTATTAAAGTTTGAAAGTTTTCATTTCTTCAAATCAGCAAGACTGTAATTAGGCGTACTGCAGGGATCTTGTTTCTCTCCAGACTTGTTCAACTTTGCGTCGGTTGTCAAGTGGACTCCACTGAAGCCTTGCTAATGTTTGTTCTTCAAGAGTTAAAATTATACAAAGGATGGCATAGCAATAATGTGCTAACAGTATAAGAACAGGTGTGGTTTGCGCGTACCAGGGTTTCTAATTTGTTTTCAAGAGCCATCGACTTGAACTCTGAAGCTCGTATTGCAGATGAAAATTTGTTTATGACAAAAAGATACCCTTGAAAAAACTCTTCACAAGATGGAGGTGTCATTTGGAGAGTTTTTAACAACTTTTATTTTGATTGAGGAGATCAACTATGTGAACATTACGGTATTCAAAACTTGAAATATGAAACTATTTCATAATACATCTTATGTGGTGCATAAAATGAATTTTAATGTCACAGGAGAGCTATCTTCAAGAACGTTACAGTTTTCGCAATGACCACAGTTTTGATTAAATTCTCGTGTTAATGAAATATTACACAAAATTCAATAAATATAATAGATATATAGAGGATATTTGACATTTCTCGTCGAATATCATGTACATTTCATCGAGTGAAGTAGAAAAGCATATTTTCACAAGTGGCGTAGCCACGAGTATAAATATACTAGTTCTATTCACGAGATGAGATATACTTGGTATTCAACGAGAAATGTCAAATGTTCTATTTATTAGATTTGACTTAGTTATGTTTATTTAAAAAATGACGTTATTACAATGAAAGGAGCATCCATGCTCCCCTTGCTTTATCACGGTCTTCTTATGACGTCATTCTATTGTTATGATGACGTCATACGATCGAAAGTGTTCTTTCACGCAGTAGAATAACATGTTATTTCACTCAGTGAAAATAAGGTTTTTATTTTAATCGATAAATGCCGTATTTCACCACTGAAAATATAATAATGTTTAATATTGATACCCATTGACAAATTAATAAATAAAAATAGACAATGACACACAAATACAGTAAACTATGTTTTTTTCTTATTTTTGTGTTTTTCAACAAAATAGACAGATGTTTTTTTCAATTACAGAAATAATCCTTTCCTACGTTAATAATGGTTTACAAAAAGCCAAACAACAGAAAGTGACATCATTTTCATAAGCAACAACAAATAGACAGATGTTCAGTTACAATGAAAGAATTAATTCTTTCATAGATTAATGATAAAACATAACAATAAAGTCAAAAATTATAAATGACACATCACATTCATATTCATAAACAGCAACAGAGCCCTAATATGTCCTAACACAGCAGATGGGAAATGGCATCAATTCAACCTTCAAACTGCTTTATTCAACATTTAAATGTATGTGACATGACTTGGCCTGTGGCACGTAGGGAGTTAAACAAATATTTCCGAATCTAATAGACATGCTCTTATCATCTGTCATTAGTGACCTACTTACTTCAAATTACAGCCTTCAAACTAGGTCGATCATTTCCTGTTCAACACCTGTCATCAATTTGTAGTTACCTGGCACGAGTAACAGGTAAAACTAACGAGCTCTACCTGGGCAGTTTGACCAACAACGCGAGTGACCAGTCACGGCCTAAGGGGAGATAATTAGGTCCGTTTAAAGGGGCAGAGAGCTTTATGTCGTAATGGGAATTGAATACGAGCGTGTACGGCTCTCAGGATCACAAGGATACTAATGATACGTTTTGGTAACTGAAAAGTTTCAAGGTATAATTATACAAACGACATGGATCGAAGGACTTCAAAAGAGCCTTTATTCTCAATTTGGTGGAACTCAGAGGGATCTGTAAACATGCTATTATTGTCTTTGGCTTACTTAAACTTTCTCATTTGTGTTTAGGAACTAGCAAATGTTAGATTTCACTTCTGATTGAATTGAAAAGTGTCTGTACCTGTCAATCAGACATCTGGCTGGTTTTGAACGAGTACGGTTTCCAAACAGTTCCATGTTAGCGTATATGTGTTTATTTTGCTTGAAATTTTAACAATAGTATCAGCATAAACAGATTTACCAAATTTAATAATATTCTAAAATATCAATTTGAATAAACCTGAATTGTTTGAAAAAGGTTAATTACTGTCAAATTCGAAAGTTTCTCTTTAAAACAGTTAGTGTCGCTTGAAGAGAAAATATAAACCAATGGAAACAAAATATGACAAAGTACCTAATCCGATTGTTGTAGCGAGTCACCATTGAGAACAGCTTGTAGAGATTAACACCAACTCTCACACATTAGGAAACCTCAAATACTTTGTTAATCTCAACTTACACCACAATTTACAGTTCCATTTGCATCTTTAAAACCATGATTGTTGCTGAATGAAAGTAAAGTCAACATCACAACATGTCCAACACCTCCCATCCTGAAATTATCCCAGGATGTGACAAATTTACATAGCAGGGGTTCTACACATAGCAGACGTCAATGGCAGCCATTTGCAATTTGACAACTTTTCCTTTGCTACTTGGGCACACTTCAAACATTCCAAGTGATTATGGTGATTACTGACCACTGTCCAGTGAGATGACCAGTGGCTAAATGTAATTCAACACACTACAGGTTATAGCTCTGTGTTCTGCCCCTTAGAATAAAGCTCCCGCTACAACTAGTAAAGTTGTTAAGACATTCATCTTTGGATCGAGAAATCTGACATCATCCAACATAATCCTGCATTAGGTTTTGTTGATTTACAATAGAGTATGTAATTGCTAGTAACAGACTGCAGGTTTCATCATAATACACATTCCTAATAGGTTTGCAGGCTTTCTTCAACACGTGTTCTTGCTGCAGTAGCTGAAAGTCCATACAAAAGCAGAACTCAAGTAGAAAATGGTACGTGTCAGAACGCATGAACACCCGAAATCTGTCGGAGAGAATAGCATCAAGAATAGAAGAATCAATTATTTCATTATTCCTGAAGGTAACAGACAATGTTAATGAACAACTACATGACATGGAGAAACAGTATAACAAATTTGATGGAGAAAGGTTGAGTAGTTTTGGAGAATGATAGGTTTTAAAATTATCTTCCAGAAACAAACCCAACCTAGGAAAACATAAAACCACTCAAGGTCAATAACATTCATATTTGGTTCATTTTGACATTGTCTCAAGTTTCTTGGCCAAAATTAAATCTAAGTGTTGTCAAATATTGTTTCTACTTTGAAATTCCTGCTGGGCTGAGATTAATTACTAATATTTTTAATCATTACAGAACATTTTGTACCATTATACATGCAATTATTGACTACCATTGTCAAGGAAATTCAAGGAAGCTATAATGCCAGTTTTGTATTATCAAAAGAATTCAATTAACCCTGCAAAATTAAACAAGTATAATCATTCACATTATTATGATCTCTTTACATTCACCTGAATTATTTCACTCGGTACTCAGCAATGCCTCAACGAAGCCACGTACGACAAGGTCTCGACAAACCTCTTCAGCAAAAGTGTAATTACGACATCTTGATGTGTTTCGCTTCACGGGCTTCAAAAACATCAATTATATCTTTTTGTTGAAAAACATGTCACATGCTTTTATTTCGTAGACCACAACAATTGGATTCAAACCCAGAATGTAAAACTCTTTGTAAGTGTGGAGTTATTAAGTCCAAAAAGAGAAATCCAATTTTTTCTTTGCCAGTAACTAAATTCGCATTTAGGAATGATATATGCTTAAATGAGGGTTTTTCAGTTTTCATACAAAAGTTATGTTTGCAACACTTCAAAGACTTTGTTGACAAAAGTGTATAGAATGTTAACAGTTTGAAAACTACATTAGAAAATTTAAATTTGCAAAAGTTGTTGATAATGTCAACATGAAAATGTTATTATAAACATAATACCTTAAACAATTTATAAAAGATATATGTAATATTTTCTATATTTATCAACAGTTTTCAAATGAATGATAACAAGACATATTTGAGATAATAAAACTCACAATGAAAGAACCTTTGTAACACTAGAAATGCAATTATAGGATGTGATAAAATGCAGGCGTTGAATGTTTGAAGCTAGGTCCATGCACAATAGTCTGAAACCAAACTCAAAAGAATAATTGTAAACGGAAAAAATGCTTTTCTCTATTTTAATTCTGCCATTTTCATAGATAAAGATAAGCAATAGTTGACAATTTGGTTTTTTATTTTTATTTCTGTTATACATTAATGCTCTAGACTCGTACTTGTACTCGTACTAAAATGTTCATCACATTTCAAAGGATTGAAATTCAGTGGTATCTGATGTTCTGTGATCTGTCAGGAGACGACACTGAGGTTCATCAATCAAATAACAACAGACGATCAATGACAAAGATCAGAGTTTGCAGATTTTCTTCACCTCTGCTCCGAGTGTTAGCAAACATTACCACTCCAGAATAAAGGTCTTAATATCTGAAAACAGGGCTAATGGTGTGACAGAGGATGGGTACAAAATAGCATTAAGCGTTTATTTGGCTTGTTTTACAGAAAGCAAATAGTCAATCTTGCAAATGAATACGAATGAAGAAGAAGCAGATGTCCTAAAAAGACTTAAAAACATAAATGCAAACATGGCAGCAGTATCTCATGAGCAGCCAAGAGGAGATAACTCATCTGTAAAGTGATCTGTGGCATACCGCCAATAGTAATTAAATACAATTCTTTAATTTTATCTGTAAGGAGCTCATGGTCATCACAACCAGAGGCACAGCTGGGCCCTGGAGGCATACCTTGCACCAGTCTCCATCACTGGCTAATTTAGCCCTTGCACCAGTCTCTATCACTGGCTAATTTAACCATGTGTCAGTATCTATCACTGGCTAATTTAAGCCTTGCACCAGTCTCTATCACTGGCTAATTTAAGCCTTGCATCAGTCTCGATCACTGGCTAATTTAATCATGCACCAGTCTCTATCACTGGCTAATTTAAGCCTTGCACCAGTCTCTATCACTGGCTAATTTAAGTTTTGCACCAGTTTCCATCACTGGCTAATTTAAGCCTTGCACCATTCTCTATCACTGGCTAATTTAAGCTTTGCACCAGTCCCTATCACTGGCTAATATAAGCCTTGCACCAGTCTTTATCACTGGCTAATTTAACCATGTGTCAGTCTCTATCACTGCTAATTTAAGTATGCACCAGTCTCTATCACTGGCTAATTTAAGCCTTGCTGCATTTTGTCACCTTTTCTGTTGCAGCATATCAGCATGCAGCACTAGACATGCATTCAGAAACCTCTAGCACAGAAATGTTGATGAAATGCAGCAAGGCTTAAATTAGCCAGTGATAGAGACTTAAGTCTTGCAGGGGAAGTTGCCAGAGTAAATTTTTACACCAATATCTATCTCAAGATCTAGCGAGAAGCTTAATTAAGAACAATAAAACTGATTATCAGCTTTTTAAAACAAGGAAGTTAATTTTCACAATGTTTTAGTTGCTAGTGATAACTCATCTGTAATAAAAAGATGACGTGAAATCAGACAATTCTTTGGAAATAACTTGAATCAGAGTGATCAGGGATTATTGTCGATTTTAGAATCAAGACTTATGTCTCTCTAAATGTAGGTTTCTGTTTCTTGGTGTTTCAGAATGGTGATGAGCTTGGATTCAAACCCAGACTCATAGCGAGAGATCCAACACACCTGCATTGACTTGCATCATGTACAAGAGGGTAATCATTTGGAAACAATAGGGAAAGTAATATTTCTTTTTATATTTCACGTTCTTTAATTCTTGGGTGCTCAGAATTTACTTTCTTTTTTTATTTTCGAGGCGAGTTGAGTCGAGTCAAGTCGAGTTTTAAGGTCGTTTTCAAGAGTATTTCACTGCTGCTATTATTATAGCAAGCAATTGGTGGAACTAGCGAACCATGGGTGGTACTGTGCTGGAATTCAATGTAGCATTGCACCCAAACCTTACAAACCAAACATGCCAAGTCCCTGGCGGGATTCGAACCCCAGACTTCTTGATCCGAAGCTGAACACATTAACAACTGCGCGCCCTTGTATTTTTAAAATAAGGTCTTAACACAGAGGTATTATATGCAATTACTATTATATTTGAGTCTCAATTCTATAAATTGAATTCTATAATTGAAATACATCTAATATGATATCTATACCTACAACTGTCCAAAGCCCAATTTGATTCTCAATTAACAATAAAGGCATAGAACATTCCTCAAAGGTATATGAATTAAAATTTAAATCACAATATACCCATCTACCACGCCTCTCTTCAAAAACCTTCTTGATAGATGGTATATCATCACTACTTTCCTTCTTCATAGATAAAGACACAAAACGCCTGTTGCCCAACCAAGTGAAATAGATAGGCCACTCACAATGTACTAATAGCCAATCACGTTAGTAAATGAAAAGATTTCTATCTACGTTATTGTAGTATGGTTGGGGGTCCCATTCCGCCACACACAAGATTTTCTGATAGCCAGTCCATTCATTGGTTACTCACGCGTCCATTCCTCCCCGACTACCCATTCAAACTTCAAAGAGACGGACCGTATTCATTTTTTGTCCCTATGCAGCTTTTCACAAGATGTTAAAGATTGTTTTGTCCAAAACTGAAACTTCCCACAAAAGCACGATTATATCCGTATCGCTGCAGATACCAAATACACGGCGTACTCCGCTGTGATTACTACACACAGATGCAGGTTTCACCTCAGTTAAGTTATTTCAAATCTTTAACTTACCTTTAAGCTTATTATATACACATACCAACATTCCATAAACATAACTTTGGACAATAGGTTATGTAAGCATCTTCTCGTTTAAAAATTATTTCATTCTTGCTTTATGATTCACACATTTATGAATCCAAACAGACATTAACATCAAAATAAAGTGACACAAAACATATTGAGTCATTTTAGATTGAGGTTGAAAGCGTATTTTCAAAAGTTCTTTTAGTGTAATTTGTGCAATCTCATAGGATAGTTAATACGAAGCACTGCCTTTTCGAATAATGCTGTTTTATTGCTTACCGCTAATATTATATTATATTAAATTTCATATCTCACTTTAAAATTACAGAATTTTTGTAATTATAAGCAACTGCCATACAAAATATTCATGAATTTTAAACGACTCAACTGTGTGTTATCAAAGATAAAATTGCTTCATGTATCTTATATGCCACAGGATGAACTTAATATAACTTTATTTTTACCTCATTTAAATGATTTCTAATTTTTGGGATTGAGTTTTCAAAACTAACCTTCCTTTATAAAAAACTTTTACATCGATGAATAAGTATTAAAAAATTATAAATACATACAGCAAGATAATGCATTTGTTTCCATAGATCTAGCACTGTATACCCCTAAATATTATAACTATAGACAGATACGAACACATGAAAATGGTAACAATTTAATTCAAATTGAAAAGCACTATTACTTTAAGTACCACAAAAGATTCAATGCTTCCCCAAAGTTTATAATTTTAAATTCCAGTTTCAATTAATGTTCAAACACACTTTGGATAGGTAACTCAATCAAATGTTTTTCAAAATATTATACAGAATTTAAACAAAACTTGTTTTCACTGATGGAGCAGACGCAAAAGACAAGCAGCAGACGGCTGAGAGATGAACCTGCCTGGGGCTGGGACGTAATGAAGGGTGAATCCCTACCTTGTGCACAGATCTGAAGATACTGGGCCTATTAGGATGTTATTAACGCCAATTTAACTTTGCAAATGTCCGCCGTAATGAAAGCAAACTGGAGGAGCTCTGAGTTGACTTACAAAATATCTCAAAGACTTGGCCGAAGCCTCCTGTCAACACGATACCCATAGGGCACCTGCTTCTGTGGTCAATCTGAAAGAAATGACCGATTTTTAAATAATGACTGGTCAACTGGTCACTGGTGTTGACCAAGAGAATCTCTCTTTGTTCTGTAGAATCTTGCTTCAAGCACTGCAGTCCAGTGGACATCATCAAGTAGGTAATTTTGGACAGACAGTCCTACCAAAGTACACTGTTTCTATTTATCATCTTTGCTTGATTGAGTTTATAACACTACATGCATTTCCGAACCCTATGAAGGTTTTAGAAGTTATTTTTTGACTGACCTTTTAACCAAAAACAAATTAGCTTTTAACAAATGCTAGAAACTATGCTTGATTAATTCTGGATTCAATTTCTTTACAACATATTCAATGAAAAATCTACTTCTCATAGGATAGCCTCATTGGACCTGAAGTCAGGTATACAGTCTATGAATCAAAAGAATTCTTACTTTCACATAAACATTTTGTGGTCAGGTTAAAAAATCTAAATAACGCAACTCTATTATAGGTCTTTTCCTCTGATACTTAAAAGTTTATTCAAGAATATTTATTATAAATTTTCCATTAAAAAAGCAGCAACACACTTAAAAACGAAAACAACACTTCAATTTCATGTTACCAGGAATTTAATCCAATATTTTAATTAATTCTGTCAAATCTCAAGGGTGTCGTACATTTCCTCCAAATACTCAACATAAACATAACAGAAGTGGAAACTCAAAAGCTGTGCAAATTTAAACTTTAAACTTTTAACCTTGGCCAGAAAATTGTTTTCCTCAGAGTAAGAGAAGCACAACAAAGAATTAAGGACGTTCAACAATTCCATAATCTCCTCCAAACCCAGTGCACTGTGTGATAAGGGCGAGAGATTAAGGCCATTATTGTTTAATTGGGATGTATTTGCTCTTGAAATCAACACATTTCCGTCCCGGACTAGAAGTTGCCCTCGTCCAACTCCGTATTTGCATAGTCTTATCCCCACCGTCTGAAATTCACAACAGACACTCAAATTTCTGAAATTTAATTGGGGGCGATTATTTGATGTTCCTCTTAAAGATTTAAAGTTCCTATGGGGAAGAAGATCAACGAGAGTCTCCCATTCTTTGAGTCAGCTTCTCAGGGAGAGGTTGCTCTTGGGTAGATTGAACCAGTTGGATCCTCCTCGGTTACCGGTCATCTGTCCGTGTTGACCATAATAACCGGTCATCTGTCCGTGTTGACCATAATAACCGGTCATCTGTCCGTGTTGACCATAATAACCGGTCATCTGTCCGTGTTGACCATAATAACCGGTCATCTGTCCGTGTTGACCATAATAACCGGTCATCTGTCCGTGTTGACCATAATAACCGGTCATCTGTCCATGTTGACCATAATAACCGGTCATCTGTCCGTGTTGACCATAATAACTGGTCATCTGTCCGCGTTGACCATAATAACCGGTCATCTGTCCGTGTTGACCATAATAACCGGTCATCTGTTCGTGTTGACCAAAGAGATTATGCTTGTACATTGTGGAGGACTTTTTGATTTCCTTAGTTCTTTAACTTGTGGAGCCCTCATTATAGTGCTGGGCCTCCTTTCACAAAGCTACCTTTACTAAGGTTAACCTTATCTCCCATCCTTTAACATTGCGCTAAGGTTACCTTAGTGACTTACGATCACCTTAGTGCTTTGTGAAAGGGGGCCCTGGTAGACTTGTGTTTAATATAAACTACACTGTGTTTTGTTGACAGTGCACACTGTATTAGTAGATCGCTTCTTGAAGTAGATTGAGGCTCATACAAGGAAAAGGATTTCCTTCATTACTGGAACATTTGAATGCTACAGGATCTAATTTTGGTAAAATAATTTTGAATATTAAATGACTTCAGGTAACAATGTTGACAGGTGCTTCTTGAGATGTAAACATGGTCCAATATTAAGAGGGAAGCTGATTATTTGGAAGAACAAATCAGTCATTACTGAATATCACCAGGTGAATGGTCATAACTATAAAACGGTAATATGGTTGTAGGTTTGTGAAACTTGTACATAACACCTTTCTCAATATGTTCTGAGGACATTGATCAAGAATCAGTTCTTTCTTCGTTAACATTTATGGGAGCAGCTGAGCCAGACAACTTGTCAATGATGACGTTCACATAGAAGATGGTGTCTGGAACATATTCTGCTGACACTGGCCTTGTGTCTCATAAGGAAATCAACTGTTGGAAGTATAGAGGAAACAAAGATTTATGGATGATAAACTTATTTATTTTCACACTGATGGCAATTTGCACTAGATCCTTATACGGTTTCCAACCATTTTCCTTTTTCATTCTATATTTTCACAATGCCAGTGAAAATGGTACAGATGCTTTAGACAAAGTTTAAACATAAAGACATATGACACAATAGGAAAGCATATTTTCTTTCAACAATGCCTGCCAATACAAACAAATTGGTCTGGAACTTAGAGGGTGGAAGATGAACTTTATCAATGGAGCTATTCGCTCAAAGAGAAAGATATATCACGGGAAGTTTACATAGAGGAGAAAAATAAGGAATATTATACTTTGATGATATTTGACAATTTTAGGAAATCAATTTGTCTTTCTCAAAAAAAGCATATACAAACAAACAGGTCCTGACTCCTTTATCAATGAGAAGAAGCAACTGGTGAACTGGTCAAGAAGAGGAGAAAGAGGCACAAACTGGACAATGTGATGATAGGGCTTTGATGTCTTTGTTATACTCTGTTCATGAGAATATTGACCAAGATGGACGCTCCTATTGTGTGGTGGCCGGGTGTTGGGATACATAGCATTTAATAAAGTACACACGCACATCTCGAGTTGCAGGCCAGATATAGGGGAGAAGGAATGATGAGTTTGGAATGTGATCAAGGGTGAATAAATAAAGCTCGCTACTTGCCACACAGGAATGTATGCTAAGAAGTGAGTATCTCTTGAAGGTCACTTGACATGAATTGTACCTAGATGAAGCATTAGTTGTGTCGTGACACAAGAAACTGACATCCAGCGATCTTTTGCTGAATAAAACCGTGCTGAGCAGAGGGTATCAGGGGTTAGAAGCAGAAGCAGAAGCAGAAGCAGAAGTAGAAGTAGAAGCAGAAGCAGAAGTAGAAGCAGAAGTAGAAGCAGAAGCAGAAGTAGAAGCAGAAGCAGAAGCAGAAGTAGAAGCAGAAGCAGAAGCAGAAGCAGAAGCAGAAGCAGAAGCAGGAGCAGCAGCAGGAGCAGAAGCAGAAGCAGGAGCAGAAGCAGGAGCAGGAGCAGGAGCAGAAGCAGAAGGAGAAGCAGAAGGAGAAGTAGAAGCAGAAGCAGAAGCAGAAGCAGAAGCAGGAGCAGGAGCAGAAGCAGAAGCAGAAGCAGAAGGAGAAGCAGAAGCAGAAGCAGAAGCAGGAGCAGGAGCAGGAGCAGAAGCAGAAGCAGGAGTAGAAGCAGAAGCAGGAGCAGAAGCAGGAGCAGAAGCAGAAGCAGGAGCAGAAGCAGAAGAAGTAGAAGCAGAAGCAGAAGCAGAAGAAGTAGAAGCAGAAGCAGAAGCAGAAGAAGCAGAAGCAGAAGCAGAAGAAGTAGAAGCAGAAGCAGAAGCAGAAGCAGAAGCAGAAGAAGTAGAAGCAGAAGCAGAAGCAGAAGAAGTAGAAGCAGAAGCAGAAGCAGAAGCAGAAGAAGTAGAAGCAGAAGCAGGAGCAGAAGTAGAAGCAGAAGCAGAAGCAGAAGCAGAAGCAGAAGAAGTAGAAGCAGAAGCAGAAGCAGAAGAAGTAGAAGCAGAAGCAGAAGCAGGAGCAGGAGCAGAAGCAGAAGTAGAAGCAGGAGCAGAAGCAGAAGCAGAAGGAGAAGCAGAAGCAGAAGCAGGAGCAGAAGCAGAAGTAGAAGCAGGAGCAGAAGCAGAAGGAGAAGCAGAAGCAGAAGCAGGAGCAGAAGCAGAAGCAGAAGCAGAAGAAGAAGCAGAAGCAGAAGCAGAAGCAGAAGCAGAAGCAGAAGGAGAAGCAGAAGCAGAAGCAGGAGCAGAAGCAGAAGTAGAAGCAGGAGCAGAAGCAGAAGCAGAAGAAGTAGAAGCAGAAGCAGAAGTAGAAGCAGGAGCAGAAGTAGTAGAAGTAGAAGTAGAAGCAGGAGCAGAAGTAGAAGTAGAAGAAGTAGAAGCAGAAGCAGTAGCAGAAGTAGAAGTAGAAGAAGTAGAAGTAGAAGCAGAAGCAGGAGCAGAAGTAGAAGTAGTAGAAGTAGAAGTAGAAGTAGAAGCAGGAGCAGAAGTAGAAGTAGAAGAAGTAGAAGCAGAAGCAGGAGCAGAAGTAGAAGAAGTAGAAGCAGAAGCAGAAGCAGAAGCAGGAGCAGAAGTAGAAGTAGTAGAAGTAGAAGTAGAAGTAGAAGCAGGAGCAGAAGTAGAAGTAGAAGAAGTAGAAGCAGAAGCAGGAGCAGAAGTAGAAGTAGAAGAAGTAAAAGTAGAAGAAGTAGAAGTAGAAGCAGAAGCAGGAGCAGAAGTAGAAGTAGAAGAAGTAGAAGTAGAAGCAGAAGCAGGAGCAGAAGTAGAAGTAGAAGAAGTAGAAGTAGAAGCAGAAGCAGGAGCAGAAGCAGAAGCAGAAGAGCAGTGGGGTTACCATCCAACAAACGATTCTGGCATGCTTAACTGAAGGTGAGGTGAGTTGGGGTTTAACACGGCTTTCAAGAGTATTTCACTTATATTGCGGCTGCTAGTATTATGGCAGGGAGAAAGAGTGCAACACCATGAAACCTGCGAGCATCGGCTGGAACTAGCAAACCATTGGTGATACTACGCTGAAATTCAGTGTAGCATTGCACCCAAACCTTACTGCGTGTAGAACAGTTCTCTTCTGCAGACAAAGTTGCTGTGCCCCTGGCCGAACACACTAAGCACTGCGCTATCCCGTCCCCGCTTAACTGAAGTCATGTTTTGGTGCACCTGCATGTCTCTTCATCATTTAGTTAACTGATGCTCCGACAGTAGCCTACAATCCAGCAGTGTCAATCATAAAAATAAACAGATACTTGACCAATATACAAGCAGCCAGGTGTGCAGCAGTTGCAGGGGAGAGACCTCAGAAGAGGGGTTAACTGTAAATTATGTAAAGCTCTCGGTGTCAAACGACTAGATAACAATGCAACCATTGTCCAATGAGAGCGAGACTACCTTGACCCAGCGTGTAATATCACCCTTGTCATATTACACAGCTTATCATACATGAATTATAACTTTATTATCATAATGCCCATATCACAGGAGCATTATGCTGTAGACTTATATTGCCCTGTGTTGCCATGAAGTAACTATCATTAGGTCGTAAACAAGGTAAATGCTTTGTTAGGTAGTCTCGTTGAACGATTCATCATCATAAATTTCATACTTTTAATTGTTTAATTATTTCTTTTATGATTATGCACTGAATGTGTCAAGGACAACTTTCATCTGTTGTATTATCATCATCAAATGAATAAACATGCACCTTCTGGAGAAATAATAAACCAAATTACAAATAAATCCTGCGTATTTGCTTTAGAAATTCAACTGCAATCTTGCAATGATCAGACGATTTGAAACCAATTGTTATAAGGTATTTTTTTAAGGATCCACACAGCTGGAAATAAACATATTTAACACGTATCCTACAGAATCAGTGCCACAAAGATTCTGAGTTGCCGATTATCAGGAACGGTCTGTTTTCAAGCTGGACAGTCTAAGTTCAGAAGCAGCCTGTCCGGTGGTCGGGTAGATATTTTACTCTCAAAGAACGTATGTTTCAGAGTAAACAGGTAGGGTAAAACGGTATTGTAAAAATTAAGTGATTGGGATACGATTTATTAGTAGCTGAATATGGTGTATCTAAACTCTTTGCACTGTCGTTTATGTTTATGTTTATGTATTTGTTTGTGTATGATTAAAAAGCGATGCCTACAGCAGACAGTGAATAAGAGCTTGCAAACAAATAAACACTAGGTTCAAGATCACAATTCTTACATACTCACAAGGGACTTTACTGAATTGATGTTTCATAATTCTTATTATCCGAATAACTTGACAAATTCATGAACAATTTATCAAAATCCTAGTCTTCGAGAGGACCGATTGAAAGACACTTCAACGATGCAATGAATTGAATTCTTTACATTTGTTGCAGCTTTTCAAAACAAACATGTAATAGATCATTTTTATTTGTAAACATTTTGTAAAATTTAAACTCACAACCCTCTTGTGTCATAATCACCCACTATTGTTTATACTGAAAATATGTTGAACACAACTGGCTTAACATATCAGTATAAACCTTCTGTCAAAATGTGAGATTTTCCAGGATGAAGATTATGATTATTTGATAAATAGAGATTATTACCCTAGGAAGTAAGTCATATGACTTTAACAAAACGAGTGTGAATTTTTTTATTGCCCGAGCGAGCGAGGGTTATACACAAATTCGCACGAGTTTTGTAAAAGTCATATGACACACTTTCGAGTGTAATAATTTCTTTATTACCGGTTCTATTCCATGTGATTCTCGTAAAAATAGTCAGAAAGCGGCCCGCTTGTCTTGCGACGGCAAGCCACAGTGACGTCACGAACAATCGTTTTATGACGTTACAGACAACAAAATACGGGAAGCCGCAGTGAAACAATCGTTGCTAGGCACATGTGCTCATATCAATAATATTAACTCGGTTATTTTCAACCATATGGGTAATAGAAATATGTACAGCATTCACCAGTCCAGAGTTTAGGCAGCGTAACACCAAAAGTGGACATTATCCGATACCCTATTCTTGTGACTAAATAACAGCTATTCAGATATAAGGTGTCAAAAATCATTCAAAATTAAGGTAAAAGGTGAACATCCCCGATATTATCTCGAAAACTGTAACAGGTCAGCAAATTAGCTGCTTCGAAACATGTCATCAACTCCAGGTCCATAGGTCACATCTTGCTAAGCAATGTTTTAATATTTACTGATGTGACCTTTATCGATATTCTGAGGCATAACTGATTTATGTACATTTATGTGGGTAGTGTAAGAATCAAAGAGACATTTATTTTGATTTCATGAACATGAATAGGAGATATATGAAACAAACTTGCCGTGACGAATCATTGTGTTTGCCGACAGTATTCTGTGATGATTTCACAAACATTTATTAAACACTTTTATAAGTTATCGCTGATAATCATTTGTTATCTTGTCGTCATATGTCAATTAAAACTAAAAACTGTTCACTCCCATATATATGCCACAATATGGGCAACCTCCCATTGTATTGCGAACATAAACATCAATATGACAATAAAGTTGATAATCATTTCAATTGACATCGTGTTATTATTAAAAAGAATTATTTTGTGAAGAAATACCTCATTCCGTGATGGTGGATTTCTTGAATATTGATTTCAGTCAGATATTCAATTAATTCTCCACTTGTTTCAGCCAATATAATATACCGGTATGTGGAATAACATCTTTTTCCCTGAAAGGCATAATGATTAAGCGTACCAACTCTCCATTACTGGTTGATTCAATAAGAGTTATGCCGTGCGTAAACGTTGTAAACATAGAGAGTCAAATGAAAAGTCAACTCGCTATTGTTTACTGCAACACGAGGAATATGTACATAACCAAATCATCGACATCTATACACATCTTGTATTCTCTTCCACAGAGGTAGGTTACTCCCTCCAGAATAGTGATCCTCTGTGGGAAGAGAATAACATGTTTGGTACTTGCCGTAAATTATTATAATATCCTAATCTCTTTGTTTTTAATGTTGATTTATTACCGGTCTGGCTGTCTGGCCTGAATTTTTGGAGTTTTCTACACCGCTAAAATAGACTCAGGAGATTGCTCTTTATACATCATAAGTTTCTTTCTCACAGTTTACTTATAACATCATACTATGATAGATAAAAAAAACCACCACAATCAGCCATTTATGGCACCACAAAACGAGGTGGCAAACTTTCTAAATGTAGCAGATCTTTAACTCTCAATTAAGGCACTTCCTGATTAACTCGACTACACCATTGTTAGATAACAGATCTCCCCTCACAAACATTATCAAACTCACTAATGTTTAGATAACAGATCTACCCTCACAAACCAAGTGGAGGGTTTGTAAACACCGGACCTAATCTGATAACACCGGCGGTGACAGATGGAACTGGTCAGCTGGTCACTCAGTAGTCCCTACTTAGCTGACCACTGGGTTTGTTGGGTGACCGCTTGACCCTCTTATTGTCACACCTCCTGTTCCCTCTGTAAAATAACACTGTTGCATCACTGGGCGGTTACACGGATTAGCGCAGAAGTGAGTGGTCACTACCGGCTAGTTCAGCGATCATATTGCACTACAAAAGTCACAAATGTCCAAGCTTTAAAATAACACTGTTGCATCACTCTGTCTGTGAAAAGACGTATCTTAAAGCTGAAACAAGAGGCATCAGGAGAGATGGCTTATCTCCCAGGCCCCACATAAGTTGAATAATCAGTTTTAGCAGTAATTAAAACTATACAGTGTTTTGCCCAATTCACTTCAACTTTCTAAATGTACAAAATGTTGCCATGGAAACAGACAAAATTATAGTTAAAAATGTTCAAACCCCTAAAAGGCACATCTACATGAAATGAGGAGGTAGTTAAAAAATTTGGTGAGGTATGGTCAAATAGTTTTAGAGATCTGCTCCGGAAACAAACCCTACCCTTCAAACAGACAAAGTCCAAATTGTTACCATGGAAATTTGTATTTAATTTTTTAAAACCTTAAACTCCCAAAAGGCACATTTACATGTTATGGGGAGGCTGTATACAGAATTTGGTGAAGATTGGGGAAGTAGTTTTCAAGTACTGCCCCGGAAACGAAGTGATCACGGACCGACAGACGGACGGACACACAGACAGAGCCAACGACTATATCCCCTGTAATAAAAACTGTCACTGCACATACAATCATACTCCTCATTTAACAGTTCGGAGGGATAACGTTATCATAACGTATTGTGGTCACATTCACATTCAAAATTTATTAAAAAAATTCCCCTCTCTTACCTTTTACCCTAACTTGTAAGTTTTCTTTTACAAACCAGTAACCATATTATATTACACTAATACACCTTTCTAACTTTTGAGTACTTTTACCTTTTTTCGTCTTTTAATCATGTCTTTAAAATATTGTTAATATTTTACTTTATTTAAACTATGTTCAAGTAGTGTATGAAACATTGCCAGCCAGATTCCAGTAACTTCTTTAGCAGTTTTTTTAAATTTTGCAAAACGTTGACAAAACTCTTTATACATGTTGTAAATAGAAGTATTATGTTACGTTTAAAATAACGATGGATTTTTAGGTTTTTCTATTTTAGTTCCTTAGTGACAGACTTGTGACTCCAATGAAAGTGATTATACTTTATAGTCAAACTAACCACATTCAGGATAATCCTTATCATGGCCCATTGGATATTTCACATAAAAGCCCATTTTAACATAAAATTAAGCTTTCTAAAGATTACTGACAATTAATATCTTTTGAGAGCCAGAAATTTAATACAACATTTATAACAATCGGGCAAGCTAAAGCCAAGCAAAGGATTTCAAACTCTCCTCCATAGCAATAAAGGTTATAATGGTACGTCTCATGGATCTGACATATTACCATAGCGTCCTCCTCGTCTGTAGTTCAATCTGGTCATAATAGCCTCACAATGTCACCTCCAGAATCCTACATCCTGCCTGACAAGGAAACTTTTCCCTCTGTGCTGAAAATTCAATATTCATTTTGGAAAAACCAACCCCAAATATAACACCTACCACGACATGAAAACAGTGACACGGGGAAAGGAAAGCTTGAAAAAAAAAATTTGAAAAAATGTTTTAAAGGATTATACAGTTTGTGCATATGATATCAATCATTATCAAATAACATTTGAGTAATGAAATTCAAATGGACCGTTTTAATACATGAATAGATGAACAAATGAGAATATTCTATAATTCTGATTCAACAACAAAACCACGGTCGTGCACAGTCTCTTTAAGAGATTTATCTTTCTAGAAGGCTTGACTAGCTCTCATCGGAATGATGATAGAAGTATGTAGAAGTAGTCTTACACTCAGACTATGAAAAAAGTATTTCTTCTGAAAATATCACCATTTTATTAAATATTGAAAAGGAGACTGTAAGAAATGGAATTTTCATTAAAAAAAAGGCTCCTTTTCAAATTTTTTTTTTTAAGAGTCTAAGTGTTAGACTATTGTAGAATCTAACAGGGAGTAAACAAGCGAGTTATTGAAAAGGCTTGAAAAAACTTAAAGTTTTTTTGACCATTTGGTAATTCATGATAATGGATATTTTGAGTACCTCAAAGGGGTACAAATGATTCTAAAAAATATTGGAATTAAAAAAAAAGGAAAAGATGTATATATCATAAGGGCAAAAATCATAAAAACACAATCCTTTAACTGAAACTATGATTGCATTTTCAATACTGAGTTTCCACAAACCTCATTCTAAAGGTTTTGATTTTGAAGGGATGTGAGTATGAGTGAGCAGTGAGAAATCAAGATCTCCCTGGATTGAAATTTCAAGAAAACATATGGGTCTAAATTTTCAATACCATTCAAATGATAAACCTCAATGATTAAGTGGTTAGCTTTGATACAGTTCAGTCGTATGTGGGTTAAACAAAGCTTTCAAAAACACATATCATACAAATATTTCCAGACATAACATAACCAAAACGGGACTCTTAACTCCACCTCCTGTGTACAGCCTTTAGTTGAACCTTGAAGGCCCCAATAGGAACAAGGAATTTCAGGACCCACAAAGGGGCTTAAAAGATAAACAGTAGATTATTGATAACCGTTCAGTGAGGGTGGTCACAGGGGTTACAGATTTTGTCCAAAGTGTTACTTCACACCAGGGGGCGCTCCCTTTGATTATGATAGGCATCGTGGGTAATTTTCTGCTGGGTTCATGATGGCATTTTTGAGGACCTTTGAACAAAAAAACTTTTTGATATAGACAGCTTTTCTTTTATTGAGAGAGTTCACACTTCCAAAGCCTTGACAGTTGCCCATCGTGATCGTAATGTCCTCCATAAGAGCCGTTTCATTTTTGATACATGTATCGTATTTCCTCACAATGGATACATCAGTAAAGATGAAGATACGATCTTGTGATATCAATTCCATCTTAACTTGATGGTCCACTGGGCATTTTTCTGCTACAAATCATAATCAAAGATTCTGTTATCTGGTAGAGTTGGGAGATTAATTATGAGACTTGTCATTTCAATCATTATGATTGTGACAATACTTTTTATGAAAATTCTCAAAATTCTCAAAAATAATTTGTCAATAAATCTGATGTTCGCAATCATAAAATATATTACAGATATTTGGAATTCCAACAAAACCTCATACAATTAATAACAAACAAGCTCCGAGATAGAAAGCAAAATCAAAATATTTGTTCCAAAACTTCTGATTGAGATATCTAACAGATATTGTCTCAAACTCATGAACCTTTTCTTCTCTGGCGTTTACAATTATTCATCAAATTGTAAACGTTTCATGAGATTCATACACAACTTAGCGATATTTTTCCCGGATTATGACAATATACACTTAAATGGTTAATCAAGTTGTTTATTGTTCACATGATTGCTTTTTTCCTGGAAGACATCAAATCAGAAACTTTGCCTCATCAAATGATAAAAAACATCTTCCCTTCTTTCTTTGTGACATATTTTCATCATAAACCAACAACAGTCAGCCGGAACTATTACATGCAAAAACATATCAGATGATAAACCAACAACAGCTGTGACAAGACACATTATCTCTTTTGTTTTTAATCCTCACCAAACATCCTGATTTGCCTACAGCTGGCGGACAGATATCGACACTTAGCGTAGAGTTATCTGCCCTTGCCGGGTATCACTGGTCACTTCGACACGCTTACGTTGGCTGATGATTTACGAGAGAATGTAGTGCACAACGCTGATAAAGCAGGCGGCGTAGCACGCAGGATAAGTGTGCTTGATATCAGATACCGTCTAACGAGGCTTTCATTCACAACGAGCCAGGTAGTTTTCCTGTTGTATATATCACCTCGACAAGAGCTTTACTTACTTTCCTAGCACCTGTCTGTGCAATATGGAGAGTTAATATTGAAATACAGGTATTCAAACTTAATCTTATTTAAGGGCCATGAAATAAATTGGACAAAATAATTTGGGGATATTAGAATTTTTATGATCAATATTTTTTATCAATGGGTCCTGAACAAAAAGGTAATTATTTTTTAAATGTACATGCACATCCCTTACTATTTTTGTCCAGTATAAATGAAGAGCCTGTGCCTGTGAAGAAGGCGAAACCAGTAGAAGCACCGATACCAGTGGTAGCTAGGATCATAGTGCTACAGCGCCTTTAAAAAGGAAAGAATATGACATATTCTTTCCTTTTTAAAGGCGCTGTAGCACGTTTTTTCGCTCAAATAAGTTGATGAAAAGTATTTGAAAAATAATGTCAACAATAGTAAAACACCCTTCTCTCTTCTGAAAATCAAGTTGCAAATGAGTATACACAGTTCCGTAAAGTCATGGGAATCGTTTTTGTCATTCGAAATAATAAAATGGCCGCCATGCAATTTTGGCTTTATACACAACAACGTTATTACCACTACGGATCATTGGTTTGTGTAATAAGATGTTTTACCCTCTAAAGTAAATATAAATGACATAAACTATCATTATAAATGAGAAATTTGAAAAAATAAAATTTGCAAAAAACGTGCTACAGCGCCTTTAAATCTTAACATTTTAAAATTTTCATTCTTCAACCTTGACGTTTAATGAGTCTAATGAATATAGCCAGTGGCAAATCACGGAGTATATAATTTCAAAGAGTTTCGATTCCTGTATACTGAGCTTACAGAAAATTGGGTTTTCAGATTGGTTTGGCAATAATTGATTCAATAGCTATAATTAACTCCACATTTACATTATCAAGAAGAGGAATCAAGAAGTTTTTTCTCCATTTGTGTACAAATTAATTTTGATAAAACAAATTTGTTTATCACATACAGTTTCAAATTCATCTTCATTTGTTCTCTATTTGATATTAATTCAACATTTGAGGAAAATTACCCAAAACACGACAAAGAAGAATTAAGAAATTAAGAAAGCCGTAAATTATTATAAAATTTTCAATTTTCAAATGTAGGTATCACCTGCAAATAGGTAGACATTTTAATTACTTTTGTTCCAATTGGCGACAGCTTTGTGTATAATACCCTAGTCTAGCAAATCATCTTAATCTCACAAGTCCAGTCTATCACCTTCCACCTGCAACGAGAGAACATAGAACAGATAGGTGGACGATCACCTTGTTACCCAAACCCATTGAGAGCAACTTGAAAAGAACAACATGACCTCCTCCCTGCAACTCCGATTTCAATCACCGACCACAACATAAATCAATGGCCAATCACATGATAAATCAAGAGGTCGTGGATGCACCAAATGTCGTCTAAATAAATCAGGTAAATGGTTGAAGGAAGATTAGTCAACAATAAATTGATTTGTGAAAGAATGGGGCGTACGACAAGGCGATGTTTTATGTCCGTCTAATAAAAGTGAAATCACATCAAACAGAAGCTCCTCACTCCCTTGTCTGATACCACCGAGGATAGCGATCGTCCTCATTCCACATAAACCGAGACTTTAAATCGTAAGCTGACCAAGCTGTCAAGGGTCACGGTTTATGGTTTCGCGTTGCATAAAGCGAGACCCTCACTTACATTCTCCCAGGTGATAATGAATTTTTATTACAGGTTATCGTATAAAGCTTGGCAGATATTGTATAGACAAACTGGGTGATGTGATATTGTAACATAAAGCATCTTTGAAAGCAATATTGCCCGGGTAGGGTTGAATACTGAATGTGGAGAGGGGTGAATACTGAATGTCGAGAGGGTGTCACTATGATGGATCAGTGATACCCCAACAGTATGTTCTTTATATCACATCTCCAGGGTACTTCTATCCAGTATGAGACAATCTGGGGAAATGTAAGCTGACGGACAATGGAATGCAGACATACGGACAATGGAATGCGGACACTCGGACAATAGAATGCGGACACTCAAGCGTCTCCTGTAGATATCCCACACTCATCCTTCTCAGTGAAAACTGACAATCTGTTTGATACAGCAATGGGCAGAATGAATAAGTAGAAAATGTCTAAAAAAAATTAAAAAATTAAATCAATGTGATTTTGCAAACATTCTAGTGTATTTATAACAAAGTGTTAATCACCATCTTCATTATTATCATCATCATTTTCATATAAACATGTGACCATCATCATGTAAACATGTGACCATCATCATATAAACATCTGACCACTATCATATAAACATGTGACCATCATCATATAAACATGTGACCATCATCATATAAACATGTGACCATCATCATATAAACATCTGACATCATCATATAAACATCTGACCATCATCCTATAAACATCTGACCATCATCATTTAAACATCTGACCATCATCATATAAACATCTGACATCATCATATAAACATCTGACCATCATCCTATAAACATCTGACCATCATCATATAAACATCTGACCATCATCATATAAACATCTGACCATCATCATATAAACATCTGACCATCATCATATAAACATGTGACCATCATCATATGAACATCTGACCATCATCATTTAAACATCTGACCATCATCATATAAACATCTGACATCATCATATAAACATCTGACCATCATCCTATAAACATCTGACCATCATCATATAAACATCTGACCATCATCATATAAACATGTGACCATCATCATATAAACATGTGACCATCATCATATAAACATCTGACATCATCATATAAACATCTGACCATCATCCTATAAACATCTGACCATCATCATATAAACATCTGACCATCATCATATAAACATGTGACCATCATCATATAAACATGTGACCATCATCATGTAAACATCTGGCATCATCATATAAACATCTGACCATCATCCTATAAACATCTGACCATCATCATATAAACATCTGACCATCATCATATAAACATCTGACCATCATCATATGAACATCTGACCATCATCATTTAAACATGTGACCATCATCATATAAACATCTGACATCATCATATAAACATCTGACCATCATCCTATAAACATCTGACCATCATCATATAAACATCTGACCATCATCATATAAACATGTGACCATCATCATATAAACATGTGACCATCACCATATAAACATGTGACCATCATCATATAAACATGTGACCATCATCATATAAACATCTGACCACTATCATATAAACATGTGACCATCATCATGTAATCATGTGACCATCATCATATAAACATCTGACCATCATCATATAAACATGTGACCATCATCATATAAACATCTGACCATCATCATATAAACATCTGACCATCATCATATAAACATCTGACCATCATCATATAAACATCTGACCATCATCATGTAATCATGTGACCATCATCATGTAATCATGTGACCATCATCATTTAAACATGTGACCATCATCATATAAACATCTGACATCATCATATAAACATCTGACCATCATCCTATAAACATCTGACCATCATCATATAAACATCTGACCATCATCATATAAACATGTGACCATCATCATGTAATCATGTGACCATCATCATGTAATCATGTGACCATCATCATTTAAACATGTGACCATCATCATATAAACATCTGACATCATCATATAAACATCTGACCACTATCATATAAACATGTGACCATCATCATGTAATCATGTGACCATCATCATATAAACATGTGACCATCATCATATAAACATCTGACCATCATCATATAAACATCTGACCATCATCATGTAATCATGTGACCATCATCATATAAACATGTGACCATCACCATATAAACATCTGACCATCATCATATAAACATGTGACCATCATCATATAAACATCTGACCATCATCATATAAACATCTGACCATCATCATATAAACATGTGACCATCATCATATAAACATCTGACAATCATCATGTAAACATGTGACCATCATCATATAAACATCTGACCATCATCATATAAACATGTGACCATCATCATATAAACATGTGACCATCATCATGTAAACATGTGACCATCACCATATAAACATGTCACCATCATCATGTAAACATGTGACCATCATCATGTAAACATCTGACCATCATCATATAAACATGTGACCATCATCATATAAACATGTGACCATCATCATATAAACATGTGACCATCATCATATAAACATCTGACCATCATCATATAAACATGTGACCATCATCATATAAACATGTGACCATCATCATATAAACATCTGACCATCATCATATAAACATCTGACCATCATCATATAAACATCTGACCATCATCATATAAACATCTGACCATCATCATATAAACATGTGACCATCATCATGTAATCATGTGACCATCATCATGTAATCATGTGACCATCATCATTTAAACATGTGACCATCATCATATAAACATCTGACATCATCATATAAACATCTGACCATCATCATATAAACATGTGACCATCATCATGTAAACATGTGACCATCACCATATAAACATGTCACCATCATCATGTAAACATGTGACCATCATCATATAAACATGTGACCATCATCATGTAATCATGTGACCATCATCATATAAACATGTGACCATCATCATGTAAACATCTGACCATCATCATATAAACATCTGACCATCATCATATAAACATCTGACCATCATCATATAAACATCTGACCATCATCATATAAACATCTGACCATCATCATATAAACATCTGACCATCATCATATAAACATGTGACCATCATCATATAAACATGTGACCATCATCCTATAAACATGTGACCATCATCATATAAACATGTGACCATCATCATATAAACATCTGACCATCATCATATAAACATGTGACCATCATCATATAAACATGTGACCATCATCCTATAAACATCTGACCATCATCATATAAACATGTGACCATCATCATATAAACATGTGACCATCATCATATAAACATGTGACCATCATCATATAAACATGTGACCATCATCATATAAACATCTGACCATCATCCTATAAACATCTGACCATCATCATATAAACATCTGACCATCATCATATGAACATGTGAAATGGACTATTTACAGTGAACTGGACAACAACATGCACCAGCTGACCGCCATTCAGCAACTGTTATAAAGAATAATCGATGCTGTAGATGAGATATTAACCAGCAATGTTGTATCAGTTAGGATTTCAAAGAAAGAGACTCAAACAGAAAGGTATTATGAAGTCAGATAACGGTTTTAGATGAAACATAAACCTAAAATTGCAGGAGAAGTTTGTTCCCAGCATGATCAGATATGATGTAATCAGAAGTATTTGTGTAAGCATCAACTTTTTTTTATTTTTAGCCATAACATAAATAATTCTCTGTCATACAAGAAAAAAGTGAGCATGGCTCACATACCCCCGTCGTCCGCTATCCGTCCATTGAGCATCATAGATGTCAAGGGTACAATGTTCAAAAAACAGATTCAAGCATAATAATATTGTCTAAAATATTATTGGGAACTAGCTTTGTTATTACAAAATTTCATTCACCCAGAGGTAGTATTTTTCAGGTAAATTAAATTGTTCCCATTAGAGCATCACAGCGGTAATTTGTTGCAATTTCAGTTACAGATTCAAGGGCAATAACTCCGTAAAAAATAATATTTCGGAACTGGCCTTGAACTCGATGAAGACTACCTACATGTTTAATTTCATTCAGCTGGATGTAATAGTTTCCAAGAAAACTTGTCCCCATTGGAGCATCACAGGGATTATGGGACTTAGTTCAATTTCGGATTCAAGGGCCATAACTCTGTAAAAATAATATTTCAGAACTGATTTTTTAACTTGGTACAGGGTATGGTCATGAGTACTCACAACCAAAATGTCATTCAACTAGGTTTAATAGCAGGGATGCAAATTCAAATTTTTGCCAGTCGGACATTTCATCTTTGGTCCAAAAAGACAAACCCGGAAGTAACATTTTTTTATGAATAAAGTATGAGAAAGTATTACGATTTGTTGGTTCTTCATTCATTGCATACTATTAAACATAACACGATAGCAAATAACTATAACTATTAATTTGATTTATCAATAAAATGCATACAATGGTTCATAATTTAAAATCAATGTTTACCAACTACGAATTACCGACAGTGCTAGTTTGAGCGAGTTTACTCAAGCGAGTTTACAAGCGAATTAACGTCAAGATAGACGAGAAATTTCAAATAATTTAATTGCACATAATTAATTCATCAAAAGTTCAAATCATGGACCAAATTATATGTACCTTCTCAATAAGTATTTTAAATTCAAAGGAACTCGTTTTCGTTTCAAATAACACTCATCAAATAACACTCATCAAAAATAACACTCATCAAGTAACACTCATCAAATAACACTCATCAAATAACACTCATCAACATGTATCAAAGGACTGAAAGAAGAACATCCTCTGTAACTTGTGTACCCAAGAAATGCAAACTTTGGTAGTCTTGTCCCTTTAAAGGTGCTGTAGCACGATTTTAGCATACCGTATATTACCGGGTATAAGTCGACCCCGCGTATAAGTCGACCCCCTTTCTCAACTACCCAAATACTGGTCAAAACCCTATATCTCATGTATAAGTCGACCCCCCTTTAACCACGTGCTGACTGACACCGAGTGACAAGTCGACATGGCAAAGAGTCAACACAGCGGCGATTGGTAAGCAGTGATGTCGATCGACTAATCAATTGTTTTGCCCTAAATATTATTAAATGATAATTTATTTTTCAGACGTTGTAAACAACCAATAAAAAGATACAACTTGTGACTCACGGTGTCTGTTATTATTTGTTTCAATCAAATTACATTTTCCTCTCATCAAGCCGAATAAGCTACGACCAACATGTTGACAAAACTTTATTAGATAACCGGTGAATAGTTAAATTGTTACCTAGTAGAAAAAGACGTAAAAAGACATTGCTTTTACTTTTGAGATGAGAAGTGACAGGCTTTAATTACTGTTAATTACTATCAATTAATGTTAATTTAACATCAAAGCTTAGATAATTACCGGATACGCTAATGAATCACTACCATGACTGGCAATTAACAAATCTATTCACAACCTAATCACACGTCTGTCTATTAACAAGTATTGAATATACACTATTATACAAAATGAATGGTGAACGTCTCAGTAACAATACAATGACAATCGGCAATTTACATTTCTCTAAATATTTTTGAATATATGTTATTATGTTAGAACATCTCAGAAATTATACGTCTACTCGTACCGGTAATTTGCACTTCTCACTGCGTAAACACTTGATTATTTTTTCATGAGTATCTATCTCGCATGTCACCAGCTTCTATGTAGAATCTCATTGGTCCACGTGACCTTATCGGGTCACTCGACTTACATCAAGGCTAGATATCGATCGATGTTTGTCAGGTAATAGTGAAGATTATAATATAAACTTTAATGAACTTTTGTGATTGAAATGTTATTTTTTATTCATATATCACGCTATATTTGTATTTTAAAAAGACAACAATAAAGCATATGTTTTTTATTCAATGATTTTAATATTGTCGACTGGACATCGATGTTTGTGAATTGTTTCCGGTGTAAACATCGTCCGTTCGACTTGCTGGGCTGGCAGATACTTACCTGGCATCTAGATTTTTGGGGCTGAAACATAGACCCCGTGTATAAGTCGACCCCCCTTCTTGACCCCCTAATTTTTTGTATCAAATTCTCGACTTATACCCGGTAATATACGGTATTATGTTTTCTCAAATTTGGGATTTATAATCAAAGTTTATACAATATATTGCTCGTTAATGGGTAAAACATCTCACAACAGAACCTGATGAGCCGTATCCACAGAAAACGATTATCCGTATTGAAAAAAATAAACAGCGATAGTGGTGTGGAACTCTTCAGTGTGAGAGGTAGATTTGTAAGTCTCTTGAGAATTTGCGAATTCAGACAGCAAGATGGTTGACCATTCTATCACAGTACCATTTAAAACCTTACTCTGAGTGTTTAGGTATCACTTCATCAGTCAGATCACTTGAACTACCTTCGAGCGGCCATTTTAATGTGAACAAATCAAATGGTTACTTAATAGGAAATGGACTTGAATGGACTTGCATTAACTGAATCATGTACATATGTTTTCGAACTCTTTTTATTGATTCAGGAGTATTATATAGCCATTGGTAGCACTTATTTATACTTTTGTGTACTTTTATTTCAGTAAGAAAACATGCTACAGCGCCTTTTAATAATTCGAGAAATTAATGAGAAATGGATCCACGTTCCTTAAGTGAACCATAACCATTCGTTTTAGAACTCTATTTATTTATTAAGGAGGGATGATGGGTAACAGTTCTTTTCCATTTTGTGACATCTCTCTTCTTTTATTTTAGAAAAAGTGCTACAGCCCCTTTAACGACATGTAAGGAGTCACCTGACCTGTCTCTCGCAGGTATCTCTCCCTCTCTCACCTGCTGAACACACACTCAGGTGTGCTGCTAATTGCTTTCTTAACGACTTAATCATAGGTAGAATAACTGTCAACACCAAACAAACATTCATAGCTTCAGGCTATGATACTTTTGTTTACAAGTTTATGTAATTAAGGAGATGTTTATGCAATGCTAATTTGTGACAGGTGACAATTGTATCCTTAATCAAAATATTGGCAAGATTTCATGTGGCATTAGAAAAAGATGTTGATTTGTTTATGTGACATTTGGTTTGTGTTACTGTAAACAAAAATTATATTTCCCTTCTTTATATAATTTTCCTCCTTTCAATTTTCACATAAAAAGCAAAATAAAATATCCAAGTATATTTTGTCTCTTTATATATTTCATTAAGAACTTAATATGTTTTCTTCCTCTTCATTTTATTTCAACAAAGGCTTGAAAATTGTAAGTATAAGAACATAACATCACATGAAAAGATGACGGATTGTAGGTACAACTTACAAAATACCCGTCAAAGATGTTGACATTTTATTACCACATAAACATCCAATATTTCAGGTGGGAAATACACGATTTTAGCAATTAATTTTACAGCTTGAAAACAATTTAGCCACACACACTCACTCAACTTTAATGTGCTTTCTTTACAATCATGTAATTCCTTTCTATCTTTATAGCAGCTAACATAAGAAAGATGTAATTGAGATTTGCAGTTTCAGAGGTACACGCACTTAGTCGTTTTTAATCAACAGAAGAGTTGTCAGATAACTCCTGAAAACCTAAAAATATTATTTGCGAGACAGAAGTAAACTTATCAGCTGTCCCAAATGTTCTACTGTCCGTGTTACTGCACTTGTATAGGTGAAGATGAGACACAGCTGCTTATTGAAGTGAAAAATAGAGAATGTGGAAACAACCAATACCAAAATTGTTTAACATTAATCTGCAAGATTATCAAAATATTTCAAACAAAATTAAATCAAATAGAAATAAAACTCAATGATATTGATTAATGATGAAGAAATCTATATTTAAAGTATTCAATATTGTAAGAAAATTTAAATTGACAAGTGATATTATGATTTGGCCAGTAGTTTTTATTTACTATTGGCCGAGTTGGCCAGTCACACACAGTCAGATACAATCTACATATACTTCTCTCAAATTTGATTGAAAAATAAAGAGATAAAATTGTTTATAAAGTGTTTTATAAGGGGTTTTCTTTTTATGATGTAACATTTGGCTACAAAGATTATATTTTTTTTCTTGCACTTGCAAATGGTAATATTGAAAGGGAAAGCCTGAAACCACACTTTGATTATGCACTGCGGTGAAACCTACCAGCAAACCAGAATTTCAATATATTTTTGCACTCAATCTTACTTTGTGTTACAATTCTCTTCCATACAATTAAAGACAAGCCATAGAAGGATTAAAACCCTATCTTGATTAGAAGCCGGATGATTTTACGAGACAATTGTAAGAAGTAAAAGACTATATAAGCCAGAAATTGGACAGTCAGAGTCAGAGTAAATTAGTCAATCTGAAACAATCTGAAACAATCTTAAACAATCTGAAACAATCTTAAACAATCTTAAACAATTTTAAACAATCTTAAACAATCTTAAACAATCTTAAACAATCTTAAACAATTTTAAACTTTTAAAACATCACAAAACAGCATTGCTGAATGAACAGTAACTTATGTACAGGTCCCTCACGCTCGCAGCTAGAAGGAATGTTTGAAGGAATCAAAAGAAGAAATTCACTAAGAAACCTGTAACAAAGTCTAGAATTTCAGTTTGTGATTTCAGCAATGATAGAGGAAACACAAATTGCAGCCAGGTGTTAAATCAGTTAAGACCACCAGTACAGAACAATAACACCTTGTAATGTAGCAGGGTTACGAGGGTCAAAAGGATGACAACACTCTCTGCTGGGTGTGAGACGTTTATTTCTTAGGATGATGTGAAAGTATATTGGACACCCTGTAACAATAATGAATATGATAATATGATATACATCACACAGTTGGCACACAGTATACATATTGATATACAATACATATAATTCAACATAAAGGAATATACTTATAGTGATAATTGATAATTGATAAAACTATAGTTACATGAATGAACACAAGCAAAGAATATATATTACATGAAAATGAAGCCAGGTATAATACACAATAATATATACACAAAGGTTTACAACTCACGTGAAGTGTCCATGAACATCCTTAATCCGAAATAAATGGAAACACAAATCACAATACAAATCACACAAAAAAGTGTCACAACAGAGTCAAGGGCTCTCCATGAATGTCAAGGTCACAAGGTCACAGACAGTGTCACATCACTGATCATCATCCGGTGATGACAGAAACACAGATCACGTTAGTCCATAGGGTTCCATTCCATAGTTCCTAGGTGCTATCCATGTCATCCGTTTCCGAAACGTCCTCACTGGGGGCTCCAAATGTAGCAGGGTTACGAGGGTCAAAGGATGACAACACTCTCTGCTGGGTGTGAGACGTTTATTTCTTAGGATGATGTGAAAGTATATTGCACACCTCTGTACCACCCACAGGGGTGTCCAATATACTTTCACATCATCCTAAGAAATAAACGTCTCACACCCAGCAGAGAGTGTTGTCATCCTTTGACCCTCGTAACCCTGCTACAGTAACTCCCTACCACAGAGAGATGTACTACTTTGTACAACATTACCTTCTTATATACACATACTTCCTCGGGGACAAACAGATAAATGAAAGCTTGAAATAAAAGAGTGTTGTGCCATCAAACTCTGAGAATTCACAGACACTTCAGGTGGTGTTGTAAAAAAAAATATGATTTTGCTTCATTATATAATTTTCTTCCTTTTCATTTTGACAGTAAAATGAAATATTCAAGTACATTTTGTCTCTTTATACATTTCTTTAAGCACTTAATATGTTGTCTTCCTTCAGCTCTTGAGTGAATTACTGACAGGCCATGCTGAGTAGCCAACTTACAGGCTTGTATCAAGGTAACAATCCTAGTTCACATGAAATAAATTGACATTTTACATTATGAAATCTCTCAACTTTTTAAGATCTTTGTTCATAAGTAAATTTGAAGAAATGGTTTTTTTAAAGTTTATTTCATAATGTTTCTATCAGAAAGAGCATGAAATGATCAACACAAAAAGAGAATTTATGTTTTAAAAACTTCACAATGAAATTCTGTGACAATCAATACTGCATATATAACAGCTAGGGACTTGATTCATAGAGAATCTTACACAAGTTTCAATTCATTCAGAGAAATTCTTCTTCACAATAGCACTGCACGGCTCCATTAATACCATTTGTAATAAAATATGCCCCGCTTTCAATCGGGATATATTTGGTAACCATTTTTTAACAAGCTCTCTTTATCCTAAAGTCCAAAATATGTTCACATTTAACCTCAAATCTATTATCGATCTGGTGAAGTAAAGTCACATACAAAAAGAGGTTTATGAATTAAAGACTTGAGTTTTATTAACAATGGAAGTAGATTTAAAATCCACAATGAAGCGCCTATATCAAAGATCTGATTTGGAGCCTAGCCAAGGAGAACAGTGGTGGAAGTGTTTCGTGCAGTGACACTTTTAAAAGCTAAGCGTGTACAGGGCCCGAAATGTGACGATCACCTCAGCCTCGAACCTGGGCGGCACACGCCGACTTTAGGCGCTTCGTGTTTTTATTGTTGAGGAGGACGCTCACACGAACTCATACCCAACTCAGACGGTCCAACAGAGCCTAGACTCCGCCCCCTGGTGTATACCAGCTTCCTATTGGCTGACCTCCGACCAAAAGCTTTGCGAGAGTGATTCTATGACTTAGTGTGCGCTCATTGAGAGAGTGTAACTCAGTGTGCATGTGCAGACACTGTACAATTAAACCAAGAATCGTGCAACATGTGCACTGCAGTCCAGACCTACGAGTATCAGTTCTAACTGTGGACGAGTGAGGCGGCCACTTTTATTGTTGACTCACACAACCTGTCCTGCTATCTCCCGACCTGGTGGCCGGCAGACCGACAGACTGTGGACAGTGATTCACGAGGGAGATCCTTCAGCCCTCTGGCCGAGAGACAAAAGAGTGGCTGGAGAGAGTAGGGGGTGGACCTCTGCTAGCTGATTGGCGACTTGCTTCATCAACAGTTCCGCTCCACTAGCTCTGTGCTGTGCTGTAATCCACGTGCCTGGCTATTCTCTCTGTCAGACAGTCAGTCAGTCACATGGACTTGCTCTGAGCTACACTCACGGTTACAACTCTGTGCTCCATTCACAGACCTCAGTTGTACCCGTATTGGACTCATACCCTTAAGAGTTACTCTGTGCTTAACTCACAGGAAAGTTACAGCTCTGTGGTCAGTCCACAGGCGTGAGGTACAGCTCGGTGCTCAAGTCACACCCCTGAGTAACAGCTCTGCGCTGGACTCACACCACTGTCAGACACAACTTTCCCGATGTCTTCGTAACTGAGGTCTACAACATGTTTGGATACATATTAACATTACAGCTTCTCTTGGTTGGAGGGGTGCTCTCAAGCACTGAACCGGTAAGGAATTTCAAATTTTATTTCAGGCCATTCATTCAGTTAGTCTGCTCAGCCGATGCAGTAGAGGAATTCAACTTGACAAAGCCTATACTTACGTACATCGTGATGTAGGTTATCCTGTATAGCTCCCTGATCCTATCTAAACTTGCCAACCTCTGTGCACAATAGCCCAACAAGTTAAATTGTTTATTCACCACTTGAAAACATATTTCATACGAGATGAAGCTTTTTTCTCAATTGTTGACAGCTCTTATAAGTAGGTTAAAGATAAATCAGCTTCCTTTATTGAATAAGAATGAATAGAATCTAAATTTTCTATAAAACAAACTTGTAAATCTAATTTGATAAAAAATAAAAGTTATTCAGAATGTTTACCATAAAATGAATTTCTTTGAGATTATTAAATCAAATATGATTGACTGAAACCTCAAAATGATTATGTTAAAACACTGTAACAGTGTGGAAAATACAACTCTTATTCATGGATTCCTTATATGCAATAGGAAGGGTCAAATTTCAAGTCTTTTCACTGTACTCGTTAGAAATTGTTTTAAATTTCATTCTGTCTTCTCTCTCCAAGGTAAATGCACTTGTTTTTCATCTCTTCTCACATTTCATCACCAAGATGAATGAAAAGGCAGCTCGACCTATATCAAGTTTGTCTACCTGTACTTACCTTTAACGAGCTACCTTGGACAGGTGAACTCACCTGAGGTTATCAATAACGATAATAGGTGGCAGATAAGTAGAGGGCAGTGAATCTACTTACATACCTATAGCCTGGGGTCAGTCTCTGTCCGAGCACTGGCCTGCATGGTCATCCAAATTCTAATTTACCTGTCTAAATCCACACAAAAGATGCAGATAAAAGATCGTGCTATGGATGAGATTTATTTCTATTGAATTTAGGAATTTAGGAAACAGCTTTCATATTAGTGAAAAGAAAAGACTTCCTATGTCCACGTAAATGATCGATTTAGTTAATGATAAGAATTGTCAACAAAAAGTTACAATTTCAATCTCAAATCATAAATTGTATTATATGACAATACATCCACCAAAAAATTCTCAAATGAAATGAAACTTTAAACAAACAACATTTCCAAACAAATATTCATGAAATATTAAAAATTCATTTTCAATCAAATTAAACATAAAATTAACAGTAACACTGAAATGAATTCACAAGCTCATTAAAGTCCCTCTTCTTATAATCAATGAGTCGAGAACTTTGACAATCGATCAATCAATTGTCAGGTCTTTAAGCTGCTGCATAAATAATAAAAAAGTCTTTGTTAAAACAGAGAAAATTAACCAAAGATTGAGCCGAGCAATAATTAAAATTCAGTAATTTCATGACAAGTGACAATTTCAATTCCAGCCTAGATTCCCAGACAAAGAGATCAATAGACACAAGCTGCCGCCGCCAGAACCGTTCTCACGACACGATCTTAGTACATCGTGTACATTGTTACAACTTGTGCACTTTTAACTGCATATTTGAGCAGATACTAGCAGTACACCTTCCAGAGTAATCCCTTATCAATGTGGCTACAACTTCGTCTTTGAGATTACATATTAGTGTCTTTAAGGAAACACTTTTGTATGAAAGGAAACGCTTTTAAGAGTACATCTAACTGTTTGGAGTACAAATTTGTCTTTGGAGTATATCTTTGTCTTTGGAGTATATCTTAGTCTTTGGAGTACAGCTTTTGCTGCTGAAAGTACACCTTAACCGTTGAAAGTACACCTCCACCTTAACCGTTGAAAGTACACTTTAGCATTGAATGTGCACCGAAGTTTTGATAGCATACCTTAAGCTTTGAAGGTACATCTTAAGATTTGAAAGTTCCCCTTATTAAGAATTGTGGGTAGTTTTAGGTTTGTGAGGAAAGCTAACTGTTGAAGACTTTACCACCAGTCATATCAATAAACCATACACCTGGGCTCCATGCTTCCGAGATTCATTATGTTAATTTATGCAAATATGACATTCACCCACCCAACAAAGGACTCAGTTACCAAAGTGATTTGACGCTTACAGATCATACTGACAATGGGTATCGAGACCACTTTATCACAATGTTTGATTTGAAGTGTTATGTTAATAATTTCGTGTTTCTTGTCAAATGACAGAAATTACTTCGACATGAATCGCACCTCAATGTCCAATAAATTATCAATAAAATCTTAATAATTTAAAAGACATCAATTCTGATTCGTTCATTTTCATCATCAAAAGCAGTTAACACTCTGAAGTTAAAGAACATTAATATTGGCCCTCAAAAACAATGTGTCACAAAGAGGTTGAACATTTAATCCTATGATTCGATTGTCATCCTTTGTTATTCTAAAGTTACAATTTGATGACAAAATACATAAATGATGATCACAGCTTCCACAACAACTCCTGACAACCGATTATTAAGACTTACAAAGGACACAAAGTCAGAATCACTACCACAAAGAGTTTGAGAACCCCTGGAACATTGACATGAAGGAATAAAAGAAAAATGTTGGAAGTAATGGAATTATAAATCAGAAATTGTTTACACTTAAACAGTTTTGTGACACACAAATAGTATTCCCCCTAGCTCTATCTTCAAAGTACAAACTTATTTGTCACGATCAAGAGTTGTGATTTGGACAAAGGTTCCAATAACTTATAACTGGGATTCTGTCGTTAATGTGCGATTATTCCACCAATCACTGTCCACCTCCAAATGCCAATTCAGAAAGAGGCTCTGATAACTGATATCTGTTGGCTACCGAACACACTCATCTAGCTTACAGATGCCAGCGTGGAGGGGACATACAGTAGCGAATAAGTCTTCTTGTCTTATGGGTGGAACAAGGTTTTACAAAAAATCCCATACTGAATCCCCTCACAACTGAAGACGAACCCACAAAGAGGATGAAGACCCATTGGGCAAGACCAAATGGATTTCCAAAGCCCTTCCAATTACGAGCAGACGTCCCTTTTACCATGTTTACCTAACTACCAAAGTAGTTCACAGGACGATATGTGCTGTTTGGAAAGCCGTTTTATGTATAAGGCTCACCAGATAGCCCACAGATTTCGTCCATTCTTATCGGGTATATTCAGCACAAGCCGACAGTGAAAGCACTCTATAGAGCTTGTTCAAATACGAACGGTGCGCTCGTTCGCGGGGTGGCCACCTTCGGTTTATATAATATACAAGCTGGTTTGTGTCTGCGCGATCGTATTGGAGTCGGCTCGTGCTCAGGGTTTAACCAAGCGTGGCACAAGTCCGTCCACCCTCGGGCTTTCACTCTGTGCATTCATTGTGCAATCTACACAAAGCTGTGTGGCAGCTAAGAGTTTACCCAAAGTAACCCCTTTTGTGGGTATCCGTGCAGGACCCATACCTTCGGTTGTGAAGGAAACAGGCCTATAAATCAAGAGAACGTATTTGTTCAATGTTGTAAGCCTCGTCCCTATAGGGCCACACTCAGAGTCCTAAACCCTTTTCCTCCTGTAGGGTTTCGGCCCCTCGTCAACCCAGGCAACACCACCCGATATTTAAACTATTTAGGTCAAACTTCCTTCAAGATAATACGCTGAATAAAATGTTCATCAACATTTCTTTGTACAAAGGACAGTACAACAAAAATATGTTTGAACAAATTTGTAAAAAACAATCATTTTAATTTGAAGCCTTAAAATTGCATCGATTAACTTTTGAGAAAACATTTTTTAATTAAAATTTGAGATCAATGATAAAAACATTTTTTCAAAACACCAACAAGGAAGAAAAATTTGTATCAAGTTAGCATTTCAGAAATTGCATATTATGGAACAATAATCATCATCTATAATAAATGCTGAAACACAGAAAGATCATGAAGCATATTCCAGTATTTCAACACAACCCGGCCCTGTCTGGGACACATCTCAAGTCATTGCATCGAATTCCCGACAACAATATACGACTCGTAACTAGGACACTGTGAAGTGATCACAGACCACAGGGAGTAAATTGCTGTCCCATGTCTGGTGTTACTTGAGTCATATTAGTGTATTGTTTGTTAATTGCCGGGTAATGTTTACAGTCAACTAGCTGACACCCAGGATAGGCTAGAGATTACTTGTTGAATGTAGGTAGGGAAATACAACTTCACCGGAAATTACTTTTACCCATTTTAGATAACTTGTCTTTCCGGGGAGATAGACTAAATCAACTACCACACCCACAAAAGATTAACGGCCCAGAATCAAAGAGGAGCATTAACATTTTTAGTTCAAGCCTTTCATTTGCAATTTACCTGGTCTACCTGAGAACAAAGGCTCGTTAGTGAAGGTGTGTTGCCAATTATCACCTGAAAAGGGAGGACATTTGATAGCTTTGTGAGAAACCTTTAATGCTACAACATGAATGGAATAAAGTTATCAAATCCGAACACTTTTAGTCAACGAACTGCCAACTTTGTACATAAAAACCTTTATGATATTAAAAATGATTTATTTCAAATATTCTCATTTAAGGCAGAAATTTAAATTCAAATCTTGATAATGAAAAACTTGAAATTAATTCATTTGAATAGTTGCCAACATGTGATAACCCCCAATTTTTAAGTTAATAAATCAAAGAAATTTAAATTGGCCACCCATGTAACAGTAAGAAATTTCGAAAGCCGACTGAGAAAGTAACCCAAAAGAAGTAGCCCAAATTTCTATTAAATCCTCCTTTTACACTTGGCTGCATCCAACAATATGCAACTTTTTGTGGGCAGCTTGTGTCACTTCATCCGTTAACTCTCAAAGCTGCGCTTGTCATAAATGTTATGCAACAAGCCTATTTCAGCTTGCCAAGGGAATCATTCAAACAGTGCAGTCTCCAGTAAAACTTTATGGCACATCCGGCCAGGGAACAATACAACAGACAGGAGGTAGTGTGAGGATTAACCTCCAGAGTCCACAAATATGTCCTCCACATCCTCCACATGTATATCCTGCACTGTACATGCAATGATGACTTAGACATATTATCCTATTATTATATTAAATAATTTTGCAGTTGCAATTTATAACAATCCTAATATTTCACTCGGCGGTAATGTATTCCCTGCTACAATGTGAACCTCCCGTAGTCCAGAAACTGTGTAACTGTAACTGTACAGTGGTGACAGGACATATTATAATCTCCACATATAAACAAAATTTTGTAGTTACTATTTATAACAATCCTAAGTTTTCATTTGACTGTAATGTATTTCCTGACTTGCCAAGGAATATCCTACCAAAATCTCATTCTGTTATTTGAGATACTCTGCTCTTTTTTTCTTTCCAATTTGGACGGATCTTTGCCCTTTCCTGCCCCGTTTGAGCCTGACCCCGCCCCTCTCCATTGAAGACATGACCCCGTGGGAGCGTCTCCGTCAACAGGCTCCGACCCCTGACCCCTCGGGACCATCAATAGAGCCGTAGTCACCTCATTTTCTCCCGTGAACATCTTTAGAATGACATCTGACCCACTGTCATTCAACTCCTCTCGATACAAAACAAAGTCCATTCAGCCCCGACTCAAGGTCTGTCCAGGATTTTCCCGAGCTTCAAAACAAGGTCCACTGAGGCATAGATCACAATGGCCACTGTCCTTCTAATTACTGGATGTAACAAAGTGAGGGACAGTTACCCGTGAGATCTCTATCTGCAAACCTCCCATCTGCCGGACACTTCCTCCCAGATCCTTTAATCCAATCGTGAGAGCAAACTCAGAGAACAGGATCATCAGCAATCCCTGCCTATTAATTTTACATCAGTCGTGAGACCCCTGTCATACTCTCCTTTATGTTCATATCCCATAATGCATATCTTCCTCGTAAGGATTTTGTCCTTGTACAGTGGTAATCCTAAACATTTGCCATCCTTTAATTCACGCCTTAATTCTAATCTCATCTGAATCACACGTGAAAGTCATTTGTGTGTGAGTCTTATTTGTTGCTGCACAGACAATTGTCAAAAGTTTTACAAATAATCCCAAATATTCGTCATCCTTCAATTACATTCCAACCCAAGATCGTAGAAGAGCTAGTCAATTTGTTCTAAGATCAATTATTACCATTCCTCTATTAGGACTCAGATCAAAACTACAAATTTCAAAATGGTTGTCAAAAAATGTTTGACTTAGAACTGTACGCGTTCTAATCCGGGTCTTTTTAATAAGATGGGCAAAATATTTACACTTGTTGGCGAAGCAAGAATTAGTCCTTGTCAATTCTGAAGCAGCTTCGCAGCAAACTGTCATGTCAGGTCGCGAGGGCGTCAGAGGGTTCACACCAAACAGCAAATGTAACGGCATCTGATGCAGCGAAATGAACAAATTGGCCGCTGTAAGAATAGCGTTTTTATTGACCAAAAGTATTGTTTCATACATCCATGTATAAACACAGCGATTGTGGGATATTCATTTTTATTGACAAAATGCAACATTTTTCATATTTTTTTTATTAACACCTTGAAAGATTCATGTTTATCAACAGAAAATGGAATTTTGTACATTTATTTGTAAACAGTGATTTGAGCCATTGATTTTCATCAATCTAAATATTACGACATCTCGATATAAGCACATCATATAATGTTAAGCAAGAGGATTGCACAGAAACAAGTTGCTGGCTATGTACACTGCTAAAAGAATACGTTTGATTTCTTGTTGTTGTTTTGAAAGAAAACGTGATTGGCTATGTTTCAATGCTAATATACTTCTTGTCAACAAGAGAATTACGAACTCAAACAACACCAAAAGAAAATATGGTTTCTTGCCAATTTAATTCAAATATTTCCATTTTAAATGTTCTCAATGCAACAGCTCAACACTTGGCAGATTTACTCTAATATATGACTCACCCATTCCAACTCAACCTAATATACAACTTAACAAAAACAAATCTCAAATCTCCAATATGAAGAAACAACCAAACGCACCAGTCAACAATGACCACAAATATTATTTACAAATTAACTTATGTCTGAAAAATCTTAAGTTACAAATATGTATCATCATAAATGTATCGGTCAACATGTACCAAGAATATCTAGTTCACTGGGTCAAGGAATCTGTTACAAAGTGTAATGTTATCAACCTACGTGGCCATCCAATTTTCCAAACAATAGAAAAACAAACACACACCCAAAATCTGGAACACAAACATTGTCTTGATTAGAAGTGTTACCATCCAATGAAGTTATGGCGTGTTCATCAGGAATATGGGTCAAGCCTTGTTCCTTGGTTTCTTTACTATCAAAATATTTGTTGTGGGGCAAAGTAGTCATATCATATAAAATATTATATTAGCATTTTATTATCAAAACATCATTCTCCATGAATCTAAAGAATGAATTTGATGCATTAAAAATGAAAAGTCTCAAATCATATCACAATCTATCAATGAAAATTCTGATGCTTTGTATTACATAAGAATTTAGTTTTCTATGTACAATTTAACATATTGACCTTCTTTCGGATATATTTAAATTAATAAATCATACTTTGCCGAAAATTTGTTTTCCTTGTTTCAAATTCATTCCATTCACTAATTGTCCATGACATCCGATCTCTGATGCATCAAAGTGTTTTGATTGGTCGATGCACACACAACCCTGGGAGGCATAATAAACCTATCATAAAGACGATAGATAAGTAGGCCATTCATTATCTACTTAGTAAGTCATAAAATCCTGTCTTAATCAATCAATGCCATTACACACACACATACGGGGACGAATCTCATGATATTTGCATCATTGCTTTACATGTTATAATCGCCCTAAGCAAAATCATTGTCATTTGAAAATTGTAAAATCCGATATGAATTAACATGAATTTACTTGAATTCTAGAATTTAATTAAAAGAAATTCAAATTATTATACATTTTCAATATTAGAAATCATTATTTTATAAACTTGATCTGTTTTTATTGAATCGAAATATAAAAAGTCTAACATATTTTACACATTTTCAAGTCTTAATGTAAAATCCTAACGACTTTTAAATGCTTCACTGTTTAACATGCACCAATAACGAATGTTTGAAAACATTTTTGAAAAACGTACAGATATGATGACAATAAAATGTTGATACAGCGCCACACTCAAACGAGCAACATCTATTCAACGAGTCAGAGTTACATAAGTCAAAATGTTTCGCATTCTTCATGCAAGTCACTACATAAGCCTGAATTTACATACAACACAGGTCAGTAACACACTGGCTCTACAAACTATCGCTAAACGCCATCTGACTATTCATGATCACCCATCATGCATTGTTCGCTGCAATCAACGAAGTCAGGGTCATGACCTGCTGCTATTTACATAAGGTCAGACACCCATTGTTATGTGCATTTCGTTTGCAACTTGCACAGCCAGATGCATTCTGGGTTGGAGAATACAACCAGCAAACTACAAAATCTCGGCATTTATCATCAAAGCGACGCTAGGCCTCAACAAATAATGATTGTTTGCTGAGGTGTTTTATAAACAACTGCAAAGCATTCTTGTCTACCGTAATGTTTCTGTTTAAGTCTGAATTCGTAAACAAGCATTAAAGATTGACTTGAATTATCCATAACAGTTATTGATAAATCTGTGTACATACAAATGATAACACTTAAGAGAAAATGTAAAATATTGATGTTGATTGCAACCGAAATATGGAAATGAAAACACTTTCAGGAGTCTGACTGTACTGTTACTGAATACGGTATGACACAATACCTCATGTTGACATGCAAAGAGCAAGGGACTATTTTATGCTGCAAAACATGCAGACATTTAAAAATGCATTGCCCTGAATTTCAACAGACATATCATTTGAATTAAGTGCACAACAAACGTTATGAAATATAAAATCATCAAAGGAACATTATATGCTCCAAAAAAATTTATTGTTAAAAAATTCAGTCTCCCCAAAAAGGCATATTCAATATCATGACATTTTAAAAATACTTCTGATAATGAAAAGACGGACAAAATAAAACATGAGTACACATGGCTTACCAGACAGAGGGTTAAATTAGCTAAAAATTTGTATGAAAACAGTTTGGAAACCGGGCTCGTAATAAAGTTGATTCCAACTATCAACATCAACTGAGGCAAGAAGTCGCACCTGTGTGTTTCATACACGTATTGATTCACGGAATAAAGTAAACAGATCGAGTAAAGAAAAGTCACATGGTTTTGGAAACAGCTGGTCCCGACTTTACTACCTTCATGTACGAAGAGCATCTATGCAGGGACCACAAAAGAAACTGCGAAACATAAAAGATTGCAGTCGAATATGGAGCAATAAATCTTTTGGCCCGTCTAAATGTTATACTCAGTTTATCATCCACTATTATGCGGCATGTCACTTAGTACAATTTGTTTAGAGGACAAATATATAGAGCATAAAGCAAGATTTGATGCGTTGCTTCCCCTTCAATCTCTATTGCACTTTGTTCCAACAGTATGTATCCATTCTGATGTGCTTAGTCAACAACAAGTGATGTAAAGAAAAAATATACTATTAAGTCATCCATAGTCAACAAAAAATGAGGTAAAGAAAAAAACAATTGTATATTGCATCATCCGTATCATTCCATTTTGTACTCGATGTAACACTTGAGTATATCTGTGTACGAATATTGAACGATCATTTTCCTTATGGTTAATTGTATCTAATAAAAATTTTCCAAATTTTCATTTTGGCCTCCAGAGGCTGTTTGTGATTTATATCTGAACTAAATGCTCTAACAAGGGACACTGTAAAAACTATTTCAATATCGTATTTTTACTACCATATTTGTTCATTGTTTTATGTAACTAAACTTTGGGTCAAACTTTTTTTGTGTGTACTTTGTAGCAACATATTAAATTTATTTTAAGATAGGTTTACTACAACATGAATTGCATATTCTAGATCCCCGGACATATAATCGATAAAATGATTATACTCTTATCATAATGATCTAAAATAACACAATCATGACGACCGCATCTTATCTACAGGTCACATAAAAAATGTCACGGTTTCCCAGCTAGCACAGCCTTCTGAAATTAAATCCTGATATAACAACCTGCTTGTCACCTAATAACGATCTTGTCAGAGATAACAAGTAATTAAAATAAAAGCCCATCCTCATTTAAACTTCAACTAATCCTAGCTACAGGGGAATCCATGTTTAGGATTATTTCAAACTTCCTCACAGTGGGATAAACGATAAGCCCAGTTTCGTCAATGGCACCTAAACCTCCTAGAGGTGATAGGTCAGAGGTCATGGAACATAAACAGATATAAATCAAAATAATCAAAATGATTCTTAAAAATCATGATCTGTGAAATCATCCCTTTTGGTCGAAATACAAAACAAAAAACAACAATTCTACAACTGTCTGAGGAATTTCAGTTCTGTTAGCCTTTAATATTACCTGCTTGACTTGTTTTCATAAAACATCATCTCCCATCAAGTTGATTGATAAAGAGAGCTTCTTTCTTTGGAGTCAAAGGTCAATTCTTAGCATGTATAGAGTCGGAAAGAGAGGAGACGACATTTGTAAGGGACAAGGAGGATAACGGAGGGTCACATCCCCGAGGGCCAGTCTGGGAAAGTTTTGTTGACATGGGTCAGACTGACTAGCGATAACTTTTTCTCTTTAATAAAACCCCTCCTCTTCTGTTTTTTTACAACTAACTGGCCCGGGGCAATCCAATACAAGCCTCAGAGGACAGCATCTGTCACCTTGGATCCACAATGGATGCATTTCAATCAAAACATCAAATTTATTATCTTCCACATAGGTGAAATGAATGAAAATTGAGACCGTTAATCTTCGGAAAGAATCAACAAGCAATGTAAACAACATCAAGTGTTATCTGTGAATGATAAACATAGTAGACAAAAGCATTTGATCACACAAAACATGTCTTGATTGCATTCCTTCAGGGCTACTTTTTCATCATAAAGATCTCTTTCATTGTTAATATGAAAAGATATGGAGAGAAAACATCACCCTGTTTGAACCCTAGCTGTTCAAAATTAAACCTTGCTATTTTAGAAATGAATAGACCTTCCATCATTAATTGATTGATGCCATATATTTTTGTAATAATTATTATTTACAAATTAATTAGTTACAACTTCAATCATACTTACATTGACAAGGGAAAAATAATTTTGAAAATGTACCTGTTCATAGGGTCAAAAATAAAATTTCAAAATCTTGAAAAACGCCATAAATCTTAAACAAAGGCAAACATAATTTTTCAAAACTATTTTGCATGATACTTTATTCAGTTAAGCGCAGACTTAACCACCATATTTCAACTTTCAAAGGGTGTATGTGTAGATGTTAGCTTGCAAGTGACAGACAGCGATGATAGCTGGAGGCGGAATGATGTCACACGTAACTCCTGTCCGCCTAACTCCACCTCATGTTAAGGTCACTCGTCTCTGTAATGGACGGTCTCCACAATCCATCTCTTGTGTGAGAAACTAAATATATTCATTTATTCGGAACGATCGGATCTTTACAGTCTATGTCGTCACAAATTGACGGCAGAAATTGACTTGTTATGTATGTTGTCTTGTTTTTCATGATGTATTCTTTCTTCCAAATTTTATGACCGTGAATGTTTTATTCATGAAATAACTTTATGAGCAAGAACGGCTAACAATGTGCAAAATTTTGAATTCATAGAGTTATTTATGTAAATCACAGTGCACCTAAATCAAGTCAGAATACTCAGACTTCTTCAAATATTCATTTTCTGCTCAAAACAGTTAATAGCATTTGGGAAATACTAAATTCAAATTCATCTAAAATTCGCTCTACAAAAGTATATTGAAAATATTATTCAAATTTTTTGAAAAATTGCTGGCAGGAAGTATTAATCAAGTGTTAGTACTGAAGCTGACAATTAATATCCCCAAAATGAGGAGAGGCCATAAATGACATGGAACACAGACTACTAAAAGTGAACGTGTCATCACTAGCTTAACCCTTCTGCTGCCACAACCACAAAAGTGGTCCCCACAAGTAGAAATTATCTTCTCTCAAGCACTATCATCTGTTATTGAATTACATGCCTGATTTTTCTTGACTGCTTCGAAAGCGTTCACACCTGTCGATGTCAGACACAAGTGGTCATCTCAGTGACCAGGTATAAAAGAGTGTAAATAAGCATCTACTTAGGTCCACTGTACGTTGGATCCGTCCGTCTCGGAGTGGCCACTACACTACAGGTAAAACACCTGAAACTACTTATGTGTGGAAGTGGACAGCAATACGAGGGAAATACAATGGATGTCAAAAATAGACCATCAATTTCATGCTTTATTTTTTGTAAATCAAAGAAAAACTATTTGCTCCTTTAGGTCAAGACTGTATTTATAACAATTCACATACAAGATGAACTGATCGCCGTCTCCCTGCAGCAATGTATACTTGGGTCAAGATGCATTGTTCTGTACAAATGGATCGATGTAAATAAACCAACAATTTCTCAGAAACATCAAAAGAAACATTGACAATGAGGTTGAGATTTATTTTCCCTGTGACAAATAAAGAAATCTGTGCTTACAAATGAAACCGTGAAAACAGATCTTTCTGCAGTATGGGACAGTGTACATCTTTACTAAAAGACAATTTCCTCCGATTCAAGAGAACATTCTTCTTCCAATAACAAAAGTACAAATGGGTCCTTGTCAAAACACGGTTAGAGAATTACTGCAGTGTTTGGGGGACACTCTTTTTTCTAAAATGCATTTCCCCCCAGATTTATGAAAAGAAGTTTAGACACTTAGGTTGAGATTTATTGTTCCGTATGTGCCGCACCTCTCAAGCCTCGACTCACGTTTTCTGGTGTTTGTTTGTTTGAATACAAGAGCAGCTAGCTATCTGACCTGCTACTTATACTGATAAGTGTTTCGCTGACCATTGTCCTCCTGGGGTCAACAGTGCAGCAGTATCAGGACAGACAGACAGGGCTACTAAGGAGAACTGCCGTATATCATAACGTCCAGTTCACCTTTTTATATTCATGATCAGAGATTTCTATTTAATGTTCTGGCGATGACCACGGTATGCATTTCAATAGACCTGCAGACAAAAATCCATGTCACGCTTTGTAGATTATTTTTGCCAGCATGTGAACTGTCCTGATATGATTTATGTGCAAGGGCGTTCAGTGTGGAATTGTGCGTAGAATGATAAAGAGGTTGTGGAGGATATACAGGTCTTGGGTTTCAATATATTTTGCTGATCTATGTACTTATCTGATATCAACATTTATTCATGTCCACATAAAGTATTCTTGTGGCCATCTCAAAATACGAGACCATCTGACCATTAATCATGTCATCTTTGGTTGAGAGATATCATTTATACACAAAAGGGTTCAAATATTTGCGAGACCAACACTTCTGATAATTTAAAACAAATGGGATAGAAACTTTTCAATGTGCGCAATTTTTAGGGATTGTTTTATTTTCAAAAAGAAAGATTTAAATTATTTTCCTCAAAAAAAAAGATCTAATTACATCTTATAAAAACATTTGCTCGTTCGAATCTATTTCAGAATACCTAATCCTTAACATTAACGCCTGATCATTAAATATTTGTTCTTGCCAAACAATTAAGATCATTTATCAACAATTACACATAATTACGCTGGTTGATGTTTAGTATTTGTTCTTCAATTATCGCCGTTCATCCGCAATTAAACATAATGACGCTAGTTATACAACAACGTACGGAATGCAAGTATATACCGCACAGTTAATGGTAAACCCGTGTTCACCGTCGGCTTTATGCTCTTTACACAAAATGTCTGAAATGTGAATCATGTCGAGTTTCTTGCTGAAGAAGTTTGTATTTGAAGTTCTCATGTCGTCCTTAGCGTTGAAGGATCGCGACTTCTTCACCAGTGACACTGCGATATGTCATGTGACCTATCCCGATATTCCCATGCTCTCGGTATACTACGCGCCTACATAACGACCACTAGGACTGATAGCACAGTTTAACCCCTTCAACTCAATCATTATATCTCATAATCATCTACCTTTCTTATTATACAATACCAACTATACTCAATGTTGAATACATTCTACTTACAGTTTATGTACAAGTTCAATTATGTTCTTCCTTTACATATATCATTCCAAGAATTTGCAAGATAGTGTGATACACATATGTCTACTAATATATATATAGCTATATATCACTATGAGATTTCTTTTTACATATTTCAATTCACAATTGACATTTAAAGAAATACTTATATAGAATATTAATTTCTTATATAGTTATTTCCTGTATGTCGCTCAGGGGTTAAACATTCAGCGGAATAAACGTCTTAATCTCATAGGATTTACGTATCTAGATAACTGGCATACCGGTATCACGACCAAACATAGCAGACTGTTGACTCACAATGGAATCAATTATCAAACATACGATAACTTAACTAATATACTTGTCAGTAAAGCAACATAGGAATTATTGTCAATATATAATAACATGATAGATTGTGAAGGACAAAAAGGAAATCTTTTTTATTTCAATTCCATTACATATTGGTAAAACATAAATTAATAACTTTCACGGCTTGATACTCTTTAATACATTCTGATCCATTTTTAATATATTCTGATAAGTTTTAGTTTTGATTGCTGTTGTCAGAAATTATATATGTCTGAACTTAATTGTCATAATCATTAATATAATAAGAGAAAGTTATGTAATATTATGTTTTGTGTACATATATATATATACACATGTATATATATTACAAATGTTTTTTATATGTCAAAATGTTTAAATATTAGATATTACAAAAAACATTATGTTGTATTTGATATTCAAACTTCATTGGAATGGCAGTTCTATGGCAATTAACATGAATTACAAGGTTGTTCTGCTATCAAAATTCAAAATAAGATATTACAGGGGTGTTCTGGTATCGAATACTAAATAAGATATCCCCTTACGAGGACGCACCGTTCACCTCTAGACATTGAGCTGGTAGGCATACACGATCAGAATTAATTATGACTCAAAACTAGGGTAATCTGTATCAAATTGGATAATTTAATATACATAATGACATAAATACATAAAAGCATGTGTCAAGTACATGGCGGTGCATAAAATAAAGATATCATCGAACACAAAGAGCCTGAGATATTTTTTCAGTAACAATAACTTGCAAGTACGGTCCTGCAATAACGGAGTTTTGATAGAGATCTAAGTGATACAATGATGAATCCTAAATAAGTAAACATACCCTGAATTTGGTGAAGCTCATGTTGGATTATAAAGTGACTCTGAGCAGCTCTTCTGGCCTGTAGCAATGAGGGGGTTAAGGATCAAGTTACTGTTAAAATTGTTTTGCATAATTTTATGTTTTCTCTTCCAGTTGTTCAGTTTGTACATTTAACTAAACAATTTAATAATGAACAATAATTTCTTGATATTTACATTGTATTTTTCTTTTCCAGATTCCATTACCTTCATTCCAAAAGTTGAAGTCGAACTATCCTGGTTACTGGAACTTTGGAGGACGCTTCCACAATCATCAACTTCTGAAGATGATCGGTACCCATAGCAACCTGTTGCTTCACGACACAAGTGCCTTACGACTCTCCTACTCCTTCAACAAGATAGGTGGAGTGCACTCCCTTGGCAAGAATCTGATTCGCTTGTCCAAATATGGAACTGATAGTGTTCCTGGAAAGGATGAATATCAGTTTATATATCACCCAATCGCGTATGGACCTTTCATGGCCGACAAATATGGCTACCCCACGGTGTCGAAGTTGCACCAGATGGACCCAGTCGATACAAAGAAGAATTTCTGGGGAAAACAAGGCATCCTCCGGGTTATCACCTATACAAAAAAGTTGAATCGACCAAAAGGTCACGTTGCATTGTGGGATTGTGATCACTTCCACGAATCTAAAGACTGGATTGCAGGGCATACACTAATCACAGTGGAATTCTGGGAATCGCCAGGTGAGAATAACAGGGTTCTTATTTCCTCTTTACATTCCTTATATAATAATCAGACATAAACATCAGGCTGAGTATTACTGACTACAAATCATGTTAAAAAAGATAGATCAAAACGAGGGGGAGAGGATAAAATACCACACCCTCAGAGTAAGGCACCAATCACCAGCACTGACTTTACATTATCAACTTGGCCATCAAGACCTCGATAAAAACAAGGTCCAATAACTGGCAGAATTATTATTAAAATCTAAAGTTTTAATTTTTCTTCATTCAGTACCCCTGTGTTAAATTTATAGTGGCACAGCTCCCTAAACATGTTTATTGGTGTTCCAGATTCAGACTGCACTAAGAAACCGAAGCAGCAACCATCGTCACAGAGTTTGACACAAATACCATCACCACCGTCAAACTTCAAAACATTAATACGACACAAGTCGTGGCGAAAGAAATTTCTCCAAAAGTTTTTCGAGGAGAAAACTGAAGATGGTAAACCGTACCATTGGTGAAACTCTTCCAGTTTCTTGTGCTGCCATGGATCCCACCTGAAATCATTTCAGACAATTTCTGGTCAAACACCCAAACTGTTGCCATATATACTGTTCCTGTGACTTTTTGTAAACCACAAGCATTTATATCCCAAACCGAACCTGGAGGCGAACAGCATCCATTCCATGTGTCATACGTGTAACAAACAGACAAAATGAAAAATTTTGTCAACGAAAACTAAAGTTTTTTGATTTACACAAGAATTTTCCCAGTGCCTTATTCATGCAAATGAAGGACAATATGCAAATGATTTTCCTTTGTTGGAAGACATAATTAAACATATGTTGTGGAATGTGAATATGACATCTGCATTCTTTGGATTTCGTACTGCTTGGAATACGACTAATCAAGATAAACTGCGAACAATGTGCTGAGTTTGGAACGTTATCGTTTTGATGATTTGTAATGTTTTCCAATTTCGTATTGTTTTTATGTTGATTTAAGCTTTAATTACTTGATTGAAAGCTGCATGATGTGGCCGAATGCCAAAAGTGTGTTTCAGTATTAATTTATAATGATTTGCATGTTTGTGTGTGTCGTAACGAAGTCAAAAGCATGAAATGTTTTGTTGAAAGTTATGTGTTTTCAGCAAGCTTGTGTGACTGGTTTTATAATCGCAACAATTAACGCCAAAAGACGAAAATCAATTCAAATGTTTTTGATTCAGATGATGTGATCTTGAATTTAACTTGTGTACAATTAAGTAACATTTTACGTCAATATCTACAATTTTCAAAGAAAGTGTAAGTATGAATGAATTATCCGTATGTTGCGTTATTGATTGGTGCTATGTATGAGTCATGTAAATGTCAATACAACAAAATATGGACATTGATTCAATTTGTAACCTATTCGATTCATCAATGCAAATACAACTCAACATAAACATAACGTACATATGCAACGAATTATCTACCATTTAATATCAAATCAAAATTAAACCTTCAGTGACTTTTCAAAATGAAAGCTCACATAGTTGAAATTTTACTATTGAAAGATAAGTGTTCGCAAAAATTCTTTCGAGTTTTGGAAAGTGATATTACACAATCCCAAGGCCAGTGCATATATACATAACGTATTTATCTCAATCTCAAAGTTTCATAGAAATCTCAAGTGAGGTATTTGACATCAAAGAAAGTTGCGAGCGTAAATATATACTTCAAGATATACTAAAAGTTTGAAATGTTGAAGTGTTTTCATACAAAGAGAGAGGGTAGATAAACAAATTGGCATGTTTATCACACTCTTGGAATCCAAAATGATACAATAAGTTTGTAAAAAATTTAAATTAGAAGGCGAGGTTACCGCCTTGACAAGACGACAGTTGACAAACATCAAAGATAATGTAAATCTAACAACATCGGAATGAGCTTTCAGATAAGAGGCCGGCACAATTTTCTGACGAACGGACGTGACATAGATATAAAGAATTGAACCATAACACTTTTAATTTCGAAAATAAATATTATTTATACGTATTAAGATATTGTGGCATTTTCTGCAAACACTTTCAGGTGTGTGAATATGAAATAGATTTAGATAATTCAATATTTCTTTCAATTATCTGAAACAATTTTTAGAAAGAGAATAACATTCAGCAAAATCATTGAGGTTTTTTGCATTTTTACCAAAATCTGGCGCTTTGAAAATAAAATTCAGCAATAACTACAAGCAGCTGATGGTAACACTCTTTTAAAAAAGGTTTGACTATCGACCTGCTAAGGTCCGCAGTATTGTTGCAAAGCAAATTTCATATAATGCAGTTGGCAAAATTGTCTAACAGAATCAAATTCTGATAACTTTCTTTTCAAAATCCGAGTGGATATAAAACGTCTAATTAGTCTTCCAGTTTTGTAATTTTTTACGAACACAATACGCAAGTCGTGAGTCAGTGGTATAATCACTCTAGCGTAGGGAGCTGCGTAGATGGTGTCACTGTTGTGTAAGTACATATTAAAATGGCATAATGATAGTCGTGTAAATAGCTACCCCTGTACAACTCAACGGAGAGATGATGATTACCAACTTGATTTGAAAAATAAATCATAAAAGGATAATATTGTGTCTGTCATTTGTGATGACTAATGCCTAGCTATTGAAAACTTTATCTTTATTGTGATGTGAACGGTATATACACACAGTTTGTTCAAATCTGGGGATCTACCTCAACCACTGACTCGATGTGAAGAGGACTTCAGAGTTGTCTCCCCTGGTATACTTCCCACCAGGAAGGTCAAGTGTTCCAGAGTGATTACACGCGGGTTAAAAACCTTTGATCTGCCCAAAAACATCACCCAAAAGTCAGTGACTTGACTCTTTTGCAAAAAAATTACCACAGTGGTCGGACTTCCAGACCTGACTCTGTGACAAGGTGGAAAAACTTTGATAAGTCCATGATTTACTGACACTGAAAAGGTTTTTCAACCCTGTTGTATTTTGTTACCAACACCATGCTCCTTTATCAAGCTACCCAAAATACATAGAAATTTGCTTTAGAAAACAAACATAACTTTTTGGGATGTGAAAGTTTAATTAATTACTGATGTCTGCAACAAAGTAGGGTCTTGTCTCACTAGACTGGCTGTGCATGTGCAACTGTCTTCACCGTATACTCATAACATGCAGGACCTGGGTTAGTCCGGGATAGAAATAGTGAATTCATCCCCGCAGGTGAAGCCTGGAAAGAGAACTTAGTTTTTCTCTTGGTCAATCATTAACGATGACCAGCGACTCCCAGACAGTCATAGGTACCAGATCTAGATTCGCTGTCTTGGAAAACCAGCTGGCCGTGCAGATTAGTGCCCAAGGCAAAACTAAGCGGAAAGCTAGGGGGCTGAATATTCTGCCACGGGGGCTGAATATTCTGCCACGGGGGCTAAGATGGGTTAAACAGAATTTAGCAACTTGAGGTTAACTTTGGTTGTCATAATAAATTTATTCTTTTATTTGTAAATATCAGAATATACATCTGAGTACATGACATTGAGACAGTGCCAGATCCTCGGGGGTTGGGTGGCATGTAAATTTGATGAATCCCAACCACCACTCAGCCACCCCCAACCCCCCACCCCCCACCCCCCACCCCCCATCCCCCACCCCTCTTTGAAAAAGCTAGATCTGCATATGAGACAAGCTCAATGATGAATTCACAAATAAGACTTGCAGAGTCCAGGAACTCGCTACCACAAGCTATTTATCACTGCAAGCTATTTATAGCTAAATAATAAAACATTGAAACAGATTCAACACCATGATCTGTTTTTTTAAAGGCCTTCTGAAAGTCTCAACAAGATAAACATATGTTTGTCTGAAATGAACGAGCAGGTATACTCAGAGCTAATTGCCTGGGACAGGTGATTTCCTACATAAACAACAACTACAGCAAAAATAACACCAAAATTCTTTATATACACTTTTGGTCATAAATCTATTCAAAATCAAACAAGCATAAACCTTTAAATGACAACAATGCCAGCAACATTGAAAGTTTGAAATTCTCTGAAGGCTTTTAGTTTACATTTTTGACATGTTTAGTTTATGCAATGTCACACAGACTTGCAGGCCGCTGTCACTTTGGTATTCTAATGGAATGTCCTCATTATGAAAATTAATACAGAATTCAAACAAGCCCATATACACATATTTGGTAGAATTCTGTTTGTGCTTGAAGGCAAAAATTCACAAATGGATCATTACACAAGCAAGCACATTTCATAATGATACGGACAGTTCAAGAGAAAATAAGGATCATAATGATACGGACAGTTCAAGAGAAAATAAGGATCATAATGATACAGACAGTTCAAGAGAAAATAAGGACCATTCATGCTTGAAAATTTTACAAAGACTTACACAGAACAACTCCATGGAGAATTAAAATAAAGAGTTAAGGTGAGGTGATTTGGGGTTAACACTGATTTCAAGATTATTTCACTTATATCACAGCTGCTAGTATCATTGCAGGGAGAAAGCCCACAACGCCATCTGGCTATGCATTGCGGTGAAACCTATCGAACCATGGGTGGTACTACGCTGACATTCAGCGTAGCATTGCACCCAAACCTTACTGCGTGTAGAACAGTTCTCTACTGCAGACAAAGTTGCCGCGCCCCTGGCGGATTTGAACCCCGGACCTCTTGGACCAAAGCCGAACACTCTAACCACTGCGCTAATTAAAATCAAGAAGTAATCATTGATAAAATCCTTGTGTTATAAACACATATTAGCAGAATTTAGTTTCACAAATGGGTCAGTAGGCAAGCAAACACATTTTACACAGAATGTTGCGTTGTGACAATAAAGAAGTATATCAGCCATAAACCCTTGTGTTATTAATGTTCATACTCGAAGGCTGGACAATGTTTCAAAAGAGCTGGTTGCTTCAAGCCATAAGCTCCACTGCTAGTACACGTTGGCACCTGGCGATGCTAACCCTCGTCTACTCCACCCCTCAATCTTTATCATCACATCATTTTAGATTCAAGGGCCATAACTCCATAAAAATTAATATTTCGGAACTGGTTTTCAAACTCAATAAAGAGTATGGTTATGAGTACTCACAACCCAAATTTAGTTCACCTAGGTTGAACAGTTTCCGAGTAAACTTGTCTCAATTGAACACAATAAAACTAAGTCCAAAAAGTAAAAATTGTCTGTACGGGATATGAAAGGACATTGTTAACTGGAAATGTACAAAGTTTGGTTGATGTACCTTTGACGGTTTTTGAGAAAATTGACAGGACGGAAGGAAGGACGGACGGACTTTGTAGCAGTTGTATAATAAGCTCCACTGCTAATACATGTCGGCACCTGACGAAGCTAACCCTCCTCTACTCCACCCCTCAATCTTTATCAACACATCATTTTGTTTTCCTAGGTAAATATCAAATTAAGTTAATTCCATTATAGCCTACCAGGGCCCTAGTTAGCAAGTTAAACAAACACGACCAATATGGTGTAACCCCTGACCTCGTTGGGACCTCATCCATTGAGAGATCACAGACCATAGTCGAGAGTACTAGAGCACTGCTACACCGTTCACCATCGTTGCTCCATCAACCGTATAGACATTTAATTTCCATCTGATGTAAACAATGCTTGTCAGTTCTGTTACATCAGATTTGATGATGAGTTTGTTTCCTGCATACCTCAGAGTGGTCCAGGAATTGTCTAACAAGTGAAGGGTTAACAAGTGAAGGGTTAACAAGTAAACATGGGCAAGAGAAAGTACAATAAATTATTACCAAAAACCAAGAAAAAGATAAAATGAATTCTCATAAATATTAATAATCAATGTTGTCACCAAATTCTATTTAAACACTCACATCCATTCTTAAGGAAAGAAAACAGGAACCGCCTTTGATGAAGAATGATAGAACCATTAATATTTTCTATTTCACAAATGTGCACAACAATTTAATTTCAATGAAGATGGTTCTATTTGCAAAACCCTGAGAAAAAACTCTGAAAAAATTCTTTGAGGAAGAATTAGACAACCGTAAACATCTTCTATTTCATAAAATGGAGCAATTTAAATTCAATGAAGACGGACAGTTTTAAACAAAACAAAATCCTGGGGGAAAGAAGATAAAATAGAATCAAGGCTCCTTCTTAATGAAGATTTAAACAGCCATAAACATGGCCTACTGCATGGAGTGGTACACTGAGCTTCCACAAACTATGTCCCATTTAAACAATCCACAGTCAAGGAGTACAGGTGGATGTCGGGGAGGCCGGTAACCATCAACTAACGCAGCTAATAACCGTCATTACTCAATGCATGCATCGGTAGGCACGTATAGTCACTCAGATCACTCACACAATCCTCCCACCTCCATGTCAGACATCCGCATAGAGAACGAAGGAGGCAAATTTAGTATTGACAACAGCTGAAAAGGGGGTAATAACTTTGGGGGAAATAATATTTGAATTTGGATATTGAATCATGATAAAAAAAAAGCAAAACTCAAAACTGAACTCAACAGGTACAAAAGGAAGGTAAATAGATTTTTTCACAACAATTTTTAAAGAAACTGCACAATAACTTTAAGACAATTTGAATTTTGATATTATCCACGGCAACAAAGGTGGAGATTTTATGAGTGATTTTGATGGCATGGATCTATTTATAAACCGAAGGTTATATACCGGTATCTATCCTGAGATATCAAATTCAATATAGAGTGGAACTGGCAACTTTCAGCAACTCTTTGTTCAGATGATCTTATTATCAGGAAAAACACAGAAATCTGGAAGACAGCTACATTATAAATATACTAATGGTCAGTTTCAATAGGTGTAAATGTCTGATAAAGCTTCAAAGTTGAATAAAACCAGTGAATCAGGGATATATAAAGATATCTGATAAAGCTTCAAAGTTGAATAAAACCAGTGAATCGAGATATATAAAGATATCTGATAAAGCTTCAAAGTTGAATAAAACCAGTGAATCAGGGATATATAAAGATATCTGATAAAGCTTCAAAGTTGAATAAAACCAGTGAATCAGGGATATATAAAGATATCTGATAAAGCTTCAAAGTTGAATAAAAACAATGAATCAGGGATATATAAAGATATCTGATAAAGCTTCAAAGTTGAATAAAAACAGTGAATCAGGAATATATAAAGATATCTGATAAAGCTTCAAAGTTGAATAAAACCAGTGAATCGAGATATATAAAGATATCTGATAAAGCTTCAAAGTTGAATAAAAACAATGAATCAGAGATATATAAAGATATCTGATAAAGCTTCAAAGTTGAATAAAACCAGTGAATCAGGGATATATAAAGATATCTGATAAAGCTTCAAAGTTGAATAAAACCAGTGAATCAGGGATATATAAAGATATCTGATAAAGCTTCAAAGTTGAATAAAACCAGTGAATCAGGGATATATAAAGATATCTGATAAAGCTTCAAAGTTGAATAAAAAAAGTGAATCAGGGATATATAAAGATATCTGATAAAGCTTCAAAGTTGAATAAAACCAGTGAATCAGGGATATATAAAGATATCTGATAAAGCTTCAAAGTTGAATAAAAACAGTGAATCAGGGATATATAAAGATATCTGATAAAGCTTCAAAGTTGAATAAAACCAGTGAATCAGGGATATATAAAGATATCTGATAAAGCTTCAAAGTTGAATAAAACCAGCGAATCAGGGATATATAAAGATATCTGATAAAGCTTCAAAGTTGAATAAAACCAGTGAATCAGGGATATATAAAGATATCTCATCTGGGATGGCGACAGATCATATCTGAATATGAAAGTGCAAATGAAATTCTTATCAAAAAGGACTTCCAAATAAAACAAATTTCACAAAACTATTATGCTACCGCAAAGAACTCAATTAGTACCCCATTCTTTATAAGCGCCCATGTTACAAATACAAGCACCTGCTGAGACCCAAAACTGACTTCAAAGGCTCTTTATGCTACCACAATCAATGTCATCAGGTAGCCTGAACTCAGAAGTAGCAGTTAATCATAAACCATGTGGACATAATGAGGCCTCTTCTACAACCCACGCAGCTGTACAAGGAAATGTGGTATTACAACGTTAACACATCTCATGGTATAGACATGCTCTTCGTGGATGACCAACCATTTATAAGATTCCCTTCTAAAGGGCTATCCTACTACACCTCTTTTTAATATTCAGCCTCTAGGGAGATATAAGTTGATGGATCACAGTAATGTACATTCAGAATGAAGAACAGCAGTATATGGGTATTTTATGAATGCTTCATTCATTTGTGTAAAGCATTTTTCTTCCAAAAGAGGTTAATCCCTTCAGATATTCTATCATGACCTCTGTTATAATTAGGCGATATTTCATTATTCTTGCACAGTCACCTGGCTGTGAAAGTTAGCGAAACTGGTAACGTTCTTATCTTTGTCCAACGAAACATAATTTTACATCTGCAACCAAATTACGTCATGTAAACAGTATGTGCACAGATGAAGCCACTCCAGTCACTTAGACAGTTACTGAGCGCTCAGTTTGAAATGTCGCTGATTGCACATCTATCTTCTAACGCAACAAATCAGGATTCTCAATTTCTAGCCGAGAAAGTAGCCTAAATATAACAGAGATTAGAAAATCTGAAGGGAATAAATATAACTTCTTTAGGAAGAGAATGGCTTCAAGCATGCCTCTGTTCTTCAACCCAAGCAGATTTACACGGAAATAAGGTATACAAATGCTCTATATTAAAAAGTAAACAAGCCTCATGGTAAACAAATGCTCGAATGACAAACTGGTTAACACAGTTAATCACGCCCCTTTCCAAAGGGGTATTCTAATGAACACTAATATCTACAGCTCAACCTCCGGCTATGAGTACTGTCATGTAAATACATAATGAACCAGCAAAAGCAATACGGGTATTTTATGAATGCTTCATCCATTTGTTGAAAGTTTTCCCCTGAAAGTAAACACAGCAGTTGTTCCTAGGTGATCAGCTAAGAAGTCATTTTGGACATTCTGAACTGATGGGCCCAAATGCAATAGTAAAGGCATCCATCAAAATGTTAAGGAGCACCAAGCTATAAGAACAACTCTAGATTCTAAAAAACATGTGCAAAGGTGAAACTAATGAAGAAACAATCTTAAACTTAAGTCCTACCTCTCCATGTCCGACGTCCCGCTGGTGTTCTGGTTGGTTAAAGAGGATAACGTTCCCACAGACAAACACAGAATCTCTCCTTCACTGTCCGTTCTGAAGCAGTAAAACAAATGAAATCACCAAACATTTATTCTTTAAACATTTTCTGGATGATCAAGTTTGTATCTTGTCTAATTATACAGAGCTTTGTTTAAGAAAAAAACTTTCAAGGCTTCAAAAACAGTTGGACACTTTCAAGCCATATGGAGATTTTATGGCACTTTGTTTACTTTGTTATCAACATGAACATTATATTAGGTAAGTCTTGGTAAGGTAAGGTTAGACATTCAGTCGTATCATATCTCACAATGTTTACTTGTATCAAAAAGGTTTGAAATTTAATTATTGAATATGGAAAAAGACCCAGGAACCGTTTCTTGAACGTCTCCCACTGCTAGGTATCTAATCTCCTATGATACGTCTTCCAAACTTGTCTCAAACCGTTTCACACAACTCCTGTACCTTAGGCCAAGGAAACTTTCAGGCTTCAGATGTGATGTTAACCAGGTGGAGAGAGATAAAAATAAACATGTGCACAGAAAAAGTACTTATTTCTTCAGGATATTATCAGACAGCACTTCTATCACCTGATCTTCAGGGGTCCACGCCAGTCTACTGTGTTGTGTCTATGTTGTTATATTGGCTCTATATATAATTTTAAGTACAGGCGTATACAAGTGCTATTTAAATAATCAAGTATTACTTTGATATCCTTAGCGGTAATGTATGACAATTCAAAGCCCTTAAAGGTAAATATAAAACATAAGAATAAAGTACAGTTGAACACGGATATAACGAACTCCAAGGGACTAAGAATTCAGTTTGCTATATCCTTTGTTCGCTATTCATGTTTGGCATATCATATAGGGCTTTTTACTGGACTTATACCTGTTTGACTGGAATTATCCCTGTTTGACTGGACTTATACCGGTTTGACTGGACTTATCCCTGTTTGACTGGACTTATCCCTGTTTGACTGGACTTATACCTGTTTGACTGGACTTTCACCTGTTTGACTGGACTAATACCTGTTTGGGTTTGTGGGTTGTCGGAGAACAAGGAACTTCTCACACGGGAGGAAGTCGGCGGTGAACACCGTGTAACATCGCCGCTTGTCCACGTCCGTGAATCTGGGGATGAAGTTTAGCATGATTCAGTCCTATACATTCGTTCAGTTCAAGAGAGACAAGTTGCACATTTACCGCCCATTTGACTGAGAATAACCCTTTAATTTTTGTTTTAAGCTTTTTTGTAGGTTTTGCCTTCAATTTTGCAGGAATCTCAAACAATCTACATTTTAAACTACTTGCTTATACAAAATGTTGTACTCACTGACAGAAGACTGGCTTCCTGGGAGTGGAGTCTTCAGGTCTGAAATAGATGAAAGCACAAAAAGATTAACTTTCTTAAAATGAACAAGACATTGAAAACTGACCAAAATCTCACTTTCCTACCACTTGTCAACAAAAGATTTGCACTAATCGGATGATAACACTGCCTATGACATTGAAAAATGATAAAAATCTATCTCTAGATAAACAAATAATTATTTGTAAAGGCGTTTCCAGTCTAAATGTTATTTTCAAAAGAAATTACTGTGGCCAACTATTACGCTGTAAACTGAGATGGAAAACGTTTAGCGACTTTGAATAATTGAACAGATATGTTTTTATAGATTTCCTATTTTGTGCATTGTTGTAGATTTCCTTTCTGATGCGGTGTTTCTCACAGGTTGAGAATCCTGTTGACGGTTTATCTACATATACATCATGTGGTGCGCACTGAAGTTTACTTTGACAGAAAATTATCTTAATTTTTAGAAGCCACACTTATCAGTTTCTGGGATTGATTTAAAGAGGTGCTAGGACCGACATTACTCAAGAAGTGTGGACCAACAGACTTAACTTAACAGCAGGTTCACAAAATACTCTGTTTTAATTCTAATGCGCAATTAAAATGCAGAAATTCTGCCTATCACCTTATTATTATTGAAGAAAACTTCACTACACAAAAGGGAAATATTAACCCTTAACTTGCGGCAGGTCCTGTATTGGTCCGGGAAGGACATTAACGATTGGGAGGTGAATCCCGGAGCTTAGACTTAGAATATAAATCAGCTCTGTTCACTGTAGCTGGCTCTCATAGCGAGATGCGAGACGAGATGCGAGACGAGATGCGAGACGAGATGTGAGATGATATGTCTCCGTGACTCGCACCACGAGAAGCTCTGTATTAATGCCTCCCAGTTCACTACAAAAACGAGTCTTTTGTTAATGTCCGGTCGCAATGTCCAGCAAAAAATCACACCAAATTGCATGTGCATTGTTGACCCGAAACGCATTGATAATTAGCTTTACAAAAGGCCAATTTTGTCAGACTTCGCTTCGAAGCCTAGTCTCCCTGGGGGCTAATTATCACCTACTTGTTTGTACTGCACTCCGGCCCAGTACTCCGGTTGCATCGGCCCAGTACTCCGGTTCCATTTTCTCGCGTATATAATCGCGTCTCACAGGTCAAGAATTTATAACAGAGCCCACCTTACTTCTGCACTTCATAACTTCTGAACCAATTGGTTATTTTCAAATATTTTTATATCAAAATAAAGGGGAATTAAAGAATTGCCTAACATCCCATATAAAATATCGAAAAAATGTGCACAAAACAAAATAAAGACACAGCAAGCGGCACGAAAAAGTCATTTTCACACTTCATACATTTTGAAACACGCAGCACTTTTCACAACTTCCTGCAGCACGATTTATATCTGCTGAACTATACTCATTTTCATATAAACAATAAACAGAAAAGAATGATCATTTATTCCATATTAAGTGCGCATATTTACTCACAGTAATAAAGATACAAGTTCACCTTTTTGAGAGGCATGTAAAACCAAACGTCACACAAACTAATCAACAGTTTTACATTAGATATGTTTTGAGGTTAACAATTATTGGAAAGGTCAAACAACATGACCATTTTTGGGTTGACATGTGCTTATTTGTCAATTGGTTCCAGATTAGAATTTCTTGGAAAGTGTGATGAACGACGTAAGTACACGTTTGCAATGCCGCATCATACATGTTGTCAGTATTTACGATTTTATAGGTGGAAATAAAGACATTTATATGGCTATAGAATTATAACCAAAAGTCACATTCTAATAATTTTTATATCATTTTGAAGCCAAACATCTCTTGTCTTCAATTCCATAGATATATAAATTTTCTGGTTTCGAATTTACGATATTATGAGGACCAAATTAAAGAAAATCTTTCGAAAGTTATAGAATAAAAATCGTAGAAAATTCATTCAAAGATGCATGAATTAACCATTTTTGTACATGTGCCGCAACCTTGAATTGTATATAACGCCCGTATATAGTCCGTTTTCGCGATGTAGACATGATATATTTCGTAAACACAGAACCGTGTTCGCCGCCTGGAATAGTCTGCCAGCAGTGCCAATAAGTGCTTTAGCCAAAATACGGCTGCAACCTAGAAGGTCAGAATATTCCACCACAGGGGCTAAAATGGGTAAAAAAAGAAATACGCAACTAAAGGTTTAAGCTTCGCCTACCTAGTCAGAGTGAAGAGATGATTGGTGCATACACAATGTAGAGATTGGCCAATCACAACCTGCAACACAAAACAGCAGCCATTTTGTACTTCAGAAAAGTTTGACAACATACAAAAGTTGGAATGGAAATCACATTTCCTCTGATTTAAACCGATTCAAAATCTGGTAACCAAGACGATCTTCTGTTGATTGAGAAAGTATCCCATGTAAAACAATCAAAGAAAATCCAAGATAATGTGGATCTTATACAAACTGTTTGCAAAGAATGAGACAGAATTCTTAAACAGGTAGAAATGATGAGCTGATATTTTCAACATCCTTGAGTGGAATTCTAGAAGTTGAGATGATGAAGAATGAAGACAATATATTTATGGATCTACAACTACGACTTGTCCCATGCTTGACGACATTAGAATGTCACCCATGCAGAATGGAGAAGTTGTATACCCATAAATATTGTCTTCATTCTTGACAATATTCAAGTGAATAATCTTTATTCACATATGGCTCAATAACTTGAGAGTTAGAAAGGTTGTTGTATGCCCCACATTGAGACATGTGACGGATGTCTTTACCATTCTTAATCCTTTAAAAGGAATTTAAAACCTTTTACAAATTTTACAGCACATCCTCGACCTGTTGGACAAACAACAGTGAACTTTTTGTTAGCGCTATGAGCATTCATGGGGCAAATGGAGCTCAGCACATTAGAAATGTAAGTATTATTTATTATCAATGTGCAAATATAATCATAAATATATTTCACCAAAAAGAAAAGATTGATTTACTCACAGCAGGCTGATGGAAGACAGACGCAGACAGCCAGTCCACCAGTTGATCCTGTAGTTGGACCAGGGAGTGTGTGTTGTCTACGCTGTACAGCACCGGACTGTCTGCTCACAGAGGACCATCATACAGGACAAGGAAAATACGCTAGACGTTGGTGGTAATTACTATACCTTCATCCAAACGTTTTTAACTTTCTAAACTTTCAGTTATAAGGACCTAGACTCTATAACAGTCTCTTAGTTGTTTATTCACATTCATGGAGCAGTACTAAGTGGACATGACAATCTGTAAGTATTGTAAATACAAAGTATTAAAGTCAAAAAGGACTGCACAGAAGAATGGGATGATTTTAAGGCACTTCAAACACATTTGAAATGATTGGTAAAATACAGGCTTTCTGCAAGAACAGAGAGCACTCAGTCGCCAGTGCACTATCAATCAAGTGCAACCCTTCGAACTTCTATTACTGTAGGTTTCTTAGCTTCTGTCTTCTCTTTATAAGGACTAGGTTAGCATGTTACATTATCATTATTATTACATTTTATAAGGAGGTGCAAAGAGGTGTCTATTGCATTCGTTGCTTACTTTGGATCTTTTGTGTTATTCATTTGGATCGTTGGAGGTAGTTCTTTCAAGGTATGTTATAATGGTTTATCTTGTGTATTTCATGTATATATAGTATTGTAGGGATATTATTGTGTGAATATTGGTATTTATGTTTTGATGCTTTGTGAACTCATAATATGGTCAATGGTTTTTGTTTATGGACATAAAGCACAATTTGTTTGGTAGCAGTGGTTTATCTGCATGAACACACTACATCAACTGCAACACAGAGAAATTGAAGATTTGATGACACTTCAATACTTTTTAAAATGTTCTGTACCTTTATGGAATGTGCTGGCGTTGAGGTACTGTTGCCATGGATTCTCCGAGGTGTCAGGTGGGCAAGGTAAGTTCTCCTTCTTCAGGTACTAAAACACCAATTAACAGGTGAATCTGTTTTAGGTATCAAAATTCATTATCAAACTTTTTATTATCAATACTGGACATTATTTTTCCAGACTAAACCAAGTAGATCCAGTATAATGATGATAATGATACTTGATGACAATGGTATATTTCTCAGATATGATGTCAGGTTCTCATCTTCCCTCGTCTAACACTGAAATGACGGACAATAAATAAACATTTAGCTGACCCCCCTGCTCCAGTTCAAGGGGGCTGTAGCACGTTTTTTGCCAATTTTATTTTTTTCAAATTTCCAATTTATAATGATAGTTTATGTCATTCATATTTACTTTAGAGGGTAAAACATCTTATTACACAAACCACTTATCCATAGTGGTAATTACGGTGTTGCGTAAAATTGCATGACGGCCACTTTAATGTGAACACCTTATTATTATTTCAAATATAAAAAAAAGATTCCCATGGCTTTTGCTAATTTACCGAACCATGTACACTCATTTTTAAATTGATTTTCCAAAGAGAGAAGGGTGTTTCACTATTGATGACATTATTTTTCAAATACATTTCATCGACTTATTTGAGCGAGAAGCGTGCCCCTTTCAAGCCACAATTCTGACTTTACTAATAGTGATTCAACAGTGATACTGAATGGTTTGATAGATTATTGTTCTACTGTTACATGGCTATCTGGAGTTACTTTTCCTAGCTTCTCACACCGAAAGCTTTTGATGGAGGACTTGTGATTGACTGAATGAATTGTGTCAGAACATGTGACCATACGGGCCACCATCAGACTGATTGGAGAGGGAATCCAGAACAATTTGATTTCACATCCGCTAGATGCTCTAGTTTGCAAATATTATTCCTCTGAATACGGCAGATTTTAATGAGACTGTACAATAAACAAAGACTCGCGTCACTCACCTGGCCAACCTTCTCCAGCTTGAAGCCTGACTTCTTCTGCTCACCGTCCCCAAATAAGTTATTGTCTTCCTGCTTACAAAAGAATTAGCTTGAGTTCAATATCAACTAATTTAACAAACAGAACAAATCAGAGTAGTTTTTTTATCACAATCAATATCAAAGACACACTCACCTGGGGAGCGATGTGCATTTTGAGATTTTATGAATGCTTCACTCACATTATTTCAAAAACCTCCGAGGTTCAATTTACTGTGACTAGGATTAGTGTATCATATTTATATATATCTTGCATCACAAATTTTCTTAGATTTTTTAACTTGTAGAAAACTTACTGATGAGAATTGGGTGAAATTGTCTCTCAGAAACTCGGCTACAAAGTTGACATCATGTTGGGTCATCTGAAACAAACAAAATATACATTGTTTTCTAAGAATGTTTGATCACTAACTCATATTTTCTAGTTTTTATTTATTCAAGTTTTTCACCTATTCAAGATAGAACAATGACGTTAGATGTGTATTATCAAAGGATAAAGAATGAAATGTAACAGTGGGTTAATTATTTTTTTCAACTCATTCCTCATTAAATAATTAACCTAAAGTTAGAGGGAGAGAAAAGTGCTGAGATACAAATTTACAATTACCACGATCTGTTAATTAAAAAAATAGAGCCATGGGCTCTGTAGCTCATCAGGATTTCATTGATTAACAATCTAAAGTTGAATATTTAAGTTATTTAAGTTATTGTTTACAAGCAAAAGATAGGTTCTTAGATCATGACCACTGTGACCCCATTTGGGGTCACAAATTAGAATCCCCATTGGCCAAGGAGTCTGCACACAACTTTTCAGCTCTTTAGACCTTTTGGAACTGGAGAAGAAGATGAAAATAGGTTTTAAAGGATGTGACCCGGGTGACCCCATTTGGGGTCATGGGGTCACGAAATCTACAATTTAGAATCCCCATTGGCCAAGGAGTCTGCACACAACTTTTCAGCTCTCTAGACCTTTTGGAACTGGAGAAGAAGATGAAAATAGGTTTTTAAGGATATGACCCCTGTGACCCCATTTGGGGTCACGGGGTCACGAAATCTACAATTTAGAATCCCCATTGGCCAAGGAGTCTGCAAACAATTTTTCAGCTCTCTAGACCTTTTGGAACTGGAGAAGATGAAAATAAGTTTTTAAGGATGTGACCCCTGTGACCCCATTTGGGGTCACAGGGTCACGAAATCTACAATTTAGAATCCCCATTGGCCAAGGAGTCTGCACACAACTTTTCAGCTCTCTAGACCTTTTGGAACTTGAGAAGAAGATGAAAATAGGTTTTTAAGGATGTGACCCCTGTGCCCCAATTAGGGGTCATGGGGTCACGGAATCTACAATTTAGAATCCCCATTGGCCAAGGAGTCTGTACACAACTTTTCAGCTCTCTAGACCTTTTGGAACTGGAAAAGAAGATGAAAATAGGTTTTTAAGGATGTGACCCCTGTGACCCCATTTGGGGTCACGGGGTCACAAAATCTACAATTTAGAATCCCCATTGGCCAAGGAGTCTGCACACAACTTTTCAGCTCTCTAAACCTTTTGGAACTGAAGAAGAAGATGAAAATAGGTTTTAAAGGATGTGACCCCTGTGACCCCATTTGGGGTCATGGGGTCACGAAATCTACAATTTAGAATCCCCATTGGCCAAGGAGTCTGCACACAACTTTTCAGCACTCTAGACCTTTTGGAACTGAAGAAGAAGATGAAAATAGGTTTTTAAGGATGTGACCCATGTGACCCCATTTGGGGTCATGGGGTCACGAAATCTACAATTTAGAATCCCCATTGGCCAAGGAGTCTGCACACAACTTTTCAGATCTCTAAACCTTTTGGAACTGAAGAAGAAGATGAAAATAGGTTTTTAAGGATGTGACCCCTGTGACCCCATTTGGGGTCATGGGGTCATGAAATCTACAATTTAGAATCCCCATTGGCCAAGGAGTCTGCACACAACTTTTCAGCTCTCTAGACCTGTTGGAACTGAAGAAGAAGATGAAAATAGGTTTTTAAGGATGTGACCCCTGTGACCCCATTTGGGGTCATAGGGTCACGAAATCTACAATTTAGAATCCCCATTGGCCAGGGAGTCTGCACACAACTTTTCAGCTCTCTAGACCTTTTCGAACTGAAGAAGAAGATGAAAATAGGTTTTTAAGGATGTGACCCCTGTGACCCCATTTGGGGTCATGGGGTCACGAAATCTACAATTTAGAATCCCCATTGGCCAAGGTGTCGGCCCATAAAATTTCAGCTCTGTGGAATTATTGGTTCTGGAGAAGAAGTCGAAAAAGCGAAAAGTTTACGGATGGACGGATGGACGGATGGACGGATGGACGGACGCCGGACACCATGCCATGCCATAAGCCCATCGGGCCTTTCAGGCCTGATGAGCTAAAAATCAAGCCTTGTAAAACATTTCGTTTAAAACAAAGCTATGAAGGAAACAAAGGACACGGATCCTAATGAAACTAAAGAGTGGTTACAAATCTCGTACCTTGCTGAGTTCTGCTGGAGGCTGTTCATTGGAGAGACGGAGGATCACTGAAACAAACGTGATGGATGAATAAAAGCATAGTACTGCACAGTCCAATCTAGATAATTTTTCGGAACTTATGCAATGCAGATGCCCAAGAAGTAGCTCAGTTGAGGTGGGGTAAGTTGTGGTTTAACGCCGCTTTCAAGAGTATTTCACTTATATCGCGGCTGCTAGTATTATGGCAGGGAGAAAGCCTGCAACGCCATGTGGCTATGCATTGCGGTGAAACCTGCAAGCAGCGACTGGAACTAGCAAACCATGGATGGTACTACACTGAAATTCAGTGTAGCATTGCACCCAAACCTTACTGCGTGTAGAACAGTTCTCTACTGCAGACAAAGTTGCCGTGCCCCTGGCGGGATTCGAACCCCGGACCTCTTGACCCGAAGCCGAACGCGCTAACATGTGTTATTAATATTAATAGATAATTACTAGAAAGATTAACAGATAGTAATTGACCCTTACCAACATACAACCATCTGAAGAAAGCCTTGAAGTTTTTTATGCTGCCGTCAATCACTCTGAAAATATAAGAATTTTAGACTTAATATAATATACATGGTCTTTCAGGTTTTGTGTGTGTGGGAGCTACTGAAGTTTCTGTAGTTTGAGTGTAAATACTGAAGGAACTTCATTCCACACTTTGGAAACTATATTATTGGACTTACGCGAACTCGAAGTTCTGCATCTGAGAACACGGCACATAAACAACATCCATAGCCCATAATACTATAGACATTTGTAACTTTTAGAACATATTTGTGACCCTTTACTTGAAAATCTGTATTGTTAATCTGGTCAATTGTGTGTTAATTGAAAACAATTTGAATAATGTAAGACTTGTTTGTTGATGATATCCTCTATGGACTTTGTTATCCTATTTGCTGATCAAGATCGACAGTTTGAAATTGATTGTTGCTCACTGTTGCAGCTGACTCGTATGAAGCACAAAGGTCCCGGCCAGGTGTACAGCCTTCTGTAGGTTGTCTGTGTCTAGACCCAACACTCCAAACTTGTCGTACCAGACGGACATTCCTCGCAGTTCGCTGAGGTGGTACACCATGGCTTGACTCACACTGAAAGAAGCACTCATAAAATATACACACTAGTCGTACAACACGGAAATTCCTCGCAGTTCACTCAGGTGGTACACCATAGCTTGACTCAAACTGAAAGAAGCACTCATAAAATATACACACTAGTCGTACCACACGGACATTCCTCGCAGTTCACTCAGATGGTACACCATAGCTTGACTCAAACTGAAAGAAGCACTCATAAAATATACACACTAGTCATACCACAGATACATTCCTCGCAGTTCACTCAGATGGTACACCATAGCTTGACTCAAACTGAAAGAAGCACTCATAAGATATACACACTAGTCATACCACACGGACATTCCTCGCAGTTCACTGAGGTGGTACACCATGGCTTGACTCACACTGAAAGAAGCACTCATAAAATATACACACTAGTCATACCACACGGACATTCCTCGCAGTTCACTGAGGTGGTACACCATGGCTTGACTCACACTGAAAGAAGCACTCATAAAATATACACACTAGTCATACCACACGGACATTCCTCGCAGTTCACTGAGGTGGTACACCATGGCTTGACTCACACTGAAAGAAGCACTCATAAAATATACACACTAGTCATACCACACGGACATTCCTCGCAGTTCACTGAGGTGGTACACCATAGCTTGACTTACACTGAAAGAAGCACTCATAAGATATACACACTAGTCATACCACACGGACATTCCTCGCAGTTCACTGAGGTGGTACACCATGGCTTGACTCACACTGAAAGAAGCACTCATAAAATATACACACTAGTCATACCACACGGACATTCCTCGCAGTTCACTGAGGTGGTACACCATGGCTTGACTCACACTGAAAGAAGCACTCATAAAATATACACACTAGTCATACCACACGGACATTCCTCGCAGTTCACTGAGGTGGTACACCATGGCTTGACTCACACTGAAAGAAGCACTCATAAAATATACACACTAGTCATACCACACGGACATTCCTCGCAGTTCACTGAGGTGGTACACCATGGCTTGACTCACACTGAAAGAAGCACTCATAAAATATACACACTAGTCATACCACACGGACATTCCTCGCAGTTCACTGAGGTGGTACACCATGGCTTGACTCACACTGAAAGAAGCACTCATAAAATATACACACTAGTCATACCACACGGACATTCCTCGCAGTTCACTGAGGTGGTACACCATGGCTTGACTCACACTGAAAGAAGCACTCATAAAATATACACACTAGTCATACCACACGGACATTCCTCGCAGTTCACTGAGGTGGTACACCATGGCTTGACTCACACTGAAAGAAGCACTCATAAAATATACACACTAGTCATACCACACGGACATTCCTCGCAGTTCACTGAGGTGGTACACCATGGCTTGACTCACACTGAAAGAAGCACTCATAAAATATACACACTAGTCGTACCACACGGACATTCCTCGCAGTTCACTGAGGTGGTACACCATGGCTTGACTCACACTGAAAGAAGCACTCATAAAATATACACACTAGTCATACCACACGGACATTCCTCGCAGTTCACTGAGGTGGTACACCATAGCTTGACTCGCACTGAAAGAAGCACTCATAAGATATACGCAATTGTCATACCACAGATACATTCCTCGCAGTTCACTGAGGTGGTACAACGTAGCTTGACTCACACTGAAAGAAGCACTCAAAAGATATACGCAATTGTCATACCACAGATACATTCCTCGCAGTTCACTGAGATGGTACACCATAGCTTGACTCACACTGAAAGAAGCACTCATAAGATATACACACTAGTCATACCACACGGACATTCCTCGCAGTTCACTGAGGTGGTACACCATAGCTTGACTCACACTGAAATAAGCACTCATAAGATATACGCAATTGTCATACCACAGATACATTCCTCGCAGTTCACTGAGGTGGTACAACGTAGCTTGACTCACACTGAAAGAAGCACTCATAAGATATACGCAATTGTCATACCACAGATACATTCCTCGCAGTTCACTGAGATGGTACACCATAGCTTGACTCACACTGAAAGAAGCACTCATAAGATATACGCAATTGTCATACCACAGATACATTCCTCGCAGTTCACTGAGGTGGTACAACGTAGCTTGACTCACACTGAAAGAAGCACTCATAAGATATACGCAATTGTCATACCACAGATACATTCCTCGCAGTTCACTGAGATGGTACACCATAGCTTGACTCACACTGAAAGAAGCACTCATAAGATATACGCAATTGTTATACCACAGATACATTCCTCGCAGTTCACTGAGGTGGTACAACGTAGCTTGACTCACACTGAAAGAAGCACTCATAAAATATACACACTTGTCACAGCAAAGAGTTAACTTGAAGCACTTGCCACCACAAAAGTTTTGACAAAAAGGATAAGTAAACATGTGACGTGTAATACAAGAGACAGTTACAGGCAACGAGGACCTCACCTCTGCAGATGCTTGACAACCAGCTTCTGTATATTGGAGTAGGAGGTCTCGATAGAGTGGCCCAACTTCTTCAAACCCTGGAAATATCAACAAAGTCAGAAATTAATCTGAGAATGTTGAAAATTCATCAACACAAAGCTATTACAGCTTAGAGGGGGGTAACCATCCAACGGCATGACAAACTCAGTGGTAACAATTAAGAATTTAATAGTTACGTTTCGCCAGACATCATCATCAGGCTTCATCAGACAAATTTTACAGTGTGAAAGTTTTATAAAGTACATGAATGCCGTAAGGTGATTGACTTATGAAAAAATTTACAAAAAATGTATATAAACATATGTACAATAACAGAATTTCGAAACTAAAATCACAGGAATAAACAAAACACATTTTTTGGGAAAGTTTGTCCTGGAAATGCACTTTCATAAATATTACCTTTTCTGTAAGTTCATGCTGTAAAAACTGCTCCAACTCTTCACTGTAACAACAAAACATACAGGATTCATATATAACATGAAGCATTCATAAAATCCTTATCAATACCCAGTGTTTCCTGGTGGTCTGTGTGTAATACTTTCCCTCCTTGACTCAAGGATGCAGGAAATGGTGGTGAACAAAAGATGATGCAGAAAAACTTCTGGTCCAGGGAAAACACAATCTTATGTCTTATAACTACAGAATTACCTTATTTTAGAAGTTGAATCAAAATTTACAATCAAATGAAACGAACAGTAGATATTAATGTCAAAGGATACAGTCAAAACAAGTGTTTGCCACTAACATGGCAATGTCCCCCGCCGGTGACATTGAGCTAGTAAGACACATCATTGGAGCTACTTGGGTTCATGATATATCGTGTTAATAAGAGTTCTAAAAGTGGTCAAAGTGTTGTGGTGACATTGAAAATAAGGTCAAGGTCACCAAATCGACTGGCGTCTGCATCATCCTCCAATGTAGACTGACACCAAATTTGAAAACATTTGGTCCAACCGGTCATAATAAATGGTGATAACAAGAGTTCGAAAAGTGGTCAAAGTGTTGTAGTGACTTTGAAAATAAGGTCAAGGTCACCAAAATCCCCTGGTATCTGCATCATCCCCCAGTGTAGACTGACACCAAATTTGAAGACTTTGAGTCCAACTGGTAAAGATATATATCGCGTTAACAAGAGTTAGAAAAGTGCTCAAAGTGTTGCAGTGACCTTGAAAATAAGGTCAAGGTCACCAAAATAAACTGGCGTCTGTGTCTTTCCCCAATGTAGGCAGAAACCAAATTTGAAGACTTTGGATGCAACGCTTCATGAGATATCGCGTAAACAAGAGTTCAAAAAGTGGTCAAAGTGTCGTGGTGACCTTGAAAATAAGGCCAAGGTCACCAAAAGTGACTGGTGTCTGCGTCTTCCCACAATGTAGGCAGAAACCAAATTTGAAGATTTTGGATGCAACGCTTCATGAGATATCGCGTAAACAAGAGTTCAAAAAGTGGTCAAAGTGTCGTGGTGACCTTGAAAATAAGGTCAAGGTCACCAAAAGTGACTGGTGTCTGCGTCTTCCCACAATGTAGGCAGAAACCAAATTTGAAGACTTTGGATGCAACGCTTCATGAGATATCGCGTAAACAAGAGTTCAAAAAGTGGTCAAAGTGTCGTGGTGACCTTGAAAATAAGACCAAGGTCACCAAAATTGACTGGTGTCTGCGTCTTCCCACAATGTAGGCAGACATGAAATTTGAAGACTTTGGATGCAGCGCTTCATAAGATATCGCGTAAACAAGAAATGTGACGTACGGACGGACGGACGGACGTACGTACGTACGTACGTATGGACGCCGCTGAATACATAGTCCCCCGTTCCGCGTTGCGGCGGGGGACAAAAAACAAAAAGACCCTATACAAAAACTGTAACGAGTAATCTTTTCTGAAGAGCCTAAAACAAAACTCAGCTCTAAAACACTTACAGATTAGTAAGTTTGAAAACCATATTCAGTTTTGGCTTTATTATTCTTGCTTTTAATTGTTGAAAAATGAGACACAAAATGTATTTTAATTAGCAGCAGAACTTCTTAAATCAGCCAAGTAGGCAATGTTTCACAGTGACTCAGGTTTAGTATTTTCTCTACTTCCCCTCGGAGACCGAGTACTTTTAGTGTCTTTATTTCACTTATCCCCAAGTCTAATTTCAGCTCCAAATGACCTGTATATGAGGCTGTGTAGATGTTACAGTACCTGGGAGTTCCAAATGACCTGTATATGAGGCTGTGTAGATGTTACAGTACCTGGGGGTTCCAAATGATCTGTATATGAGGCTGTGTAGATGTTACAGTACCTGGGAGTTCCAAATGACCTGTATATGAGGCTGTGTAGATGTTACAGTACCTGGGAGTTCCAAATGACCTGTACATGAGGCTGTGTAGATGTTACAGTACCTGGGAGCTCCAAATGACCTGTATGTGAGGCTGTGTAGATGTTACAGTACCTGGGAGTTCCAAATGACCTGTATGTGAGGCTGTGTAGATGTTACAGTACCTGGGAGTTCCAAATGACCTGTATGTGAGGCTGTGTAGATGTTACAGTACCTGGGAGTTCCAAATGACCTGTATGTGAGGCTGTGTAGATGTTACAGTACCTGGGAGTTCCAAATGACCTGTATGTGAGGCTGTGTAGATGTAACAGTACCTGGGAGTTCCAAATGACCTGTATATGAGGCTGTGTAGATGTTACAGTACCTGGGAGTTCCAAATGACCTGTATATGAGGCTGTGTAGATGTTACAGTACCTGGGAGTTCCAAATGACCTGTATATGAGGCTGTGTAGATGTTACAGTACCTGGGAGTTCCAAATGACCTGTATATGAGGCTGTGTAGATGTTACAGTACCTGGGAGCTCCAAATGACCTGTATGTGAGGCTGTGTAGATGTTACAGTACCTGGGAGTTCCAAATGACCTGTATGTGAGGCTGTGTAGATGTTACAGTATCTGGGAGTTCCAAATGACCTGTATGTGAGGCTGTGTAGATGTTACAGTACCTGGGAGTTCCAAATGACCTGTATATGAGGCTGTGTAGATGTTTCAGTACCTGGGAGCTCCAAATGACCTGTAAGTGAGGCTGTTTAGATGTTACAGTACCTGGGAGCTCCAAATGACCTGTATGTGAGGCTGTGTAGATGTTACAGTACCTGGGAGCTCCAAATGACCTGTATGTGAGGCTGTGTAGATGTTACAGTACCTGGGAGTTCCAAATGACCTGTACGTGAGGCTGTGTAGATGTTACAGTACCTGGGAGTTCCAAATGACCTGTATATGAGGCTGTGTAGATGTTACAGTACCTGGGAGTTCCAAATGACCTGTATATGAGGCTGTGTAGATGTTACAGTACCTGGGAGTTCCAAATGACCTGTATATGAGGCTGTGTAGATGTTACAGTACCTGGGAGTTCCAAATGACCTGTATATGAGGCTGTGTAGATGTTACAGTACCTGGGAGTTCCAAATGACCTGTATGTGAGGCTGTGTAAGCGTTACAGTACCTGGGAGTTCCAAATGACCTGTATGTGAGGCTGTGTAGATGTTACAGTACCTGGGAGTTCCAAATGACCTGTATATGAGGCTGTGTAGATGTTACAGTACCTGGGAGTTCCAAATGACCTGTATATGAGGCTGTGTAGATGTTACAGTACCTGGGAGTTCCAAATGACCTGTATATGAGGCTGTGTAGATGTTACAGTACCTGGGAGTTCCAAATGACCTGTATATGAGGCTGTGTAGATGTTACAGTACCTGGGAGTTCCAAATGACCTGTATGTGAGGCTGTGTAGATGTTACAGTACCTGGGAGTTCCAAATGACCTGTATGTGAGGCTGTGTAGATGTTACAGTACCTGGGAGTTCCAAATGACCTGTATGTGAGGCTGTGTAGATGTTACAGTACCTGGGAGTTCCAAATGACCTGTATGTGAGGCTGTGTAGATGTTACAGTACCTGGGAGTTCCAAATGACCTGTATGTGAGGCTGTGTAGATGTTACAGTACCTGGGAGTTCCAAATGACCTGTATGTGAGGCTGTGTAGATGTTACAGTACCTGGGAGTTCCAAATGACCTGTATGTGAGGCTGTGTAGATGTTACAGTACCTGGGAGTTCCAAATGACCTGTATGTGAGGCTGTGTAGATGTTACAGTACCTGGGAGTTCCAAATGACCTGTATGTGAGGCTGTGTAGATGTTACAGTACCTGGGAGTTCCAAATGACCTGTATGTGAGGCTATGTAGATGTTACAGTACCTGGGAGTTCCAAATGACCTGTATGTGAGGCTATGTAGATGTTACAGTACCTGGGAGCTCCAAATGACCTGTATATGAGGCTGTGTAGATGTTACAGTACCTGGGAGTTCCAAATGACCTGTATATGTGGCTGTGTAGATGTTACAGTACCTGGGAGTTCCAAATGACCTGTATATGTGGCTGTGTAGATGTTACAGTACCTGGGAGTTCCAAATGACCTGTATGTGAGGCTGTGTAGATGTTACAGTACCTGGGAGTTCCAAATGACCTGTATATGTGGCTGTGTAGATGTTACAGTACCTGGGAGTTCCAAATGACCTGTATATGTGGCTGTGTAGATGTTACAGTACCTGGGAGTTCCAAATGACCTGTATGTGAGGCTGTGTAGATGTTACAGTACCTGGGAGTTCCAAACAGCAGCAGCTCCAGGAAGTCGTTGCTGACACTGCTGCTGTGTCCACTCTTAGCTTTCTGTAACACAAATGTATTATTCTACTACTTTCTGTAACACAAATGTATTATTCTACTACTTTCTGTAACACAAATATATTATTCTATTACTTTCTGTAACACAAATGTATTATTCTACTACTTTCTGTAACACAAATGTATTATTCTACTACTTTCTGTAACACAAATGTATTATTCTACTACTTTCTATAACACAAATGTATTATTCTATTACTTTCTGTAACACAAATGTATTATTCTACTACTTTCTATAACACAAATGTATTATTCTATTACTTTCTGTAACACAAATGTATTATTCTACTACTTTCTATAACACAAATGTATTATTCTACTACTTTCTGTAACACAAATGTATTATTCTACTCCTTTCTGTGACACAAATGTATCATATTCTACTACTTTCTGTGACACAAATATATAATTCTATTACTTTCTGTAACACAAATGTATTATTCTATTACTTTCTGTAACACAAATGTATTATTCTACTCCTTTCTGTGACACAAATGTATCATATTCTACTACTTTCTGTGACACAAATATATAATTCTATTACTTTCTGTAACACAAATGTATTATTCTACTCCTTTCTGTGACACAAATGTAATATTCTATTACTTTCTGTAACACAAATGTATTATTCTACTACTTTCTGTAACACAAATGTATTATTCTACTCCTTTCTGTGACACAAATGTATTATTCTATTACTTTCTGAAACACAAATATATTATTCTATTACTTTCTGTAACACAAATGTATTATTCTACTACTTTCTGTAACACAAATGTATTATTCTACTACTTTCTGTAACACAAATATATTATTCTATTACTTTCTGTAACACAAATGTATTATTCTACTACTTTCTGTAACACAAATATATTATTCTATTACTTTCTGTAACACAAATGTATTATTCTACTACTTTCTGTAACACAAATGTATTATTCTACTCCTTTCTGTGACACAAATGTATTATTCTACTACTTTCTGTAACACAAATGTATTATTCTACTACTTTCTGTAACACAAATGTATTATTCTACTCCTTTCTGTGACACAAATGTATTATTCTACTACTTTCTGTAACACAAATGTATCATATTCTACTACTTTCTGTAACACAAATGTATCATATTCTACTACTTTCTGTGACACAAATATATAATTCTACTACTTTCTGTAACAAAAATATATAATTCTATTACTTTCTGTAACACAAATATATTATTCTACTACTTTCTGTAACACAAATCTATCATTCTACTACTTTCTATAACACAAATGTATTATTATACTACTTTCTGTAACACAAGTCTATCATTCTACTACTTTCTGTGACACAAATATATTATTCTACTACTTTCTATAACACAAATGTATTATTCTACTACTTTCTGTAACACAAATGTATTATTTTATTACTTTCTGTAACACAAATCTATCATTCTACTACTTTCTGTGACACAAATCTATCATTCTACTACTTTCTATAACACAAATGTATTATTCTACTACTTTCTGTAACACAAATCTATCATTCTACTACTTTCTGTGACACAAATATATTATTCTACTACTTTCAATAACACAAATGTATTATTCTACTACTTTCTGTAACACAAATGTAATATTCTATTACTTTCTGTAACACAAATGTATTATTCTACTACTTTCTGTAACACAAATGTATTATTCTACTACTTTCTGTAACACAAATGTATTATTCTATTACTTTCTGTAACACAAATATATTATTTTATTACTTTCTGTAACCCAAATGTATTATTCTACTACTTTCTGTAACAAAAATATATTATTCTACTACTTTCTGTAACAAAAATATATTATTCTATTAAACCCGAAGGGCGCGCTAATTCCTTATATCTAAAAACTTTCGTTCGTTAACTAATTAGTTTCACAAAGTTTTTGTACTGTCAGTTTATAATTTGTTTAATCCTTTACATAGTTGGGGAGAAGTTGTCTTTCATGTAATAAGAAGTTTAAATTAGAACTTAACAGGAAGAATAGTTCAAGGCCTCCATTCCTACACCATCTCTCGGCGCTGTGACCCACTGACTCTTAAGGAAGTAATAAGGAATTAAGGAATTCCTTAAGAATTCTTCAATATTTGTTGCACAAAGTTCCTGAGGTATTTACAGAAAGTTTCAAAGAAATCATATTACAATATAGCAGAAACAGAGAAAAAAGATCACAGATAATGTTACCTACAATCTATTACACTATGTATTCACTATTCAAAATATTTTTTTGACACATAGCTTGACATTTTCATTACAACATCAAATTTCAAATCCATTTCTGTTTTTTATCACAGTTTTGTATTTATTTGAATTGATAAAATAAATAAAAAAGGTTTATCTTTCACATTCATTTCATTTTAAAAACAGGATAAGCATGACGACCGATCTGTCTCACTTTGTCATTCCAACTCAAGAACAGAAAAACATCTCAGTTACAACCAGAGTTTTATCAAAGTTTCAATTTCCAAATATAATAAACTACATGAAACTTGTCATGAAAGAATAATTGGCTGAACTTTGACATTTGACCCACACCGAGATACATGTCAAATAATCCATAATCATTTGAAGCCTGAAAATCCATGTAGTCCAAACTCGAAACATTTCTCACCTAATTAAACTGTCACTAAACCAAGCATTATAAGGCTCTGATTGATTTTATGTCAAGTAATCCGACCAATTTTACTTCAAAGTAATTCATCAAAATGACTTAAAATAAGAAGGAGATTAGTGAAAACGCTGATACCCCCATTTTTCTCCCCCTCCGAAGGCCTTCATAGCACCTCTATGGGCAGTAGCTATACGGGAGGGAGTCCTCTAGCTGGTCAATTATAAGTCATCAAACTGCACTATAAACTATACGTGGATTAGAAGGTGTCAAAAGCAAAGATCACTCACTTCCAACAATGGGACTGGTCAACACCAAACAACCTTGTAATTTGGAAAATAAATTGTTTATGGATCATGATTAGAGCCCTCATTACAGCTTGTTGAAATCTACATAGAAATAAACGTGATATTTACGCGAGGAGTTCAGCTCTGCTTTGAGCTTCACTTTCAATACAAAATAGCACAGGACAAAGGATTAGAGAGATTTCCAGAATGGTTTTTAACTCGACTGAATGAGCTAAAAATGTGATATTTACGCGTTGAGTTCTACAAGGGGTTCTTTTCAGACCATCACTTTTAACACTAATAGCATAGAAAAATGTGATATTTATATGTTGAATTCTACAAGGGGTTCTTTTCAGACCATCACTTTTAACACTAATAGCATAGAAAAATGTGATATTTATATGGTTAATTCTACAAGGGGCTCTTTTCAGACCATCACTTTTAACACTAATAGAATAGAAAAATGTGACAAGAGAGCTATTTTAACTCAAATGTGATGAGTCCATTATGATTCTTTGGTTTTGAAGTGTTTTATTCAAGAAAGAAATGGATTGGCAAACTAGCCCAGACGGCGTATATCAATGCAGCTCCATAGTACATGTATGGTTCACATTTATACATGATGTTTGCACAAACATGAAAACAATATTTTTTTCATGGCTTCTGAATCTTTCATTATTATGATTTATGATGTTGATAACAACAAATTTGAAGAATGTTAACTTGACTGTGATCAAATGTAATAAACATCTTTGCTAATGTTTATCATAATGTTGATAATGTATTTATGTATTATGTATTACAAACGTATTTAATAAAATGGTGATATTTTCAGAGTCTGAATGTAAGACC
>OW388303.1:1270853-1473353 GCA_936450465.1 Gibbula magus
CAATACAGTTCCATTGTTTGTTTCTATATTTTTCATAGTTGTACTGATACAGTTTCTATTTTCCAGATTGCAAAAGTAATTGCTTATATATAGTTTCAACTTCATCGACCCATCCTGCCTTTGACCTCACTAATATCATCTAGTCTTCTTTTTCGTAATTCTTGTAAGTTTCTAAAACAGAAGCAGTATTTTCATCACAGTTGTTTTCTAGATTTTTGATTTCTGATGTCAGTTTTTTTTTTATCAAAGAAGAATAGCTTGTTGATTTACCCCTTATTTTAGGCGTGGACACGATGACCAAGCTGTGGTCCCTAATCAGAGACAAACGGGAAACACTTGAAACCTATATTGGTCTCTGAAGGTGTTTCTACTGATTTCATTGTTAAAGGTGCTGTTTTTGCATACTTTTTTTCTCTCTCAAATTATCTATTTATTATTAAAGTTTATACAATATATTGTTACGGTAGAGGGTAAGACATTTCATTGCACGAACCTCTTCAATGTATGAGTTATATTTGTTGGTCTCATGAGAATTTTAGAGTTCAGACACCAAGATGGTTGATCATTCCATCATTGTACCATATTTAAAACTCTACTCTCAGTGTTAAGGCATCGATACATCAGTCAGATCACTAGAACTACCTTCGAGTGGCCATTTAAGTGTGAACACCTTAAAATGGTCGTTCGATGTGAAATTGACTCGCATAGCTTAACTGAACCATGTACATTCGTTTTAGAACTCGATTCAGGAGTATCATTTTATCTTTGGTAATGCTTATATGCCTTTATGAGTGTATTTCAGTAAGAAAGGCGTGAGACAGCGCCTTTAAATTCAGTAGCTAGTATGCGAATAAAATATAATTTTTTGCAAATGATTTCAGCACCCCTGGCCGGTGTGGTTACCAAAGTGTTCAGCTGTCGAACCTCTGTGATGCTCTCCGGACTCCTCGGACTTGCTGGTCACTCCTGCAGCAGTGTGGTCACAGATGTCAGATACCTCTTCGTCACTCGTTCTCTCCTTGTAGGTGAGAAATGCTTTTATCGTCTACGTTTACCTCTTCTAGAAATACCCACCGATAGGTTTTAGATTAATTTGAGCTTATATGTGTGCATATGTTATTATTTGAAATGACTAATGTGTTTTTAAACTTCCAGGTTTAGGTGGAAGTTTTGGCTACGTAGGTTCCATTTCCATCCTTGGGTACTACTTCCCTGACAACACAGCAACGGCCTCCGGAATTGTACTCACTGGTGTAGGACTAGGATTAACTGTGCATCCTTCTCTTGCTCGATATCTTATTGATTACTATGGACTATCAGGAGCTTTTCTTATATCAGGAGGTATGGCTGCACAGTCCTTAGTTTTTGGACTCTTGATGAAACCTCCAAATAAGGAAAGAGAACATAACAGAAGTCTTGGAGGTACGAAAACAATTGTGAAAAATATAATGTGCGGCAGCTGTCTAAATGCCAAGGACATCGTCAGAGATCCAGTCTTTTCATTATTTTTAATAAGTGTCCTGTTCTTTGGATTGGGCTTTACAACAACTTTGACTTACATGCCAGATTACTTCAAATCGAGAGGAGCTTCATTTGAAGAAGCAGCTTTCAGTGTTTCTATGCAGGGTCTTGCCAATTTAGTTTCCAGATTGATGGCAGGGTTTGCATCCAGTGACAAGAATATTGGAGGTGGACTCCTTTACCCAGGTGTTCTCAGCATTCTGGCAATCATCTCCTGCTTCATCAGTTTGTTCGCAGATTCAGTAGGAGGAATGTATGCCTATGGGTTTCTTCTAGGATTGTACACAGGGGGTGTCTCAGTAATACACAGCGTCAGGACATTTGAGATTGTTGGTGTTGATCGTTTCGCTCATAGTTTCGGTCTGGTGATGTTCGTCTATGGACCTGGTTTGCTGCTTGGACCTCCAATAGCTGGTAGGTATAAGCTGTTCACAGTACAATAGCTGGTAGGTATAATCTGTTAACAGTACAATAGCTGGTAGTTATAAGCTGTTACCAGTGCAATAACTGGTAGGTATAATCCGATAACAGTACAATAGCTGGTAGGTATAATCTGTTAACAGTATAATAACTGGTAGGTATAATCTCTTAGCAATGCAATAGCTGGTAGGTATAATCTGTTAACAGTACAAAAGCTGGTAGGTATAATCTGTTAACAGTACAATTACTGGTAGGTATAATCTGTTAACAGTACAATAACTGGTAGATATAAGCTGTTACCAGTCAAATAACTGGAAGGTATAATCTGTTAACAGTACAATAGCTGGTAGGTGTAATCTGTTAGCAGTACAATAGCTGGTAGGTATAAGCTGTTACCAGTGCAATAACTGGTAGGTAAAATCTGTTAACAGTACAATAACTGGTAGGTATAATATGTTAGCAATGCAATAGCTGGTAGGTATAAGCTGTTACCAGTGCAATAACTGGTAGGTATAATCTGTTAACAGTACAATAGCTGGTAGGTATAATCTGTTAACAGTACAATACCTGGTAGGTATAATATGTTAGCAATGCAATAGCTGGTAGGTATAATCTGTTAACAGTACAATAACTGGTAGGTATAATATGTTAACAGTACAATAACTGGTAGGTATAATCTGTTAACAGTACAATAACTGGTAGGTATAAGCTGTTACCAGTGCAATAACTGGTAGGTATACTCTGTTAACAGTACAATAACTGGTAAGTATAAGCTGTTACCAGTGCAATAGCTGGTAGGTGTAATCTGTTACCAGTACAATAGCTGGTAGGTGTAATCTGTTAGCAGTACAATAGCTGGTAGGTATAAGCTGTTACCAGTGCAATAACTGGTAGGTATAAGCTGTTAACAGTACAATAGCTGGTAGGTATAATCTGTTAACAGTACAATAGCTGGTAGGTATAATCTGTTTACAGTACAATAACTGGTAGGTTTAATCTGTTAACAGTACAATAGCTGGTAGTTGTAATCTGTTAACATTACAATAACTGGTAGGTATAATCTGTTAACAGTACAAAAGCTGGTAGGTATAATCTGTTACCAGTGCAATAACTGGTAGGTATAATCTGTTAACAGTACAATAGCTGGTAGGTGTAATCTGTTAACAGTACAATAACTGGTAGGTATAATCTGTTAACAGTACAATAGCTGATAGGTATAATCTGTTAACAGTACAATAACTGGTAGGTATAATCTGTTAACAGTACAATAACTGGTAGGTATGATCTGTTAACAGTACAATAACTGGTAGGTATAATATGTTAACAGTACAATAGCTGGTAGGTATAATCTGTTAGCAGTACAATAGCTGGTAGGTATAAGCTGTTACCAGTGCAATAACTGGTAGGTATAATCTGTTAACAGTACAATAACTGGTAGGTATAATCTGTTAACAGTACAATAGCTGGTAGGTATAAGCTGTTACCAGTGCAATAACTGGTAGGTATAATCTGTTAACAGTACAATAGCTGGTAGGTATAATCTGTTAACAGTACAATACCTGGTAGGTATAATATGTTAGCAATGCAATAGCTGGTAGGTATAATCTGTTAACAGTACAATAACTGGTAGGTATAATATGTTAACAGTACAATAACTGGTAGGTATAATCTGTTAACAGTACAATAACTGGTAGGTATAAGCTGTTACCAGTGCAATAACTGGTAGGTATACTCTGTTAACAGTACAATAACTGGTAGGTATAAGCTGTTACCAGTGCAATAGGTGGTAGGTGTAATCTGTTACCAGTACAATAACTGGTAGGTGTAATCTGTTAGCAGTACAATAGCTTGTAGGTATAAGCTGTTACCAGTGCAATAACTGGTAGGTATAAGCTGTTAACAGTACAATAGCTGGTAGGTATAATCTGTTAACAGTACAATAGCTGGTAGGTATAATCTGTTTACAGTACAATAACTGGTAGGTTTAATCTGTTAACAGTACAATAGCTGGTAGTTGTAATCTGTTAACATTACAATAACTGTTAGGTATAATCTGTTAACAGTACAAAAGCTGGTAGGTATAATCTGTTACCAGTGCAATAACTGGTAGGTATAATCTGTTAACAGTACAATAGCTGGTAGGTGTAATCTGTTAACAGTACAATAACTGGTAGGTATAATCTGTTAACAGTACAATAGCTGATAGGTATAATCTGTTAACAGTACAATAACTGGTAGGTATAATCTGTTAACAGTACAATAACTGGTAGGTATGATCTGTTAACAGTACAATAACTGGTAGGTATTATCTGTTAACAGTACAATAGCTGGTAGGTATAATCTGTTAGCAATGCAATAACTGGTAGGTATAATCTGTTAGCAATGCAATAGCTGGTAGGTATAATCTGTTAACAGTACAATAGCTGGTAGGTATAATATGTTAACAGTACAATAACCGGTAGGTATAATCTGTTAACAGTACAATAACTGGTAGGTATAATCTGTTAACAGTACAATAACTCGTATGTATAATATGTTAACAGTACAATAACTGGTAGGTATAATATGTTAACAGTACAATAACAGTAGGTGTAATGTGTTAACAGTACAATAACTGGTATGTATAATCTGTTAACAGTACAATAGCTGGTAGGTATAATCTGTTAACAGTACAATAGCTGGTAGGTATAATATGTTAACAGTACAATAACTGGTAGGTATAATCTGTTAACAGTACAATAACTGGTAGGTATAATATGTTAACAGTAAAATAGCTGGTAGGTATAATATGTTAACAGTACAATAACTGGTAGGTACAATCTGTTAACAGTACAATAACTGGTAGGTATAAGCTGTTACCAGTGCAATAACTGGTAGGTATAATCTCTGTTAACAGTACAATAACTGGTAGGTATAAGCTGTTACCAGTGCACTAGCTGGTAGGTGTAATCTGTTACCAGTACAATAGCTGGTATGTGTAATCTGTTAGCAGTACAATAGCTGGTAGGTATAAGCTGTTACCAGTGCAATAACTGGTAGGTATAAGCTGTTACCAGTGCAATAACTGGTAGGTATAAGCTGTTACCAATGCAATAACTGGTAGGTATAAGCTGTTAACAGTACAATAGCTGGTAGGTATAATCTGTTAACAGTACAATAACTGGTAGGTTTAATCTGTTAACAGTACAATAGCTGGTATGTATAATCTGTTAACAGTACAATAGCTGGTAGGTATAATCTGTTAACAGTTCAATAGCTGGTAGGTATAATATGTTACCAGTACAATAACTGGTAGGTATAATCTGTTAACAGTACAATAACTGGTAGGTATAATATGTTAACAGTACAATAACTGGTAGGTATAATATGTTAACAGTACAATAACTAGTTGGTATAATCTGTTAGCAATGCAATAGCTGGTCGGTATAATCTGTTAGCAGTCCAATAGATGGTAGGTATAATCTGTTACCAATGGAATTGCTGGTAGGTATAATCTGTTAGCAGTGCAATAGTTGGTAGGTATAATCTGTTAGCAGTCCAATAGTTGGTAGGTATAATCTGTTAGCAATGCAATAGCTGCTCGGTATAATCTGTTAGCAATGCAATAGCTGGTCGGTATAATCTGTTAGCAGTCCAATAGATGGTAGGTATAATCTGTTACCAATGCAATTGCTGGTAGGTATAATCTGCTAGCAGTGCAATAGTTGGTAGGTATAATCTGTTAACAGTACAATAGCTGGAAGGTATAATCTGTTATCAGTACAATAACTGGTAGGTATAATCTGTTAACAGTACAATAACTGGTAGGTATGATCTGTTAACAGTATAATAACTGTTAGGTATAATATGTTACCAGTACAATAACTGATAGGTATAATCTGTTAGCAATGCAATAGCTGATAGGTATAATCAGTTAACAGTACAATAGCTGGTAGGTATAATCTGTTAACAGTACAATAACTGGTAGGTATAATTTGTTAACAGTACAATAACTGGTAGGTATAATCTGTTAACAGTACAATAACTGGTAGGTATAATATGTTAACAGTACAATAACTGGTATGTATAATATGTTAACATTAGAATAACTGGTAGGTATAATCTGTTAACAGTACAATAGCTTGTAGGTATAATCTGTTTACAGTACAATAACTGGTAGGTTTAATCTGTTAACAGTACAATAGCTGGTAGTTGTAATCTGTTAAAATTACAATAACTGGTAGGTATAATCTGTTAACAGTACAATAGCTGGTAGGTATAATCTGTTGACAGTACAATAGCTGGTAGGTATAATATGTTAACAGTACAATAGCACGTAGGTATAATCTGTTAACAGTACAATAACTGGTAGGTATAATCTGTTAACAGTACACTAACTGGTAGGTATAATATGTTAACAGTACAATAGCTGGTAGGTATAATCTGTTAACAGTACAATAACTGGCAGGTATAATATGTTAACAGTACAATAACTGATAGGTATAATATGTTAACAGTACAATAACTGGTAGGTGTAATAATGTGTTAACAGTACAAAAACTGGTATGTATACTCTGTTAACAGTACAATAGCTGGTAGGTATAATCTGTTAACAGTACAATAGCTGGTAGGTATAATATGTTAACAGTACAATAACTGGTAGGTATAATCTGTTAACAGTACAATAACTGGTAGGTATAATATGTTAACAGTACAATAGCTGGTCGGTATAATATGTTAGCAGTCCAATAGATGGTAGGTATAATATGTTACCAATGCAATTGCTGGTAGGTATAATCTGTTAGCAGTCTAATAGATGGTAGGTATAATATGTTACCAATGCAATTGCTGGTAGGTATAATCTGTTAGCAGTGCAATAGTTGGTAGGTATAATCTGTTAGCAGTCCAATAGTTGGTAGGTATAATCTGTTAGCAATGCAATAGCTGGTCGGTATAATCTGTTAGCAATGCAATAGCTGGTCGGTATAATCTGTTAGCAGTCCAATAGATGGTAGGTATAATCTGTTACCAATGCAATTGCTGGTAGGTATAATCTGTTAGCAGTGATAAGTTGGTAGGTATAATCTGTTAACAGTACAATAACTGGTAGGTATAATCTGTTAACAGTACAATAACTGATAGGTATGATCTGTTAACAGTACAACAACTGGTAGGTATTATCTGTTAACAGTACAATAGCTGGTAGGTATAATCTGTTAGCAATGCAATAACTGGTAGGTATAATCTGTTAGCAATGCAATAGCTGGTAGGTATAATCTGTTAACAGTACAATAGCTGGTAGGTATAATATGTTAACAGTACAATAACCGGTAGGTATAATCTGTTAACAGTACAATAACTGGTAGGTATAATCTGTTAACAGTACAATAGCTGGTAGGTGTAATCTGTTAACAGTACAATAACTGGTAGGTATAATCTGTTAACAGTACAATAGCTGATAGGTATAATCTGTTAACAGTACAATAACTGGTAGGTATAATCTGTTAACAGTACAATAACTGGTAGGTATGATCTGTTAACAGTACAATAACTGGTAGGTATTATCTGTTAACAGTACAATAGCTGGTAGGTATAATCTGTTAGCAATGCAATAACTGGTAGGTATAATCTGTTAGCAATGCAATAGCTGGTAGGTATAATCTGTTAACAGTACAATAGCTGGTAGGTATAATATGTTAACAGTACAATAACCGGTAGGTATAATCTGTTAACAGTACAATAACTGGTAGGTATAATCTGTTAACAGTACAATAACTCGTATGTATAATATGTTAACAGTACAATAACTGGTAGGTACAATATGTTAACAGTACAATAACAGTAGGTGTAATGTGTTAACAGTACAATAACTGGTATGTATAATCTGTTAACAATACATAAGCTGGTAGGTATAATCTGTTAACAGTACAATAGCTGGTAGGTATAATATGTTAACAGTACAATAACTGGTAGGTATAATCTGTTAACAGTACAATAACTGGTAGGTATAATATGTTAACAGTAAAATAGCTGGTAGGTATAATATGTTAACAGTACAATAACTGGTAGGTACAATCTGTTAACAGTACAATAACTGGTAGGTATAAGCTGTTACCAGTGCAATAACTGGTAGGTATAATCTCTGTTAACAGTACAATAACTGGTAGGTATAAGCTGTTACCAGTGCACTAGCTGGTAGGTGTAATCTGTTACCAGTACAATAGCTGGTATGTGTAATCTGTTAGCAGTACAATAGCTGGTAGGTATAAGCTGTTACCAGTGCAATAACTGGTAGGTATAAGCTGTTACCAGTGCAATAACTGGTAGGTATAAGCTGTTACCAGTGCAATAACTTGTAGGTATAAGCTGTTAACAGTACAATAGCTGGTAGGTATAATCTGTTAACAGTACAATAACTGGTAGGTTTAATCTGTTAACAGTACAATAGCTGGTATGTATAATCTGTTAACAGTACAATAGCTGGTAGGTATAATCTGTTAACAGTTCAATAGCTGGTAGGTATAATATGTTACCAGTACAATAACTGGTAGGTATAATCTGTTAACAGTACAATAACTGGTAGGTATAATATGTTAACAGTACAATAACTGGTAGGTATAATATGTTAACAGTACAATAACTAGTTGGTATAATCTGTTAGCAATGCAATAGCTGGTCGGTATAATCTGTTAGCAGTCCAATAGATGGTAGGTATAATCTGTTACCAATGGAATTGCTGGTAGGTATAATCTGTTAGCAGTGCAATAGTTGGTAGGTATAATCTGTTAGCAGTCCAATAGTTGGTAGGTATAATCTGTTAGCAATGCAATAGCTGCTCGGTATAATCTGTTAGCAATGCAATAGCTGGTCGGTATAATCTGTTAGCAGTCCAATAGATGGTAGGTATAATTTGTTACCAATGCAATTGCTGGTAGGTATAATCTGCTAGCAGTGCAATAGTTGGTAGGTATAATCTGTTAACAGTACAATAGCTGGAAGGTATAATCTGTTATCAGTACAATAACTGGTAGGTATAATCTGTTAACAGTACAATAACTGGTAGGTATGATATGTTAACAGTATAATAACTGTTAGGTATAATATGTTACCAGTACAATAACTGATAGGTATAATCTGTTAGCAATGCAATAGCTGATAGGTATAATCAGTTAACAGTACAATAGCTGGTAGGTATAATCTGTTAACAGTACAATAACTGGTAGGTATAATTTGTTAACAGTACAATAACTGGTAGGTATAATCTGTTAACAGTACAATAACTGGTAGGTATAATATGTTAACAGTACAATAACTGGTATGTATAATATGTTAACATTAGAATAACTGGTAGGTATAATCTGTTAACAGTACAATAGCTTGTAGGTATAATCTGTTTACAGTACAATAACTGGTAGGTTTAATCTGTTAACAGTACAATAGCTGGTAGTTGTAATCTGTTAAAATTACAATAACTGGTAGGTATAATCTGTTAACAGTACAATAGCTGGTAGGTATAATCTGTTGACAGTACAATAGCTGGTAGGTATAATATGTTAACAGTACAATAGCACGTAGGTATAATCTGTTAACAGTACAATAACTGGTAGGTATAATCTGTTAACAGTACACTAACTGGTAGGTATAATATGTTAACAGTACAATAGCTGGTAGGTATAATCTGTTAACAGTACACTAACTGGTAGGTATAATATGTTAACAGTACAATAACTGATAGGTATAATATGTTAACAGTACAATAACTGGTAGGTGTAATAATGTGTTAACAGTACAAAAACTGGTATGTATACTCTGTTAACAGTACAATAGCTGGTAGGTATAATCTGTTAACAGTACAATAGCTGGTAGGTATAATATGTTAACAGTACAATAACTGGTAGGTATAATCTGTTAACAGTACAATAACTGGTAGGTATAATATGTTAACAGTACAATAGCTGGTCGGTATAATATGTTAGCAGTCCAATAGATGGTAGGTATAATATGTTACCAATGCAATTGCTGGTAGGTATAATCTGTTAGCAGTCTAATAGATGGTAGGTATAATATGTTACCAATGCAATTGCTGGTAGGTATAATCTGTTAGCAGTGCAATAGTTGGTAGGTATAATCTGTTAGCAGTCCAATAGTTGGTAGGTATAATCTGTTGGCAATGCAATAGCTGGTCGGTATAATCTGTTAGCAATGCAATAGCTGGTCGGTATAATCTGTTAGCAGTCCAATAGATGGTAGGTATAATCTGTTACCAATGCAATTGCTGGTAGGTATAATCTGTTAGCAGTGATAAGTTGGTAGGTATAATCTGTTAACAGTACAATAACTGGTAGGTATAATCTGTTAACAGTACAATAACTGATAGGTATGATCTGTTAACAGTACAACAACTGGTAGGTGTAATCTGTTAACAGTACAATAACTGGTATGTATAATCTGTTAACAGTACAATAGCTGGTAGGTATAATCTGTTAACAGTACAATAGCTGGTAGGTATAATATGTTAACAGTACAATAGCTGGTAGGTATAATCTGTTAACAGTACAATAACTGGTAGGTATAATCTGTTAACAGTACAATAACTGGTAGGTATAATATGTTAACAGTACAATAGCTGGTAGGTATAATCTGTTAACAGTACAATATCTGGTAGGTATACTATGTTAACAGTACAATAACTGGAAGGTATAATATGTTAACAGTACAATAACTGGTAGGTGTAACCTGTTAACAGTACAAAAGCTGGTAGGTATAATCTGTTAACAGTACAATAGCTGGTAGGTATAATCTGTTAGTAGTGCAATAGCTGGTAGGTGTAATCTGTTAGCAATGCAATTGCTGGTAGGTATAATCTGTCAGCAGTCCAATAGATGGTAGGTATAATCTGTTACCAATGCAATTGCTGGTAGGTATACTCTGTTAGCAGTGCAATAGTTGGTAGGTATAATCTGTTAGCAATGCAATAGCTGGTCGGTATAATCTGTTAGCAATGCAATAGCTGGTAGGTATAATATGTTAGCAATGCAATAGCTGTTAGGTATAATCTGTTAACAGTACAATAGCTGGTAGGTATAATATGTTAACAGTACAATAACTAGTAGGTATAATCTGTTAACAGTACAATAACTGGTAGGTATAATATGTTAACAGTACAATAACTGGTAGGTATAATATGTTAACAGTACAATAACTGGTAGGTATAATCTGTTAGCAATGCAATAGCTGGTCGGTATAATCTGTTGGCAGTCCAATAGATGGTAGGTATAATCTGTTACAAAAGCAATTGCTGGTAGGTAAAATCTGTTAGCAGTCCAAAAGTTGGTAGGTATAATCTGTTAGCAGTCCAATAGTTGGTAGGTATAATCTGTTAGCAATGCAATAGCTGGTCGGTATAATATGTTAGCAATGCAATAGCTGGTCGGTATAATCTGTTAGCAGTCCAATAGATGGTAGGTATAATCGGTTAGCAATGCAATTGCTGGTAGGTATAATCTGTCAGCAGTCCAATAGATGGTAGGTATAATCTGTTAGCAGTGCAATAGTTGGTAGGTATAATCTGTTATCAGTCCAATAGTTGGTAGGTATAATCTGTTAGCAATGCAATAGCTGGTCGGTATAATCTGTTAGCAATGCAATAGCTGGTCGGTATAATCTGTTAGCAGTCCAATAGATGGTAGGTATAATATGTTACCAATGCAATTGCTGGTAGGTATAATCTGTTAGCAGTGATAAGTTGGTAGGTATAATCTGTTAACAGTACAATAACTGGTAGGTATAATCTGTTAACAGTACAATAACTGATAGGTATGATCTGTTAACAGTACAACAACTGGTAGGTGTAATCTGTTAACAGTACAATAACTGGTATGTATAATCTGTTAACAGTACAATAGCTGGTAGGTATAATCTGTTAACAGTACAATAGCTGGTAGGTATAATCTGTTAACAGTACAATAGCTGGTAGGTATAATCTGTTAACAGTACAATAACTGGTAGGTATAATCTGTTAACAGTACAATAACTGGTAGGTATAATATGTTAACAGTACAATAGCTGGTAGGTATAATCTGTTAACAGTACAATATCTGGTAGGTATACTATGTTAACAGTACAATAACTGGAAGGTATAATATGTTAACAGTACAATAACTGGTAGGTGTAACCTGTTAACAGTACAAAAGCTGGTAGGTATAATCTGTTAACAGTACAATAGCTGGTAGGTATAATCTGTTAGTAGTGCAATAGCTGGTAGGTGTAATCTGTTAGCAATGCAATTGCTGGTAGGTATAATCTGTCAGCAGTCCAATAGATGGTAGGTATAATCTGTTACCAATGCAATTGCTGGTAGGTATACTCTGTTAGCAGTGCAATAGTTGGTAGGTATAATCTGTTAGCAATGCAATAGCTGGTCGGTATAATCTGTTAGCAATGCAATAGCTGGTAGGTATAATCTGTTAGCAATGCAATAGCTGTTAGGTATAATCTGTTAACAGTACAATAGCTGGTAGGTATAATATGTTAACAGTACAATAACTAGTAGGTATAATCTGTTAACAGTACAATAACTGGTAGGTATAATATGTTAACAGTACAATAACTGGTAGGTATAATATGTTAACAGTACAATAACTGGTAGGTATAATCTGTTAGCAGTCCAATAGTTGGTAGGTATAATCTGTTAGCAATGCAATAGCTGGTCGGTATAATATGTTTGCAGTGCAATAGTTGGTAGGTATAATCTGTTAGCAGTCCAATAGTTGGTAGGTATAATCTGTTAGCAATGCAATTGCTGGTAGGTATACTCTGTTAGCAGTGCAATAGTTGGTAGGTATAATCTGTTAGCAATGCAATAGCTGGTCGGTATAATCTGTTAGCAATGCAATAGCTGGTAGGTATAATCTGTTAGCAATGCAATAGCTGTTAGGTATAATCTGTTAACAGTACAATAGCTGGTAGGTATAATATGTTAACAGTACAATAACTAGTAGGTATAATCTGTTAACAGTACAATAACTGGTAGGTATAATATGTTAACAGTACAATAACTGGTAGGTATAATATGTTAGCAGTGCAATAGTTGGTAGGTACAATCTGTTAGCAGTCCAATAGTTGGTAGGTATAATCTGTTAGCAATGCAATAGCTGGTCGGTATAATCTGTTAGCAGTCCAATAGATGGTAGGTATAATCTGTTACCAATGCAATTGCTGGTAGGTATAATCTGCTAGCAGTGCAATAGTTGGTAGGTATAATCTGTTAACAGTACAGTAGCTGGTAGGTATAATCTGTTATCAGTACAATAACTGGTAGGTATAATCTGTTAACAGTACAATAACTGGTAGGTATGATCTGTTAACAGTATAATAACTGTTAGGTATAATATGTTACCAGTACAATAACTGATAGGTATAATCTGTTAGCAATGCAATAGCTGATAGGTATAATCAGTTAACAGTACAATAGCTGGTAGGTATAATCTGTTAACAGTACAATAACTGGTAGGTATAATTTGTTAACAGTACAATAACTGGTAGGTATAATCTGTTAACAGTACAATAACTGGTAGGTATAATATGTTAACAGTACAATAACTGGTATGTATAATATGTTAACAGTAGAATAACTGGTAGGTATAATCTGTTAACAGTACAATAGCTTGTAGGTATAATCTGTTTACAGTACAATAACTGGTAGGTTTAATCTGTTAACAGTACAATAGCTGGTAGTTGTAATCTGTTAAAATTACAATAACTGGTAGGTATAATCTGTTAACAGTACAATAGCTGGTAGGTATAATCTGTTGACAGTACAATAGCTGGTAGGTATAATATGTTAACAGTACAATAGCACGTAGGTATTATCTGTTAACAGTACAATAACTGGTAGGTATAATCTGTTAACAGTACACTAACTGGTAGGTATAATATGTTAACAGTACAATAGCTGGTAGGTATAATCTGTTAACAGTACAATAACTGGCAGGTATAATATGTTAACAGTACAATAACTGGTAGGTATAATATGTTAACAGTACAATAACTGGTAGGTGTAATAATGTGTTAACAGTACAATAACTGGTATGTATACTCTGTTAACAGTATAATAGCTGGTAGGTATAATCTGTTAACAGTACAATAGCTGGTAGGTATAATATGTTAACAGTACAATAACTGGTAGGTATAATCTGTTAACAGTACAATAACTGGTAGGTATAATCTGTTAACAGTACAATAGCTGGTAGGTATAATCTGTTAACAGTACAATAGCTGGTAGGTATAATATGTTAACAGTACAATAGCTGGTAGGTATAATCTGTTACCAATGCAATTGCTGGTAGGTATAATCTGTTAGCAGTGATAAGTTGGTAGGTATAATCTGTTAACAGTACAATAACTGGTAGGTATAATCTGTTAACAGTACAATAACTGATAGGTATGATCTGTTAACAGTACAACAACTGGTAGGTGTAATCTGTTAACAGTACAATAACTGGTATGTATAATCTGTTAACAGTACAATAGCTGGTAGGTATAATCTGTTAACAGTACAATAGGGCCCGTAAGTAACTCTCGTTGGACCGGCGAGATTTACCCACTTCCGGTGACAAACACACGTTTCTCAATGGCGTTCACCGTGTTAAATGGGTGACTGAATGGGTCTGTAACCGGTCCAAATTCACTTAGGAATCATATAAACAGGATTGTAGGGACAGCGAGATGCTATTTCCATTGACTCCGAGTATCGAAACCATTATGAAGGATAAATTTTACCCGTTAGATCATTTTGTCGTCCATGCAGTGTTCCCACGTTTATTCGTAAACAAATCAATTAATTATAAAACAATTAATGTTTTAGACCTTGTAAAGGAGTGGAAAATATTAAATTATATTTTGCCAATGTATCTTCAGTAATATTTTTCCAGAATATATTTAATATAGCTCTTGTAAGGTATCTGATTTTAATCTAAATACTCGTATATGTCATTTAGCGCAGTTTTTACTAAAAATTCTAATAAATGCTGGTTGCTTTGTACCACTTTTAAAATATTCAGAACTGAAGAGAAATGAGTATTTCGAGTATTTTAATGCTCAAAATAATTTACAGAATTTGAGAATATGCAAAATAATATGTTCGGCATCACTTCTTATTCTAGCCCATTGTTCTTATTTCACGTTGTACATAGTACCTTTTATATCAATGTCTGTACTGGTGAAGGCTAGTTCTAATATGTTTAAAATCAAACCTGAAAGGTATAATCTGGTGGAATGGATATTTGTTTGAAAATAAATAAAACTGACAACAGGTAAGTATGCTAATTAAAGGTGATAATTTACAAATTGTCTTAATTTTCAGTAATGCTGAATGCTCATTTCTATAATTCCCCAAAATAACCAGTTTTTTCATGTTTATTTTTAGCAAAATATTGTTTTCAAGAAATTAAGGGGGGGGGGGGGGGGGGGGGGGGGGGGGGGGGGGGGGGGAGGGGGGAGGGGGGAGGCGAGGAGGAAATTAAAAGAGTCTATTTGAATTTTTTTTAAATCTAATATGTAAATAGAAACTTCTCCAATCATATAAAATTAAGGCCTATATCAAAAGAAAGTTTATCACATATAAATATCCAATCGAGCTTGCAACATGCTTATTGTAAAGCTAGTATAATTGCACTAGTATAACAGTTACTGAAATACAATTCTCTTAACTGCGAACACTTAAATTAGAATGATTGGTGAGTCATTTCTGGGAAAGAATATTAGAATTCTACAATTTCCATCCACAATTTATAAACCTAATTGTTACCTGTGTTCTCACATTATTTATAAAATCAAAATACAACTATCAGACACCAACATACTACTAAACAAATTTATGATTTATTGACAACATAAAACTTTTAAAAAATAATTTTGTTTACGAAATAATGCTAATTAAATCTTGAAGTATGTTTGGTACACGTTCTAATATACAATTATAACATATTGTCAACAAATAACAAATAATAACATCGAATGGCATGGTGACAGGGTAATAATGATATTTTTTTATATTAATATTCTATCAAAAGTTTTGAGGCGATAATATATTTATTAGTTGGTATTATACCCTAATTGCTTTGTTTTCGACTTGGACCGGAATTTAATTCTCATAAACATTCATATCATTATTTAATACACTTAATATAACGATGTTTTATCGTTGAGCTTATTGGACGAATTTCCCGCAATAAACTCGACTGGGTAACGTCCACGCGTCACGGCGTGATGGCTGTGTATTTGCGTTGCGCATCTGATTCCTGTAACCAGTTCAAGGGTGTCACCGGAAGCGTGGCACCGGAAATGAACGTAAACGAGACTTACAGGCCCTATAGCTGGTAGGTATAATATGTTAACAGTACAATAGCTGGTAGGTATAATCTGTTAACAGTACAATAACTGGTAGGTATAATCTGTTAACAGTACAATAACTGGTAGGTATAATATGTTAACAGTACAATAGCTGGTAGGTATAATCTGTTAACAGTACAATATCTGGTAGGTATACTATGTTAACAGTACAATAACTGGAAGGTATAATATGTTAACAGTACAATAACTGGTAGGTGTAACCTGTTAACAGTACAAAAGCTGGTAGGTATAATCTGTTAACAGTACAATAGCTGGTAGGTATAATCTGTTAGTAGTGCAATAGCTGGTAGGTGTAATCTGTTAGCAATGCAATTGCTGGTAGGTATAATCTGTCAGCAGTCCAATAGATGGTAGGTATAATCTGTTACCAATGCAATTGCTGGTAGGTATACTCTGTTAGCAGTGCAATAGTTGGTAGGTATAATCTGTTAGCAATGCAATAGCTGGTCGGTATAATCTGTTAGCAATGCAATAGCTGGTAGGTATAATCTGTTAGCAATGCAATAGCTGTTAGGTATAATCTGTTAACAGTACAATAGCTGGTAGGTATAATATGTTAACAGTACAATAACTAGTAGGTATAATCTGTTAACAGTACAATAACTGGTAGGTATAATATGTTAACAGTACAATAACTGGTAGGTATAATATGTTAGCAGTGCAATAGTTGGTAGGTACAATCTGTTAGCAGTCCAATAGTTGGTAGGTATAATCTGTTAGCAATGCAATAGCTGGTCGGTATAATCTGTTAGCAGTCCAATAGATGGTAGGTATAATCTGTTACCAATGCAATTGCTGGTAGGTATAATCTGCTAGCAGTGCAATAGTTGGTAGGTATAATCTGTTAACAGTACAGTAGCTGGTCGGTATAATATGTTAGCAATGCAATAGCTGGTCGGTATAATCTGTTAGCAGTCCAATAGATGGTAGGTATAATCGGTTAGCAATGCAATTGCTGGTAGGTATAATCTGTCAGTGTCCAATAGATGGTAGGTATAATCTGTCAGTGTCCAATAGATGGTAGGTATAATCTGTTAGCAGTGCAATAGTTGGTAGGTATAATCTGTTAGCAGTCCAATAGTTGGTAGGTATAATCTGTTAGCAATGCAATAGCTGGTCGGTATAATCTGTTAGCAATGCAATAGCTGGTCGGTATAATCTGTTAGCAGTCCAATAGATGGTAGGTATAATATGTTACCAATGCAATTGCTGGTAGGTATAATCTGTTAGCAGTGATAAGTTGGTAGGTATAATCTGTTAACAGTACAATAACTGGTAGGTATAATCTGTTAGTAGTGCAATAGCTGGTAGGTGTAATCTGTTAGCAATGCAATTGCTGGTAGGTATAATCTGTCAGCAGTCCAATAGATGGTAGGTATAATCTGTTAACAGTACAATAGCTGGTAGGTATAATCTGTTAACAGTACAATAGCTGGTAGGTATAATATGTTAACAGTACAATAGCTGGTAGGTATAATCTGTTAACAGTACAATAACTGGTAGGTATAATCTGTTAACAGTACAATAACTGGTAGGTATAATATGTTAACAGTACAATAGCTGGTAGGTATAATCTGTTAACAGTACAATATCTGGTAGGTATACTATGTTAACAGTACAATAACTGGAAGGTATAATATGTTAACAGTACAATAACTGGTAGGTGTAACCTGTTAACAGTACAAAAGCTGGTAGGTATAATCTGTTAACAGTACAATAGCTGGTAGGTATAATCTGTTAGTAGTGCAATAGCTGGTAGGTGTAATCTGTTAGCAATGCAATTGCTGGTAGGTATAATCTGTCAGCAGTCCAATAGATGGTAGGTATAATCTGTTACCAATGCAATTGCTGGTAGGTATACTCTGTTAGCAGTGCAATAGTTGGTAGGTATAATCTGTTAGCAATGCAATAGCTGGTCGGTATAATCTGTTAGCAATGCAATAGCTGGTAGGTATAATCTGTTAGCAATGCAATAGGTGTTAGGTATAATCTGTTAACAGTACAATAGCTGGTAGGTATAATATGTTGACAGTACAATAACTAGTAGGTATAATCTGTTAACAGTACAATAACTGGTAGGTATAATATGTTAACAGTACAATAACTGGTAGGTATAATATGTTAACAGTACAATAACTGGTAGGTATAATCTGTTAGCAATGCAATAGCTGGTCGGTATAATCTGTTGGCAGTCCAATAGATGGTAGGTATAATCTGTTACAAAAGTAATTGCTGGTAGGTAAAATCTGTTAGCAGTCCAAAAGTTGGTAGGTATAATCTGTTAGCAGTCCAATAGTTGGTAGGTATAATCTGTTAGCAATGCAATAGCTGGTCGGTATAATATGTTAGCAATGCAATAGCTGGTCGGTATAATCTGTTAGCAGTCCAATAGATGGTAGGTATAATCGGTTAGCAATGCAATTGCTGGTAGGTATAATCTGTCAGCAGTCCAATAGATGGTAGGTATAATCTGTTACCAATGCAATTGCTGGTAGGTATAATATGTTAGCAGTGCAATAGTTGGTAGGTATAATCTGTTAGCAGTCCAATAGTTGGTAGGTATAATCTGTTAGCAATGCAATAGCTGGTCGGTATAATCTGTTAGCAGTCCAATAGATGGTAGGTATAATCTGTTACCAATGCAATTGCTGGTAGGTATAATCTGCTAGCAGTGCAATAGTTGGTAGGTATAATCTGTTAACAGTACAATAGCTGGTAGGTATAATCTGTTATCAGTACAATAACTGGTAGGTATAATCTGTTAACAGTACAATAACTGGTAGGTATGATCTGTTAACAGTATAATAACTGTTAGGTATAATATGTTACCAGTACAATAACTGATAGGTATAATCTGTTAGCAATGCAATAGCTGATAGGTATAATCAGTTAACAGTACAATAGCTGGTAGGTATAATCTGTTAACAGTACAATAACTGGTAGGTATAATTTGTTAACAGTACAATAACTGGTAGGTATAATCTGTTAACAGTACAATAACTGGTAGGTATAATATGTTAACAGTACAATAACTGGTATGTATAATATGTTAACAGTAGAATAACTGGTAGGTATAATATGTTAACAGTACAATAACTGGTAGGTGTAATAATGTGTCAACAGTACAATAGCTGGTAGGTATAATCTGTTAACAGTATAATAGCTGGTAGGTATAATATGTTAACAGTACAATAACTGGTAGGTATAATCTGTTAACAGTACAATAACTGGTAGGTATAATATGTTTACAGTACAATAGCTGGTCGGTATAATATGTAAGCAGTCCAATAGATGGTAGGTATAATATGTTACCAATGCAATTGCTGGTAGGTATAATCTGTTAGCAGTCTAATAGATGGTAGGTATAATATGTTACCAATGCAATTGCTGGTAGGTATAATCTGTTAGCAGTGCAATAGTTGGTAGGTATAATCTGTTAGCAGTCCAATAGTTGGTAGGTATAATCTGTTAGCAATGCAATAGCTGGTCGGTATAATCTGTTAGCAATGCAATAGCTGGTCGGTATAATCTGTTAGCAGTCCAATAGATGGTAGGTATAATATGTTACCAATGCAATTGCTGGTAGGTATAATCTGTTAGCAGTCTAATAGATGGTAGGTATAATATGTTACCAATGCAATTGCTGGTAGGTATAATCTGTTAGCAGTGCAATAGTTGGTAGGTATAATCTGTTAGCAGTCCAATAGTTGGTAGGTATAATCTGTTAGCAATGCAATAGCTGGTCGGTATAATCTGTTAGCAATGCAATAGCTGGTCGGTATAATCTGTTAGCAGTCCAATAGATGGTAGGTATAATCTGTTACCAATGCAATTGCTGGTAGGTATAATCTGTTAGCAGTGATAAGTTGGTAGGTATAATCTGTTAACAGTACAATAACTGGTAGGTATAATCTGTTAACAGTACAATAACTGATAGGTATGATCTGTTAACAGTACAACAACTGGTAGGTGTAATCTGTTAACAGTACAATAACTGGTAGGTATAATCTGTTAACAGTACAATAGCTGGTAGGTATAATATGTTAACAGTACAATAGCTGGTAGGTATAATCTGTTAACAGTACAATAACTGGTAGGTATAATCTGTTAACAGTACAATAACTGGTAGGTATAATATGTTAACAGTACAATAGCTGGTAGGTATAATCTGTTAACAGTACAATATCTGGTAGGTATACTATGTTAACAGTACAATAACTGGAAGGTATAATATGTTAACAGTACAATAACTGGTAGGTGTAACCTGTTAACAGTACAAAAGCTGGTAGGTATAATCTGTTAACAGTACAATAGCTGGTAGGTATAATCTGTTAGTAGTGCAATAGCTGGTAGGTGTAATCTGTTAGCAATGCAATTGCTGGTAGGTATAATCTGTCAGCAGTCCAATAGATGGTAGGTATAATCTGTTACCAATGCAATTGCTGGTAGGTATAATCTGTTAGCAGTGCAATAGTTGGTAGGTATAATCTGTTAGCAATGCAATAGCTGGTCGGTATAATCTGTTAGCAATGCAATAGCTGGTAGGTATAATCTGTTAGCAATGCAATAGCTGTTAGGTATAATCTGTTAACAGTACAATAGCTGGTAGGTATAATATGTTAACAGTACAATAACTAGTAGGTATAATCTGTTAACAGTACAATAACTGGTAGGTATAATATGTTAACAGTACAATAACTGGTAGGTATAATATGTTAACAGTACAATAACTGGTAGGTATAATCTGTTAGCAATGCAATAGCTGGTCGGTATAATCTGTTGGCAGTCCAATAGATGGTAGGTATAATCTGTTACAAAAGCAATTGCTGGTAGGTAAAATCTGTTAGCAGTCCAAAAGTTGGTAGGTATAATCTGTTAGCAGTCCAATAGTTGGTAGGTATAATCTGTTAGCAATGCAATAGCTGGTCGGTATAATATGTTAGCAATGCAATAGCTGGTCGGTATAATCTGTTAGCAGTCCAATAGATGGTAGGTATAATCGGTTAGCAATGCAATTGCTGGTAGGTATAATCTGTCAGCAGTCCAATAGATGGTAGGTATAATCTGTTACCAATGCAATTGCTGGTAGGTATAATATGTTAGCAGTGCAATAGTTGGTAGGTATAATCTGTTAGCAATGCAATAGCTGGTCGGTATAATCTGTTAGCAATGCAATAGCTGGTAGGTATAATCTGTTAGCAATGCAATAGCTGTTAGGTATAATCTGTTAACAGTACAATAGCTGGTAGGTATAATATGTTAACAGTACAATAACTAGTAGGTATAATCTGTTAACAGTACAATAACTGGTAGGTATAATATGTTAACAGTACAATAACTGGTAGGTATAATATGTTAACAGTACAATAACTGGTAGGTATAATCTGTTAGCAATGCAATAGCTGGTCGGTATAATCTGTTGGCAGTCCAATAGATGGTAGGTATAATATGTCAATAGTACAATAACTGGTAGGTATAATATGTTAACAGTACAATAGCTAGTGGGTATAATCTGTTAGCAGTCCAATAGGTGGTAGGTATAATATGTTAGCAGTGCAATAGCTGGTAGGTATAATCTGTTAGCAATGCAATAGCTAGTAGGTATAATCAATTAGCAGTCCAATAGATGGTAGGTATTATCTGTTAGCAGTCCAATAGATGGTAGGTATAATATGTTAGCAGTGCAATAGCTGGTAGGTATAATCTGTTAGCAGTCCAATAGCCCGTAGGTATAATCTGTTAGCAATGCAATTGCTGGTAGGTATAATCTGTTAACAGTCCAATAGATGGTAGGTATAATCTGTTACCAATGCAATTGCTGGTAGGTATACTCTGTTAGCAGTGCAATAGTTGGTAGGTATAATCTGTTAGCAATGCAATAGCTGGTCGGTATAATCTGTTAGCAATGCAATAGCTGGTAGGTATAATCTGTTAGCAATGCAATAGCTGTTAGGTATAATCTGTTAGCAATGCAATAGCTAGTAGGTATAATCTGTTAGCAATGCAATAGGTGGTCGGTATAATATGTTAGCAATGCAATAGCTGGTAGGTATAATATGTTAGCAATGCACTAGCTGGTAGGTATAATCTGTTAGCAACGCAATAGCTACTAGGTATAATCTGTTAGCAGTCCAATAGATGGTAGGTATAATCTGTTAGCAATACAATTGCTGGTAGGTATAATCTGTTAGCAGTGCAATAGTTGGTAGGTATAATCTGTTAGCAGTCCAATAGTTGGTAGGCATAATCTGTTAGCAATGCAATAGCTCGTAGGTACAATCTCTTACCAGTACAATAGCTAGTAGGTTTAATCTGTTAACAGTACAATAACTGGTAGGTATAATCTGTTAGCAATGCAATAGCTTCACAAGTATAATATGTTAGCAATGCAATAAGTGGTTGGTATAATCTGTTAGCAGTGCAATAGCTCGTACGTATAATCTGTTAGCAGTGCAATAGCTGGTAGGTATACTCTGTTAGCAGTGCAATAGTTGGTAGGTATAATCTGTTAGCAATGCAATAGCTGGTAGGTATAATCTGTTAGCAATGCAATAGCTGGAAGGTATAATCTGTTAGCAGTGCAATAGCTGGTAGGTATAATCTGTTACCAGTACAATAGCTGGTAGGTATAATCTGTTACCAGTACAATAGCTGGTAGGTATAATCTGTTAACAGTACAATAGCTGGAAGGTATAATCTGTTAGCAATGCAATAGCTGGTAGGTATAATCTGTTAGCAGTGCTATAGCCCGTAGGTATAATCTGCTTGCAATGCAATTGCTTGTAGGTATAATCTGTTAGCAGTCCAATAGTTGGTAGGTATAATCTGTTAGCAATGCAGTAGCTGATAGGTATAATCTGTTAGCAATGCAATAGATGGTAGGTATAATCTGCTAGCAATGCAATAACTAGTAGGTATAATCTGTTAGCAATGCAATAGCTAGTAGGTATAATCAATTATCAGTCCAATAGATGGTAGGTATAATCTGTTAGCAGTGCAATAGCTGGTAGGTATACTATGTTAGCAGTGCAATAGCTGGTAGGTATAATCTGTTAGCAATGCAATAGCTAGTAGGTATAATCAATTAGCAGTCCATTAGATGGTAGGTATTATCTGTTAGCAGTCCAATAGCTGGTAGGTATAATATGTTAGCAGTACAATAGCTGGTAGGTATAATCTGTTAGCAATGCAATATCTAGTGGGTATAATATGTTAGCAGTCCAATAGATGGTAGGTATAATATGTTAGCAGTCCAATAGCTGGTAGGTATAATCTGTTAACAGTACAATAGCTCGTAGGTATAATCTGTTAGCAATGCAATTGCTGGTAGGTATAATCTGTTAGCAGTGCAATAGCTGGTAGGTATAATCTGTTACCAGTACAATAGCTGGTAGGTATAATCTGTTACCAGTACAATAGCTGGTAGGTATAATCTGTCAACAGTACAATAGTTGGTAGGTGTAATCTGTTAGCAATGCAATAACTGGTAGGTATAATCTGTTAACAGTAAAATAGCTGGTAGGTATAATCTGTTAACAGTACAATAACTGGTAGGTATAATCTGTTAACAGTACAATAACTGGTAGGTATAATATGTTAACAGTACAATAACTGGTAGGTATAATATGTTAACAGTACAATAGCTAGTGGGTATAATCTGTTAGCAGTCCAATAGATGGTAGGTATAATATGTTAGCAGTGCAATAACTGGTAGGTATAATCTGTTAGCAATGCAATAGCTAGTAGGTATAATCAATTAGCAGTCCAATAGATGGTAGGTATTATCTGTTAGCAGTCCAATAGCTGGTAGGTATAATATGTTAGCAGTGCAATAGCTGGTAGGTATAATCTGTTAGCAATGCAATAGCTAGTAGGTATAATATGTTAGCAGTCCAATAGATGGTAGGTATAATATGTTAGCAGTACAATAGCTGGTAGGTATAATCTGTTAACAGTACAATAGCTCGTAGGTATAATCTGTTAGCAATGCAATTGCTGGTAGGTATAATCTGTTAGCAATGCAATAGCTGGTAGGTATAATCTGTTAGCAATGCAATAACTGGTAGGTATACTCTGTTAGCAATGCAATAGCTAGTAGGTATAATAAATTAGCAGTCCAATAGATGGTAGGTATTATCTGTTAGCAGTCCAATAGATGGTAGGTATAATATGTTAGCAGTGCAATAGCTGGTAGGTATAATCTGTTAGCAGTCCAATAGTTGGTAGGTATAATATGTTAGCAGTCCAATAGCTGGTAGGTATAATATGTTAGCAGTGCAATAGCTGGTAGGTATAATCTGTTAGCAGTGAATTATCTGGTAGATACCATCTGTAAGCAATGCAATAGCTGGTAGGTATAATCTGTTAGCAATGCAATAACTGGTAGGTATAATCTGTTAGCAATGCAATAGCTGGTAGGTATAATCTGTTAACAGTACAATAGCTGGTAGGTATAATCTGTTAGCAGTGCAATAGCTTGTAGGTATAATCTGTTAGCAGTGCAATAGCTGGTAGGTATAATCTGTTAGCAATGCAATAGCTGGTAGGTATAATCTGTTAGTAATGCAATAGCTGGTAGGTATAATCTGTTAGCAATGCAATAGCTGCTAGGTATAATCTGTTAGCAATGCAAAAACTGGTAGGTATAATCTGTTAACAGTACAATAGCTGGGAAGTATAATCTGTTAGCAGTGCAATAGCTGGTAGGTATAATCTGTTAGCAGTGCAATAGCTGGTAGGTATAATCTGTTAGCAGTGCAATAACTGGTAGGTATAATATGTCAATAGTACAATAACTGGTAGGTATAATATGTTAACAGTACAATAGCTAGTGGGTATAATCTGTTAGCAGTCCAATAGATGGTAGGTATAATATGTTAGCAGTGCAATAGCTGGTAGGTATAATCTGTTAGCAATGCAATAGCTGGTAGGTATAATCTGTTAGCAACGCAATAGCTACTAGGTATAATCTGTTAGCAGTCCAATAGATGGTAGGTATAATCTGTTAGCAATACAATTGCTGGTAGGTAAAATCTGTTAGCTGTGCAATAGCTGGTCGGTATAATCTGTTAGCAATGCAATAGCTCGTAGGTACAATCTCTTACCAGTACAATAGCTAGTAGGTTTAATCTGTTAACAGTACAATAACTGGTAGGTATAATCTGTTAGCAATGCAATAGCTTCACAAGTATAATCTGTTAGCAATGCAATAGGTGGTAGGTATAATCTGTTAGCAGTGCAATAGCTCGTACGTATAATCTGTTAGCAATGCAATTGCTGGTAGGTATAATCTGTTAGCAATGCAATTGCTGGTAGGTATAATCTGTTAGCAATGCAATAGCTGGTAGGTATAATCTGTTAGCAATGCAATAACTGGTAGGTATAATCTGTTAACAGTACAATAACTGGTAGGTATAATATGTCAATAGTACAATAACTGGTAGGTATAATATGTTAACAGTACAATAGCTGGTAGGTATTATCTGTTAGCAATGCAATAGCTAGTAGGTATAATCAATTAGCAGTCCAATAGATGGTAGGTATTATCTGTTAGCAGTCCAATAGCTGGTAGGTATAATATGTTAGCAGTGCAATAGCTGGTAGGTATAATCTGTTAGCAATGCAATAGCTAGTAGGTATAATATGTTAGCAGTCCAATAGATGGTAGGTATAATATGTTAGCAGTCCAATAGCTGGTAGGTATAATCTGTTAACAGTACAATAGCTCGTAGGTATAATCTGTTAGCACTGCAATTGCTGGTAGGTATAATCTGTTATTAATGCAATAACTGGTAGGTATAATCTGTTAACAGTACAATAACTGGTAGGTATAATATGTCAATAGTACAATAACTTGTAGGTATAATATGTTAACAGTACAATAGCTAGTGGGTATAATCTGTTAGCAGTCCAATAGATGGTAGGTATAATATGTTAGCAGTGCAATAGCTGGTAGGTATAATCTGTTAGCAATGCAATAGCTAGTAGGTATAATCAATTAGCAGTCCAATAGATGGTAGGTATTATCTGTTAGCAGTCCAATAGATGGTAGGTATAATATGTTAGCAGTGCAATAGCTGGTAGGTATAATCTGTTAGCAGTCCAATAGTTGGTAGGTATAATATGTTAGCAGTCCAATAGCTGGTAGGTATAATATGTTAACAGTGCAATAGTTGGTAGGTATAATCTGTTAGCAGTGAATTATCTGGTAGATACTATCTGTAAGCAATGCAATAGCTGGTAGGTATAATCTGTTAGCAATGCAATAACTGGTAGGTATAATCTGTTAGCAATGCAATAGCTGGTAGGTATAATCTGTTAACAGTACAATAGCTGGTAGTTATAATCTGTTAGCAGTGCAATAGCTTGTAGGTATAATCTGTTAGCAGTGCAATAGCTGGTAGGTATAATCTGTTAGCAATGCAATAGCTGGTAGGTATAATCTGTAAGTAATGCAATAGCTGGTAGGTATAATCTGTTAGCAATGCAAAAGCTGGTAGGTATAATCTGTTAACAGTACAATAGCTGGGAAGTATAATCTGTTAGCAGTGCAATAGCTCGTAGGTATAATCTGTTAGCAGTGCAATAGCTGGTAGGTATAATCTGTTAGAAGTGCAATAACTGGTAGGTATAATCTGTTAACAGTACAATAACTGGTAGGTATAATATGTCAATAGTACAATAACTGGTAAGTATAATATGTTAACAGTACAATAGCTAGTGGGTATAATCTGTTAGCAGTCCAATAGATGGTAGTTATAATATGTTAGCAGTGCAATAGCTGGTAGATATAATCTGTTAGCAATGTAATAGCTAGTAGGTATAATCAATTAGCAGTCCAATAGATGGTAGGTATTATCTGTTAGCAGTCCAATAGCTGGTAGGTATAATATGTTAGCAGTGCAATAGCTGGTAGGTATAATCTGTTAGCAATGCAATAGCTAGTAGGTATAATATGTTAGCAGTCCAATAGATGGTAGGTATAATATGTTAGCAGTCCAATAGCTGGTAGGTATAATCTGTTAATAGTACAATAGCTCGTAGGTATAATCTGTTAGCAATGCAATTGCTGGTAGGTATAATCTGTTAACAGTACAATAGCTGGGAAGTATAATCTGTTAGCAGTGCAATAGCTCGTAGGTATAATCTGTTAGCAGTGCAATAGCTGGTAGGTATAATCTGTTAGAAGTGCAATAACTGGTAGGTATAATCTGTTAACAGTACAATAACTGGTAGATATAATATGTCAATAGTACAATAACTGGTAGGTATAATATGTTAACAGTACAATAGCTAGTGGGTATAATCTGTTAGCAGTCCAATAGATGGTAGGTATTATCTGTTAGCAGTCCAATAGCTGGTAGGTATAATATGTTAGCAGTGCAATAGCTGGTAGGTATAATCTGTTAGCAATGCAATAGCTAGTAGGTATAATATGTTAGCAGTCCAATAGATGGTAGGTATAATATGTTAGCAGTCCAATAGCTGGTAGGTATAATCTGTTAATAGTACAATAGCTCGTAGGTATAATCTGTTAGCAATGCAATTGCTGGTAGGTATAATCTGTTAGCAGTGCAGTAGCTGGTAGGTATAATCTGTTACTAGTACAATAGCTTGTAGGTATAATCTGTTACCAGTACAATAGCTGGTAGGTATAATCTGTTAACTGTACAATAGTTGGTAGGTGTAATCTGTTAACAGTACAATAACTGGTAGGTATAATCTGTTAACAGTACAATAACTGGTAGGTATAATCTGTTAACAGTACAATAACTGGTAGGTATAATATGACAATAGTACAATAACTGGTAGGTATAATATGTTAACAGTACAATAGCTAGTGGGTATAATCTGTTAGCAGTCCAATAGATGGTAGGTATAATATGTTAGCAGTCCAAGAGCTGGTAGGTATAATATGTTAGCAGTGCAATAGCTGGTAGGTATAATCTGTTAGCAGTCCAATAGTTGGTAGGTATAATGTGTTAGCAGTCCAATAGCTGGTAGGTATAATATGTTAGCAGTGCAATAGCTGGTAGGTATAATCTGTTAGCAGTGAATTATCTGGTAGATATTATCTGTTAGCAATGCAATAGCTGGTAGGTATAATCTGTTAGCAATGCAATAACTGGTAGGTATAATCTGTTAGCAATGCAATAGCTGGTAGGTATAATCTGTTAACAGTACAATAGCTGGTAGGTATAATCTGTTAGCAGTGCAATAGCTGGTAGGTATAATCTGTTAGCAGTGCAATAGCTGGTAGGTATAATTTTTTCGCAATGCAATAGCTGGTAGGTATAATCTGTTAGCAATGCAATAGCTGGTGGGTATAATCTGTTAGCAATGCAATAGCTGGTAGGTATAATCTGTTAGCAATGCAAAAGCTGGTAGGTATAATCTGTTAAGAGTACAATACCTGGGAAGTATAATCTGTTAGCAGTGCAATAGCTGGTAGGTATAATCTGTTAGCAGTGCAATAGCTGGTAGGTATAATCTGTTAGCAGTGCAATAACTGGTAGGTATAGTCTGTTAGCAGTGAATTTTCTGGTAGATACTATCTGTTAGCAATGCAATAGCTGGTAGGTATAATCTGTTAGCAATGCAATAGCTGGTAGGTATAATCTGTTAGCAGTGCAATAGCTGGTAGGTATAATCTGTTAGCAGTGAATTATCTGGTAGATACTATCTGTTAGCAATGCAATAGCTGGTAGGTATAATCTGTTATCAATGCAATAACTGGTAGGTATAATCTGTTAGCAATGCAATAACTGGTAGGTATAATCTGTTAGCAGTGCAATAGCTGGTAGGTATAATCTGTTAGCAGTGAATTATCTGGTAGATACTATCTGTTAGCAATGCAATAGCTGGTAGGTATAATCTGTTAGCAGTGCAATAGCTGGTAGGTATAATCTGTTAGCAGTGCAATAGCTGGTAGGTATAATCTGTTAGCAGTACAATAGCTGGGAAGTATAATCTGTTAGCAGTGCAATAGCTGGAAGGTATAAACTGTTAGCAATGCAATAACTGGTAGGTATAATCTGTTAGCAGTGTAATAGCTGGTAGGTATAATCTGTTAGCAGTGCAATAGCTGGTAGGTATAATCTGTTAGCAATGCAATAGCTGGTAGGTATAATCTGTTAGCAATGCCATAGCTGGTAGGTATAATCTGTTAGCAATGCAATAGCTGGTAGGTATAATCTGTTAGCAATGCAATAGCTGGTAGGTATAATCTGTTAGCAATGCAATAGCTGGTAGGTATAGTCTGTTAGCAGTCCAATAGCTGGCAGGTATAATCTGTTAGCAGTGCAATAGCTCGTAGGTATAATCTGTTAGCAGTGCAATAGCTGGTAGGTATAATCTGTTATCAATGCAATAACTGGTAGGTATAATCTGTTAGCAATGCAATAACTGGTAGGTATAATCTGTTAGCAATGCAATAGCTGGTAGGTATAATCTGTTAGCAGTGCAATAGCTGGAAGGTATAATCTGTTAACAGTACAATAGCTGGGAAGTATAATCTGTTAGCAGTGCAATAGCTGGTAGGTATAAACTGTTAGCAATGCAATAACTGGTAGGTATAATCTGTTAGCAGTACAATAGCTGGTAGGTATAATTTGTTAGCAGTGCAATAGCTGGTAGGTATAATCTGTTAGCAATGCAATAGCTGGTAGGTATAATCTGTTAGCAATGCAATAGCTGGTAGGTATAGTCTGTTAGCAATGCAATAGATGATAGGTATAATATGTTAGCAATGCAATAGCTGGTAGGTATAATCTGTTAGCAATGAAATAGCTGGTAGGTATAATCTATTAGCAATGCAATAGCTGGTAGGTATAAACTGTTAGCAATGCAATAGCTGGTAGGTATGAACTGTTAGCAATGCAATAGCTGGTAGGTATAATCTCTTAGCAATGCAATAGCTGGTAGGTATAATCTGTTAGCAGTGCAATAGCTGGTAGGTATAATCTGTTAGCAGTGCAATAGCTGGTAGGTATAATCTGTTAGCAGTGAATTATCAGGTAGATACTATCTGTTAGCAATGCAATAGCTGGTAGGTATAATCTGTTAGCAATGCAATAGATGGTAGGTATAATCTTTTAGCAATGCAATAGTTGGTAGGTATAATCTCTTAGCAATGCAATAGCTGGTAGGTATAATCTGTTAGCAGTGCAATAGCTGGTAGGTATAATCTGTTAGCAGTGCAATAGCTGGTAGGTATAATCTGTTAGCAGTGAATTATCAGGTAGATACTATCTGTTAGCAATGCAATAGCTGGTAGGTGTAATCTGTTGGCAATGCAATAGATGGTAGGTATAATCTTTTAGCAATGCAATAGCTGGTAGGTATAATCTGTTAGCAATGCAATAGATGGTAGGTATAATCTGTTAGCAATGCAATAGCTGGTAGGTATAATCTGTTAGCATTCCAATAGCTGGTAGGTACAATCTGTTAGCAATGCAATAGCTGGTAGGTATAATCTGTTAGCAATGCAATATCTGGTAGGTATAATATGTTAGCAATGCAATAGCTGGTAGGTATAATATGTTAGCAATGCAATAGCTGGTAGGTATAATCTGTTAGCAATGCAATAGCTGGTAGGTATAATCGGTTAGCAATGCAATAACTGGTAGGTATAAACTGTTAGCAATGCAATAGCTGGTAGGTATAATCTGTTAGCAATGAAATAGCTGGTAGGTATAATCTATTAGCAATGCAATAGCTGGTAGGTATAAACTGTTAGCAATGCAATAGCTGGTAGGTATAAACTGTTAGCAATGCAATAGCTGGTAGGTATAATATCTTAGCAATGCAATAGCTGGTAGGTATAATCTGTTAGCAGTGCAATAGCTGGTAGGTATAATCTGTTAGCAGTGCAATAGCTGGTAGGTATAATCTGTTAGCAGTGAATTATCAGGTAGATACTATCTGTTAGCAATGCAATAGCTGGTAGGTATAATCTGTTAGCAGTGCAATAGCTGGTAGGTATAATCTGTTAGCAGTGCAATAGCTGGTAGGTATAATCTGTTAGCAGTGAATTATTTGGTAGATACTATCTGTTAGCAATGCAATAGCTGATAGGTATAATCTGTTAGCAGTGCAATAGCTGGTAGGTATAATCTGTTAGCAGTGCAATAGCTGGTAGGTATAATCTGTTAGCAGTGAATTATCTGGTAGATACTATCTTTTAGCAATGCAATAGCTGGTAGGTATAATCTGTTATCAATGCAATAACTGGTAGGTATAATCTGTTAGCAATGCAATAACTGGTAGGTATAATCTGTTAGCAATGCAATAGCTGGTAGGTATAATCTGTTAGCAGTGCAATACCTGGTAGGTATAAACTGTTAACAGTACAATAGCTGGGAAGTATAATCTGTTAGCAGTGCAATAGCTGGTAGGTATAAACTGTTAGCAATGCAATAACTGGTAGGTATAATCTGTTAGCAGTGCAATAGCTGGTAGGTATAATCTGTTAGCAGTGCAATAGCTGGTAGGTATAATCTGTTTGCAATGCATTAGCTGGTAGGTATAATCTGTTAGCAATGCAATAGCTGGTAGGTATAGTCTGTTAGCAATGCAATAGATGGTAGGTATAATCTGTTAACAATGCAATAGCTGGTAGGTAATATCTGTTAGCAATGCAATAGCTGGTAGGTATAATATGTTAGCAATGCAATAGCTGGTAGGTATAATCTGTTAGCAATGCAATAGCTGGTAGGTATAATCTGTTAGCAATGCAATAGATGGTAGGTATAATCTGTTAGCAATGCAATAGCTGGTAGGTATAATCTGTTAGCAATGCAATAGATGGTAGGTATAATCTGTTAGCAATGCAATAGCTGGTAGGTATAATCTGTTAGCATTCCAATAGCTGGTAGCTACAATCTCTTAGCAATGCAATAGCTGGTAGGTATAATCTGTTAGCAATGCAATAGCTGGTAGGTATAATATGTTAGCAATGCAATAGCTGGTAGGTATAATCTGTTAGCAATGCAATAGCTGGTAGGTAGAGTTGGTTAGCAATGCAATAGCTGGTCGGTATAAACTGTTAGCAATGCAATAGCTGGTAGGTATAATCTGTTAGCAATGAAATAGCTGGTAGGTATAATCTATTAGCAATGCAATAGCTGGTAGGTATAAACTGTTAGCAATGCAATAGCTGGTAGGTATGAACTGTTAGCAATGCAATAGCTGGTAGGTATAATCTGTTTGCAATGCAATAGCTGGTAGGTATAATCTGTTAGCAATGCAATAGCTGGTAGGAATAATCTGTTAGCAGTACAATAGCTCGTAGGTATAATCTGTTAGCAATGCAATAGGTGGTAGGTATAATCTGTTAGCAATGCAATAGCTGGTAGGTATAGTCTGTTAGCAATGCAATAGCTAGTAGGTATTAGCTGTTAGCAGTACAATAGCTGGTAGGTATTATCTGTTAGCAGTGCAATAGCTGGTAGGTATAGTCTGTTAGCAATGCAATAGCTAGTAGGTATTAGCTGTTAGCAGTACAATAGCTGGTAGGTACAATCTGTTAGCAATGCAATAGCTGGTAGGTATTATCTGTTCGCAGTCCAAAAGATGGTAGGTATAATATGTTAGCAGTCCAATAGCTGGTAGGTATAATCTGTTTACAGTACAATAGCTTGTAGGTATAATATGTTAGCAATGCAATAGGTGGTAGGTATAATCTGTTAGCAATGCAATAGCTGGTAGGTATAATCTGTTAGCAATGCAATAGCTGGTAGGTATAATCTGTTAGCAATGGAATAGCTGGTAGGTATGAACTGTTATCAATGCAATAGCTGGTAGGTATAAACTGTTATCAATGCAGTAGCTGGTAGGTATGGACTTTAGTTGAAAAACGAATTTGGATTTCTCTCTTGTGTAGTCATCTTCACAATCACGCTTAAATTCAATTTTCAAATATCAGTATTATGGCATTTAAAAAAGGTGTATATGATGTTTTGATGAATAAGATAAGACCATGATAGTGCAATCAAATTGGTTTTGTTTAAATAAAATATGAAACGTGTGTTTACGTGTGTTGATATACTTGTATGGAATGTTTGATGTGTTTCAGGTTGGATTTACAGAGCGACCCGTGATTACACTGATATCTTCATTTTCTCCTGTAAGTAGCACAACAATTGGGACTATTCATTTTCTCCTGTAAGTAGCACAACAATTGGGACAATTCATTTTCTCCTGTAAGTAGCACAACCATTGGGACAATTCATTTTCTCCTGTAAGTATCACAACAATTGGGACAATTCATTTTCTCCTGTAAGTATCACAACACTTGGGACAATTCATTTTCTCCTGTAAGTATCACAACAATTGGGACAATTCATTTTCTCCTGTAAGTATCACAACAATTGGGACAATTCATTTTCTCATTTAAGTATCACACCAATTGGGACAATTCATTTTCTCCTGTAAGTAGCACAACAATTGGGACAATTCATTTTCTCCTGTAAGTAGCACAACCATTGGGACAATTCATTTTCTCCTGTAAGTATCACACCAATTGGGACAATTCATTTTCTCCTGTAAGTATCACAACAATTGGGACAATTCATTTTCTCCTGTAAGTATCACAACAATTGGGACAATTCATTTTCTCCTGTAAGTATCACAACAATTGGGACAATTAATTTTCTCCTGTAAGTATCACAACAATTGGGACAATTCATTTTCTCCTGTAAGTATCACAACAATTGGGACAATTCATTTTCTCCTGTAAGTATCACAACAATTGGGACAATTCATTTTCTCCTGTAAGTATCACAACAATTGGGACAATTAATTTTCTCCTGTAACTATCACAACAATTGGGACAATTCATTTTCTCCTGTAAGTAGCACAACAACTGGGACAATTCATTTTCTCCTGTAAGTATCACAACAATTGGGACAATTCATTTTCTCCTGTAAGTAGCACAACAATTGGGACAATTCATTTTCTCCTGTAAGTATAACAACAATTGGGACAAGTCATTTTCTCCTGTAAGTATCACAATAATTGGGACAATTCATTTTCTCATGTAAGTATCACACCAATTGGGACAATTCATTTTCTCCTGTAAGTAGCACACCAATTGGGACAGTTCATTTTCTCCTGTAAGTAGCACAACAATTGGGACAATTCATTTTCTCCTGTAAGTATCACAACAATTGGGACAATTCATTTTCTCCTGTAAGTAGCACAACAATTGGGACAATTCATTTTCTCCTGTAAGTACCACAACAATTGGGACAATTCATTTTCTCCTGTAAGTATCACAACAATTGGGACAATTCATTTTCTCCTGTAAGTATCACAACAATTGGGACAATTCATTTTCTCCTGTAAGTATCACAACAATTGGGACAATTCATTTTCTCCTGTAAGTATCACAACAATTGGGACAATTCATTTTCTCCTGTAAGTATCACAACCATTGGGACAATTCATTTTCTCCTGTAAGTATCACACCAATTGGGACAATTCATTTTCTCCTGTAAGTATCACAACATTTGGGACAATTCATTTTCTCATGTAAGTATCACAACAATTGGGACAATTCATTTTCTCCTGTAAGTATCACAACCATTGGGACAATTCATTTTCTCCTGTAAGTATCACAACAATTGGGACAATTCATTTTCTCCTGTAAGTATCACAACAATTGGGACAATTCATTTTCTCCTGTAAGTATCACAACAATTGGGACAATTCATTTTCTCCTGTAAGTATCACAACCATTGGGACAATTCATTTTCTCCTGTAAGTATCACACCAATTGGGACAATATATTTTCTCCTGTAAGTATCACAACAATTGGGACAATTCATTTTCTCATGTAAGTATCACAACAATTGGGACAATTCATTTTCTCCTGTAAGTATCACAACCATTGGGACAATTCATTTTCTCCTGTAAGTATCAAACCAATTGGGACAATTCATTTTCTCCTGTAAGTATCACAACAATTTGGACAATTCATTTTCTCCTGTAAGTGTCACACCAATAGGGACAATTCATTTTCTCCTGTAAGTATCACACCAATTGGGACAATTCATTTTGCATTGAAGCTCATCTCAAAACCTATGATATTTCCTGTTTTTTTGTATGATTTGTTTTTTGAAAAACACTGCATGCACAATCCTTCTGAAGCCTATTAATTTATTACGAAACATAAATGATAAACTTATATGATCAAATCATAAATTAAGCATTTTGACCATTACTTACACCAAATCTGAGTGACATAATCGTTTTAGCTAAATTACAAAACACCACTTTAACTCATCACACCATAATCCTTAGAAAAGTTTATAAAGTACTGCACCAGTTTGCTGTGGATAACATGATCCTTTACAAATAATTTTAATCATGAACCTTGCAGTTAACAAATAATGAATATTTCTTTTCGACTTACATGTTCTCTTTCAGCGTGCATGTTTGCCGCCACGGCAGCTCTTGGGTTTGCATCGATGATGTTTTCCAGACCTACAACTTACAATGAAGAGAGAGCAGATATCGATATTCAGACTGTATCTAACAGCAACCTGGATATAACTGTCAACCATTCTATTGAGACACTATCAACCAACTGTGGCGAGGATATCAGAATGTAATGATACAGAGGAAATTATACACAATTGGTACAGAATGTTGAGGAACTACTTTGCTGCTGGTCCGTTGCTTTGAACTACTTTGAAGATCCTCTCTCCTCTCTATGAAATAGGGTTTTGTAACTACACGTTCTCTGAAAACTTATTAAAAAGATGTCATATTTCTTATCCTATCAATGTATCTCAAATAACACAAATACTTTCTCACACTGCATTTTGTCACAAGCAATTGTAATATTATTATATATTAAATTGTAAACCACAAGCCCTGTTTATAGAGCGTTGCATATGAGTAAATCATTGCACATATGCAAATTTGCTCATATGAGCAAAATTCGCCTTATGGACGTCACGCATTTGCACATATGCATATTTTACTACCGTAAGTAATTTACGCCTACCTTGAGTAAATATGGTATTTTCACTATTCTAAGTACGTTCGTTGTACACAGACATAGTGACTTCACACAGGTTCAGAAAATATATTAGAGAACTTTAGAAACTATTAATATTGTTTTTTAAATTCTCTATATAAATTAGGTTAATCTCCCCTCGGATCCGCCTGTTAGAGCAGTAACCATATACTTTGAAACATCGCGTCCCTCTCTGCAATTGGTCTTATCCAAACAACCTGCTTTTGTCTTGGAATTTCTTCAAAAACATAACTCTTATTTTAATTTAAAGGTACTACGAAACCGTTCAACAATTGCTATCAATGGCTTGTTACACATGACGTAAGAATCCTCTAGATGAGACCATGTTTATTTGCAAATATATATTCCAAGACGTTTTTGAGGAATGTAAAATCAAGGTGATAAACAATTTGAAAGATATCTCCAACAGAATACAAGCCACGGTTTATTTCAGTGGTATCAAACCTAACTGTTCCACTGCTGCGGACAAGATATTTGGCAAATAAAGCCGTCTTATAGCATAGTTGTGAATGAGAGAGAGTTGGGATTTTACGAGTGACTCCAGTTTGCATTTTGATATCGACGTTGCATGTTCACTAATAAGTATTTAAGTGTAAACGGTTGATAAGTTGGAGAAATATAAATCCAGAGATTACGTATGACTATTCTGTTCTTCTCTCAGAGTTCATAATATATCTGGTATGTCCTCGTGGTTAATCCTTAACATATCCAAACACTTTGCTTGAACCCCCCAACTGGTCTGTACACGACATATCAGCCCTCTGGAGGTTTTCGCTCTGGAGAAAAAAAAAAGATTTCAAGGTCTTGGCCAGTGAGGGCCTTATTTAGGGCCCTTCACAAATTCTACAATTTCTAATCCTCGGGTTTTTGCGGCCTTCGTGCCGTGTTCTGTTTTTCAATTGCAATTTTCTTTTTTTAAATTAGGCAAATAAATTAAATATCTCGCCGCTAATGGCTGCAATACTGCCGAAGCGGCGTTAAACAATAACTCACTCATTCACTCACTAATCCTCGGCAGCCAAAGAGTCTGTGCACAATATCTACAATTTGTAGGCATTTTGGGGCTCTGGAGAAGTATGTTGAAAAAAGGGTTGTAGGTCATTGTCTGTTTGGCACCAGTTCCCAATCTTCATTGGCCAAGGAGTCTAGACTCAAGAACTAGTAATAGGATTCTGGAGTAGAAGTCGGAAAAAAGCGAGAAATTTACAGACAGACGGACGTGTCCTGAACCCAATGTCTTCAAATTTTTTGACAGCCTAAAGTGATAGATTACACCGACACCAGTTTACTTTCCTGGCCGTGACCTTATTCCAAGTACACCACAGCACTTTACCACTTTTCAGACTCATGTTAACGTGATATGTCATGACCTATTGTACCCAATGTTTTCAAATTTGGTATTGTCCTTCATTGGGGGATTACGCAGACGTTTTGACCATATTTCCAACTCTTGTTTACTCAATATCTCACGAACCTTACTACCCAAAGCATTCAATATTGGTGACAACCTATATTGACAGTACACAGACATCCGTCATCTTTGGTGTCATTGACCTTACGTTCAAGGTTACACGGTTTTTAAAGTGATATCCCATGAACCTTTGTACCAATGTACAAATGATTAGGGATAATTCATCTCTAATGACCGTGACCTAAACATCAAGGTCACGCTGATATTAAAGCGATATCTCTGTACCTTCAGCAAATAACATCTTCAAATCTGGTGAAATCCTTCATTGGGGAATTACAGACAACAGTCGACTTTTGTGACCTTGACCTAGTGAACTATTCACAAGGTCACCCCAACACTTTGACTGACCATTCTCCAAACGCTTGTTAATGCTATATCTCAGCACCCAAAGTCTTAATATTTGGTGGTGATCATCATCATAATCTTGACCATCGATTCAATATATGAAGAGCCACCTTTTGTCCAAATGATCAAAACCAGTAAATACGTCTTGACCCAACGTCAGCGGCGAGAGTACTGCCATGTTGCTGGCAAACACTTGTTACATGTAGTGTGATCTCACTGATAACATTGTTACATTTGGGAGCTGTGCCGCTTACATCTGGATGTAGAGTAACTTATCTAACGATTGGTTTAGTCGAGGTTTTGATGGCCGAGTGGATAAGGTCAGTGCTGGATTGGTGCCTGACTTTTGTTTGTGATGGACTCCAGCAAAGGAGTGTCGTAAAACAAATACAATAATTGCACTCTTGCATATAGCTTGCTTCTGAATAAATCAATGTTATGTTTGATAACCACATTTAGAACAGAGAACCAACTATGAATATGTGCCTTAAATTGAACTTAAAGATTACTAAATCTAAAAAAACTTCGAACCAACCTGCAGAGGTTGCAGATTCTCTGAAGGGATCCTCCTTGGGGTACATATAGCATACAAATCCTTATTTTTAACTTGATGACAGATTGTAACTTACTTTTTTTTAAATAACAGTAAAAATAAGTTCCAAAACACAAAATAAGTGTTTTCCGAACGAGTGACCACCCTGAATAACCGAATGGCTAACCAGCCTGATTTACCGTTATTGGCCAAATCCCCCCTCTTTTTTTAACAGAGAGACTATTGGGGGACAATAGGAGGAAGTAATACCCAACCAGCCAGTGTCCCAGGGACACCTGTTGCAGGGGATATAAATGCCCAAAACAGTGCAATAACTGGTTTAAACTGAATCATTTTAGTTAGTTTTAGTTTTCAACAAGAAACTGAACTGAACCAAACTGAACAATACTTTGAAATACAACAAGTAACTCGAAAGCTCAATCAGCCACAGAGTTTCAACTCTGCCCACCGGAGAAAACCGACTGACCAAACCGAGCGCGCTCCCTAGAGTGCCTGTCTAGTTGGTAGTGTCGCTCCAAATAGCGGTGGAGCAGATCTTTTCAATGGGCAGGGCCGGCGCGAACGCCTTAGACGTCGCTACCGCCCTAACCAAGTGAGCTTTCAGCTGACCTGGGGCCTCTAAGCCCTTATGAAGATAGCCCATCACAATAGCAGACATGATCCATCTAGAAATCGACTGCTTTGATGCCGGCAGACCTGGCTTACTACCCCCGTAACAGCAGAACAACTGCTGATCTTTACGGATACCACGGGTACGTTTTATATAGGTCTTTAAAACTCTGCGCACATCCAAAATGTGAGCATGGTTACCAGTGGACCGCGAAGAGGCCGGCTGCGTAAGAGTCGGCAGTTCGATAAGAGCCGTCACATGGAATGAGTGGTCAACCTTGGGATGATAGCTGTCGGGCAGTCTGATACTGTCTTTATGCGGTCTTCCACGTCAGAAGCTGAAGCGACAGTGCGTTCAAATCTTTGAACATAGGACCTGAGAGCCAATCCAAAACAATTGAAAGGCTCCAAGTGGGGCTGATACACCGGACAACAGGACGTATCCTGTCCACACCTGCTAAGAAGCGCTGCACCAGTGGATGCGATCCCAAAAGAGCACCGTCCACTGGTATGTGGAAAGCAGAAATAGCCGTAGAGTATCCCATGACGGTTGATGCGGCCAAACCAGCATCCAACCTGGACTGGATGAACTCCAAAACAGCGCTAGCGACTAGATCTGTAGAAAAGGGATCGAGTAGCCCTCTATCGCAACACCACTGCGCACAACAGGCCCATCGATCTTCATACTGAAGGTTCGTCGAATCCCTCCTCGAAGCCAGTATTGTGTCTGCAACTCGTGCAGGAATACCGCTCTCCTGGAGGCGATTCCGGACAGTGGCCAAGCCGTCCACTGAATCCTGGGATTCGGGTGTGGCGCCCCTTCCTGAAATTGATGTCTCGTCTCGAGGGTAACAGTACAGGAGGCTGCACTAGAAACCTGAGAATGGACGGAAACCAACTCTGAGCCGTCCAAAGCGGTTCGATAAACACCAGGAGGCAAGCTGGTTGATTGGTCAACTGCGAAAGGACCCTGGGGATCAGAGGAACCGGAGGGAACGCCCAAAGTACTCTGTCCGTCCAGTCTCTGTCTAGAGCCCTTGGATCTGGAATTCTTGAGCAGAACACAGATATATGATTCGTCATCCCTGACGCAAACAGATCAACCTGGAGCGACGCGAACAACAGGGAGATAGTGCCGCCCTGTTTCAGAATGTAGGATAGGGCTGTCTGGTTGTCCATTTCTAGACGAACAACAAGCCCTTCGATCCGCTCCTTGAAGCACTCGAACACACGTCGAACTGCTCTGAGCTCTAGCACGTTGATGTGCAATTTTGACTCCTCCTGAGACCAAAGGTCCGAGGCCGTCAGGTCCTCAAGGACTCCCCCCCCCCCCCAGCCTGATAGGGAGGCGTCTTTCTGGATCGTGACCGCAGGCGTTGGAAGCTCTAACGGAAGACCCTTGAGAAGGTTGTTCTCGGAGACCCACCACCGAAGGTGCTCTAGCACCCACACCGGTGTGGTCAGAACCTTCTCGAAGCTGTCCGAGTGTGACCACATTCGTGCCAGCGCTTGCTGAACCGGTCTCATACCCAAGAAAGCTCTCCAAACCACGTCCACTGTTGGCGCCATATGACCCAATAACTGAAGCCAAGACCTGGCTGAGTGGGTGGGCGACTGAAGAAACAAGTGGACTGCCCCGATCACGTTGGACACACTGTCCGGGGCCAGGGACACAGAACCGGAGGCCGTATCGAACCTTGCGCCCAGAAAGACCAAGTCCTGCCTGGGGGCAATGTCTAACTTCTTCAGGTTGATGATCCAACCAAGCTTGAGCAAGATGTCTAGCACCTGCTGGGTGGCCTCCTGATTCAGTTCTCGAGACAAGGCTCTGATCAGCCAGTCGTCTAGGTACGGATGACAACACCTGCCCTGTGACCTGGCAGCCTGCGCCGGTACCAACATCAGCTTGGTGAACACCCTTGGCGCAGTTGAAATGCCGAAGGGTAACACCCGAAACTGGTAGCACGTCCCGTCAAAGGAGAACCGAAGAAACTCCTTGAACTCTTTGAGGTCTATCGACGACAGCCAATCTCCCCTCTCCACTGATGCTATCACCGTCCTCATGGTTTCCATCTTGAACTTTGGAACCTGTAGGCTGCGATTTAAATATTTCAAATTCAGGATCGGTCTGAACCCTCCATCCTTCTTGGGTACCAGGAAGTAGGTTGAGTAATAACTGCTCTCTTCCTGACCCTGTGGAACTACCTCGATGGCTGATTTGTCTTATAAAGCCTGCACCTCGGCGCGAAGGACTTCCGCCTTCTCGGGCAACTCGGGCACCTTCGTGTGCCGTATCCCGGAGAAAGTCGGTGGGTCTTACTTCCAAAGTGGTAAGTGGCCCTCCCTGAGCGTGGACAGGACCCAGGTATTGGAGGTGACTTTTGCCCACTCTGAGACGAAGTGAGATAGTCTGCCGCCCACTGGAAGATTCTCAGAAAGACAGTGTACCCCCGTCTCCAGCAGCGTTTGAGCTGCCGAAATTTTGGGTGGTGACACAGGCAACGGAGGACCTAGGTCTGCTTGTTTAGCTTCCCTCGACTCCGAAAATTCCGCTGGTCATAATTGCCCCTGCGGTTTTGCCCTTTCTTTCCCTTCCCCTTGAACTTCTTCTTGGAGCATTCCAAGAAGGTTGGTTCGAACCGGCATGGGGTAGAGACCATCAATGGGGGAAGGCCGCACACGCTTTTCTTGCGGAGCAGGATCCTCGAGGAGCACCTTAGAGTCCTCGAAGGCAACCTTTTGCTCGGCAGCTTCCTTGACTACAGCCTGCGATCCAGGGAAGAGGGTGGACCAAAACCTGAAAGGCAGATTCTGTAGTGTGAGGCGTGTGGACTGTTAGTACTTAGACGTCGACAGCAACAGCCGGCGCATCCCCATTACAGCGCCCATTATCTGACTCGCGGCACTCCGAATTGAGTCCCAGGCCAGATAGCTTGACACCTCTGACCGCTGCTTCTGGAAGATGGACAACTTGGTGCCCACTTCCTGCATCTCCGCCAGGTCCTTAGCCTGCATAGCAGCAAGGTAGGCCCCGTGCACCGCCACCCCTAGTTGTTGGGCTCCGTTCCTGTATGTGTCCTCATGGGCACGGAACTCGGCCTTCAACATAGCAGCGTGCGACGGAAATGGAGGCAGTCGCTGGCCCTGACTGCCTAGAGAAGGGTAACAGAGGTCAGGACGCACTCGTCAATAACCGGAAGGTCGAAGAGACCGTCCTCCCCCAACTTGTACCTCTATTGAGTTCCGGCAAATCAGCCTTCGTACGGGAACCAGAAAGGAGGGGATTGATCGCCTCGACCATCAAGCTATCGATGATGCGGAGCCTGGAGGCTTGCTGGAGTTGAGCCACCATTGTCCCCACCATCCCCGTCATTTGCCCCTGGATGATAGCGGTGATAGCCGCTGCATCCAAATTAGGGTTAGTATTAGTTGAAGCAACGGGTGTGCATGTTTGAGTTGAAAGAACTGGGGGGCCTGATAAATCCCCCGCAGCAGGTGACCCGACCCCCCATATCCACCCCATCTGATGACAATGAGAGGATAGGAGGGGAGTTCACCTTCTTTTTACCTTTACCCTTGGAACCCTTCCTCTTTTCCTTTAAGTTCCTGACCAGCCTTCTGTAGGTTCCTGTAGAATATAGTGTCCACCCTCCTCTCCTTCTTGGTGCGAGGGGTGAACTTGAGGCACACGTCACAGGCCTGGTCATCATGCTCATCTTCAACCAAGCACGCCAGGCACCGGTCATGCTTGTCAGCCGGGAGGAGACGGGCCTTGCAACCCACACATTCTGAGAATGACTGCAAAGTCAAAGATAGAATGTTCAGGGGTGTGCATGTGTGTAAGTGCAATGTTTTGCAGCATACAAACAACCACCACAGAGGCGAAAACTATATTAACCAAGCACTAGGCAAGTAATAATAGTAAGCCACTGAAAGGAATAGAGCATGAAATACCTAGTATATCTTGCCGACTGAAAACGATAAACCCGAGAATGAATGAAAATTCAAAAAGGGAGAAATCGTCGTCAGTAAATTGCTGCCCTATAAATGCAAAGCATAATAAAGAACCTTGAAAACAAACAGATCTCAATACAAAATAGCAAAGAACTAACACATGGCATTTTGTTTGAGCATCCGCCATTTTGAGGGTTTTCCATCCGCCATTACTCGAAAAATGTGAAGCACGTGCGAATTGAAAAACGAAGATACAACGCGAAAAAAGCATATAAGTAACCTAAACATTCGCCTCTACAAATAAAAGGGGTAACCACACATCAGTATTCTTCGTCTTGTACATTTTCTTAGATAGTCAAGGAAACTCAAGTCAAAAACCGTTGTGGTAAGAACACGTCTTGCCAGCTCGATGACAGATTGATAAGTGGTGAGAATAGAGTTACGTCCCTTGCTCTGCACTGGGATGGGGCTCTACACAGGGTGGTCACACGTTCGGAAAACACTTATTTTTGAACTTATTTTTACTGTTATTTAAAAAAAATTAAGCTACAATCTGTCATCAAGTTAAAAATAAGGATTTTTATGCTATATGTACCCCAGGGAGGATCCCTTCTGAAAAAGAATTAAAAGTTGCGTTTATTATCATTTTAAATTAATCAAACAAAATGGTGGGAAGGTATCTATGGCCTGTTCGATGTTGGATCATGAGGTCGGGTGTTCCAATCCCAGCTACTTCGGCCATTTTGTCTGCTGTTCCTCATGCAGCAGATGTTAGACCCTCTGTAGGATCAAGGAGCAACGCATGTCCCCTGTTTGACTTCTCTATTCACAGTTCATTGGTTTGTTAGATCCTCACTAGTATCAGAGAGCAACGCATGCCCCCTGTTTGACTTCTCTCTCCATAGTTCATTGGATTGTTAGATCCTCACTAGAAGCAAGGAGCACCGCATGTCCCCTGTTTGACTTCTCTCTCCATATTCACTGGTTTGTTAGATCCTCACTACGATCAGGGAGCACCGCATGCCCTCTGTTTGACTTCTCTCTTCATAGTTCATTGGTTTGAAAGATCCTCACTAGGATCTGGGAACACCACATGCCCCCTGTTTACCTTCTCACTTCATAGTTCATTGGTTTGTAAGATCCTCACTAGGATCTGGGAGCACCTCATGTCCCCTGTTTGACTTCTCTATTCACAGTTCATTGGTTTGTTAGATCCTCACTGGTATCAGGGAGCAACGCATGCCCCCTGTTTGACTTCTTTCTCCATAGTTCATTGGATTGTTAGATCCTCACTAGGATCTGGGAGCACCTCATGTCCCCTGTTTGACTTCTCTATTCACAGTTCATTGGTTTGTTAGATCCTCACTGGTATCAAGGAGCACCGCATGTCCCCTGTTTGACTTCTCTCTCAATATTCACTGGTTTGTTAGATCCTCACTAGAATCAGGGAGCACCGCATGCCGCCTGTTTGCCTTCTCACTTCATAGTTCATTGGTTTGTAAGATCCTCACTAGGATCTGGGAACACCACATGCCCCCTGTTTACCTTCTCACTTCATAGTTCATTGGTTTGTAAGATCCTCACTAGGATCTGGGAGCACCGCATGCCCCCTGTTTGATTTCTCTATTCACAGTTCATTGGTTTGTGAGATCCTCACTTGGATCAGGGGGCACCGCATGTCCTCTGTTTGTCTTCTCTCTTCACAGCTCATTGGTTTGTTAGATCTACACTAGGATCTGAGAGTACCGCATGCCCCCTGTTTGCTTTCTCACTTCAAAGTTCATTGGTATTTTGGATCCTCTGTAGGATCAGGGAGCATTGCATGCCCCCTGTTTGCCTTCTCTCTTCATAGTTTACTGGTTTGTTAGATCCCCACTAGAATCAGGGAGCACCGCATGCCCCCTGTTTGCATTCTCTCTTCATAATTCACTGGTTTGTTAGATCCTCACTAGGACCTGGGAGCACCACATGTCCCCTGTTTGTCTTCTCTACCCATAGTTCACTGGTTTGTTAGATCCCCACTAGAATCAGGGAGCACCGCATGCTCCCTGTTTGTCCTTTCACTTCACCGTTCACTGGTTTGCTAGATCTTCAATAGGATCAGGGGGCACCGCATGCCCCGTTTGTATTCTTACTTCACAGTTCAAAGTTGTTAGATCCTCACCAGGATCTGGAGAATTGCATGTTCTCTCTCTTCACACTTCACTGGTTTGTTAGATCCTCTACAGGATCTTGGAGCACCGCATTGGTTTGTTTGACTCTCACTAAGACCTGGGATCACTGCATGCCCCCTGTTTGTCTTCTCAATTCACAGTTCACTGGTTTGTTAGATCCTTTGTAGGATCTGGGAGCACCGCATTCCCCCTGTTTGCCTTCTCTCTTCAAAGTTCATTGGTTTGTTTGACTCTCACTGAGATCAGGGAGCACCGCATGCCCCCTGTTTGCATTCTCTCTTCAAATTTCATTGGTTTGTTAGATCCCCACTAGGATCTGGGAGCACCGCAAGCCCCCTGTTTGCCTTCTCTCTTCAAAGTTCATTGGTTTGTTAGATCCTCACTAGGATCTTGGAGAACTACCTGTTCTCTCTCTTCATAGTTCATTGGTTTGTTAAATCCTCTGCAGGATGTTGGAGCACCGCATGCCCCCTGTTTGCCTTCTCTCTTCAAAGTTTCCATTGATTTGTTAGATCCTCTCCAGGATCTTGGAGCACCGCTTCTACCCTGTTTGCCTTCTCTCTTCTTCTGCAGGATGAGGGAGCACCACATGTTAGATCCTATGTAGAATCTGGGATGCTCTTTTCTTAGATCTTTTGGTTTTTAAATCCTCAGTAGGTTTCTGAAACACCACATGACCCCTGTTAGATAGCCGACCTGGTTTGGTTTCTGATTAGGTTCAGATATGGCTTGTTTTTCCTTTCATTTGGTTTTGTCCATGAATTGGTTTTTCCCATGAATTGGTTTGACCAATAAATTTGTTTGGTCCATGAATTGGTTGGGTCCATGAGTTTTTGGCCCATGAATTGGTTTTGTGCATGAATTTGTTTGCCCCATGAATTGGTTTGCCCCATCATTTGGTTTGATACATGATTTGGTTTTGCACATGACTCAGTTTTGTCCATGAATTGGTTTGGTCAATGGATTGGTTTGGCCATTAAATTGGTTTGGTCAATGAATTGGTTTGGTCGATAAATTGGTTTGGTCCATAAATTGGTTTGGTCCATAAATTGGTTTGGTCCATAAATTGGTTCGGCCCATAAATTGGTATGGCCCATAAATTGGTTCGACCCATAAATTGGTTTGGCCCATGAATTAGTTTGGTCCATAAATTGGGTTGGTTCATAAATTGGTTTGGTCCATAAATTGGTTCGGCCCATAAATTGGTATGGCCAATAAATTGGTTCGGCCCATAAATTGGTATGACCCACGAATTGGTATGGTCCATGGATTGGTTTGGCCATTAAATTGGTTTGGCCATTAAATTGGTTTGGCCATTAAATTGGTTTGGTCCATAAATTGGTTTGGTCAATAAATTGGTTTGGTCCATAAATTGGTTTGGTCCATAAATTGGTTCGGCCCATTAATTGGTCTGGTCCATGAATTTGTATGGCCCATGAATTGGTTTGGTCCATAGATTGGTTTGGCCATTAAATTGGTTTGGCCATTAAATTGGTTTGGTCCATGAATTGGTTTGGTCCATAAATCGGTTTGGTCCATAAATTGGTTTGGTCCATAAATTGGTTCGGCCCAATAATTGGTATGGTCCATGATTTGGTTTGGCTCATGAACTGGTCTGGTCCATGAATTGGTTTGGTCTTGAATTGGTTTGGTCCATGACAGTATAAAACTTTGACCATTTAGTATCTATTGTCGTCTCATCGACGGTTTCCAAGAGTATACAAATAAATTTGAATGTAAAACGTGTTGCAAACAAACAAGAATCTTAAATTGTGATTATAGTAACATATCAGTTCAGAATATTTACACTTTTCTCATGTTTTCAGGAACACCTTAAAAAGCCTGGACGCAGAAGGATTGTATTCTTCGCCAACCAAGTTGACTTGGTGCACCAACATTTGGTCATCAAGGACTTCATGTCTCTACGATTTGCATTACTGACATCTCAACTCAAAGCTCACTCGAAAATATATTAAGATTGTCCTTAGGGCGTCTAGAGGACCTACGAATAGAACAATAATTACACAAAGAAGAGGTCCCTTTTGGTGGTGTATTATTACTTGAAGGTAATCAAATTGTCTAAAGGGATGCCATAAAAAAGACTTTATGATGTAATGTTATTTTTTTAAAATAAACAGAAAAGGTGCAATTTTGGCAGTTTCTTTATACGCTATTGTCAATAATGGTTTTCACCCCAGCAATAATTTCGTAGAAGTAGAAAAGAATGTTCACCAACTGTAAGATGTCTAAAAATAAACAACATTCGGAAGGAAATGTGTTTCATTCAATTAGCGCTGTATGTTATCTTTATTACGTCAAAAACGTTCATCTACCCTTGAAATGTAGACATTTTACACGTGAATGAGTCTTTGGATTATCTTAGCAGGAACATTACATAATGCTGCCATTTGATTATTTGCATGGACAGAAACAACGGATTGACTTATTGAACAGTTAATAACGTGTGGCACCACCTCCACCGTTTTCAAGGGTAGCAACCCGCCTTGGCATACTGTCGATAACTGGCATTAACATTAGTAATTCGCAACAGCCATATTGTTCCATGCATTGACGAGAGCATTTGATAATTCATGGTCCGTATTTATATCTGGACTGTAAGCTGGCCACTTTGGTTGATCAATGCCTTGTCCCTGGAAGAATTGTTCCACTATCCTAGCTCTGTGAGCAGATGCATTGTCATCTTGCAGTAAGAAATTGTTTCTGAGCATTACAAGGTCAGTTTTACCTTATAGTGGATTATAACGCATACATGAACCGAACCCTCACCATGAGCCATTTACTTTGTTAGAAGTCTTCACGATTCAACTTGATTCAACTTGATTTTGTGAACCGTTTAATTCTGTGCTGCTCCAAAGCAAGACGTGCACGGCGATGTTGGCAGGCCCCAAATGGTACTATGGCAACCCAACTAGTATAAATGAGCAGTAATCTGAAATTCTAAGGTTAAATGATACTTACATCAGAACTACTCAAAATCTCATAACATTGTCTTTTGAGATGTCAAGGGTTAGAAAAGAACAAGAAAAGAACTTATTATAAGAGAAGAAGCTTTGATACCTTATTGGTAAGTTGCAATCTTATATCGTCTTAATACAAATATCCACAAATTCAAATAAAGACAAGGACAGATTCTGTAACAATGAATCCTTTTCCAGGAACGACGTCATAGATTCACAAGGACTTCCCAGATTCTGGCTGGAACCTTTTACACATAGTGTCCATAAAATGATCCTCGGATTACCACCTAAACTCCACTTTCAAAAGAAGTGTTGAAGATAGCTTTGTGAAAACTGTTTTCAAAGTAGTCCCAATGATATTGAAACCCAAACCTGGACTGTGGGCTTTCATTAAAAAAATAGACTTGTCACTTGAAACTGGTTTAATAGTTTTTCAGCCCAAATTATTTGCAAAATGTTAAATAGAAATACTATTCCCTCTGGTTATTTCGGTTGGACTATTTTTGTCCAGTCGTCATTGATCTATATATCAATCAATCACATTCGTCTATTCACTTATCCATGGTAACCATTTTCAGGAACGACATTCTGGTGATGAATCCCAGGATTCTTGTGGACGCTCTACGAGATAAGGAGATCTCCAGTCTGTCACGATGTTTACGTTGGTGGTGTTCGACGAGTGTCATCACACAAACTCCCGCCATCCTTACAACTGCATCATGTTCTCCTACATGAACCGGAAGTTGGATGAGTCAATTGAGGACGACCGGAAGATTCTGCCCCAGGTCACATATTAGAGTTATCTGTTCTTGGCTTTGTATTTTGCATGGACTTACATTACTGTGCCATACGTAAAGCAGATAAATGGCAACTCATATGCAGCATTCTCAAATTTTTCTTTACAATATAGATTCAGACTCAGAATTGATATAAAATATTCTTACTTTTATCAGCAAATGACTGGATTGACCCATTATATACGTCCAATCAAAATCCGTCATGTTCCAGATCGTCGGCCTGACAGCTTCAGTGGGAGTGGGCACGGCAAGGAACATACCCGGAGCAGTAGAACACATCCAGAAGCTGTGTGCCAACCTGGACGCCAGTGGAAGTGTGTCCACAGTGAGGGACCAAGAGGAGGATCTCGCTAAACATGCCAGGACTGTGGGCATGTGTCAGTATAGGCATGATGCCATTAGAACGATAGAACAGGAGACATGTCCTAATCTTCCATTAGTACCTAAGTCACCAAGGATGACATGTTCCAGAACTGATATGCCCCGGTTTTTAAATCATTTGCCAAACTAATAATATAACTATTAACTATAAACTAGTAACGTTCAAATTGCCTTAGATGTTAGTCTGATGAAGACTTTACCGGTATATTTTTACTGTCATACTTAGACGTGAAGAAGACAGCGAGACGAAGACAGGACATCTTTAAAGCCTTGGTGGGTGATACGCTTATGAATAAGGTCGAGAGGATGATACACGCTCCAGAATGTAAGTATTGATAATTCACTTACTCATATATTCATAAAATTAACCATGAACACAAACTTGTTGTTAAGGATTTTGACCAGTGGCCTTAGTGACCTAAGAGGTCACGGGTGCAATCAGCATCATGGCAATCCAACATTTCTGTAAAAGATAAGCTGTATTTGTGGATAATGTTGAGTTTTAGTCAGGAGATTTCTTGCGACAGCAAACCATTGTTTTACAGCCATCCATCAGCATCGTCACAATGTCGTCTGTAGTACAGGGTTGCAGTTGTAGTGTTTTAAGGAATCAAAACTTGTTGACAAAAATGATAATTGGAAACGTTACCAATTGAGTAAGCTAGGTTGATAAAATAAGTGTAAAATAGTTTACCTAATTATTTTTAGCTATATCTTGAAGCTAACAATAATAATTTCCATACTAGATGTTGGGCGAGTGTTTCCACGTTTCTCGGAGTGCATGAAGGCTCCAGTAGAGCGGGGAGGGGACCAGTATACCATCTGGGTGAGCACCTTGAAGCGGGAGGTGGCCCACATCGAGGACCAACAGGTCCGCAGGTACTTCTTCAGCTGCCGCAGGATGCTCGAGGTACGTTGAGAGATCTTCTAAACATGACAATGAAATTGAATCCCAAGCGGTAAAATATTTGTGATGATGTCAAACCGTTAGCTCATGATGTCTTGAAACTTATTCTTTCTTTGCTCTAAACAATTGTACGCATCCTTATATGTCTATGATATCTGAACATGTACATCAAGTTCTCTGTGATGTTTCTAAAAATCCCTAGACACACAGATCCAAAGAACCCCTCTTTTGAAACCTTTCGTGTCTCATATGATCATTGATTTTTAACTCGTCAGGCCTGAAAGGCCCGATGGGCTTATGGCATAGCATGGCGTCCGGCATGCGTCCATCCGTCCGTCCATCAGTCCGTCCATCTGTCCGTCCATCAACTTTTTGCTTTTTCGACTTCTTCACCAGAACCAATAACTCAACAGAGCTGAAATTTTATGTGCAGATTCCTTGGTCAATGGGGATTCTAAATTGTAGATTTCGTGACCCCGTGACCCCAAATGGGGTCACAGGGGTCACATCCTTAAAAAAACTATTTTCATCTTCTTCTCCAGTTCCAAGAGGTCTAGAGAGCTGAACAATTGTGTGCAGACTCCTTTGCCAATGGGAATTTTAAATTGTAGATTTCATGACCCCATGACCCCAAATGGAGTCACAGGGGTCACATCCTTAAAAACCTATTTTCATCTTCTTCTTCAGTTCCAACAGGTCTAGAGAGCTGAAAAGTTTTATGCAGACTCCTTGGTCAATGGGGATTCTAAAATGTAGATTTCGTGACCCCATGATCCCAAATGGGGTCACAAGGGGTCACATGTTTAAAAACCTATTTTCATCTTCTTATCCAGTTCCAAAAGGTCTAGAGAGCTGTAAAGTTGTGTGCAGACTCCGTGGCCAATGGGGATTCTAAATTGTAGATTTTGTGACCCTGTGACCCCAATCTAGGCCACGGGTCATGACCCTAAAACTATTTTCATCTTCTTCACCAGTTTACATGTAAAGCTCTAGAAAGGTGAAATGTTGTGTAGAGATTCTTTGGTCAAAGTAATTCTTAATTGTAGGATTGGTGACCCTGTGACTCCAAATGTGGGTCACAGGGGTCATGATCTAAAACCCATATTATTTTGCTTGTTTGAGATAACTTAGATATTCAACCTTAGATAATACATCAATGAAATCCTGATGAGCTACAGAGCCTAGGCTTTATTTTTTAAATAAAGGTCTGTTCCCACGGTACAACTTGTTTTATTGTCATTCTGTAAGAGACTGTAAGTCTGTTTGGACTTGAGTTAATGAGTTGATACGACTATGACCTCACAATGGAACCTGGGTCTGTATAAGTCATACCGTGAAAACGACTTAAACAAGTTTCAAAACCAGTGCTTTAACCACTATGTTCCAGCTGTACAACAAATCTCTAGCGATAAACGAGGACTGCAGGACGAAGGACGCTGTCTTGTATCTGGAGCGAGAACTGGAGAAGTTGTACTCATCTGGAATCGTCATGGAATATACGGTCAGAGAGCTCAGGGACCAGTTAGAGAGTGAGCCTGTTTCCCAAAAATGACTAGATTTAGATCCATATTGTTAAGATAAAATAGCATGGTATGGTTATACATCCAACTGCAGAATGGTTTACGTTATCATGTAAGCAGAAATCGATAAAATATATTTATTGAAAAAATAAATCAACATGATTGTTACGTTTCCGCCCAGGAATCAAGTCCCGCCTTGTTGACGCATCCAAGAACCCAGTGTGCATCAACCCCAAGCTGACGTCATTGGCTGAAATGATAGCAGGTGCTTTCAACAAGCAGCGAGAATCTCGTTGCATGGTATTCGTGAAAACCCAAGACTTAGCCATGGCTCTGAAACAATGGATGCTGGAGGACCCGGACCTTGTTCATCTCAAACCTGGGATGTTCACCGGACAGCAGGCGTCTTCCGACAGGTGAGGTAAGTCATAACTGTCGTGACACATTGGATATATGAGCTCAATGATAAGAAGCCTACGACAACAAAGTCATGGGTATTGACGACTCGAGTTTCAGACAGCAGGTGTACTCGGAGTTTGGTTTATAAAGCAATATTATCAAGTTATAAAAGCTGCACAGTATAGACTATATTTCATCCCATCAGCATCTGAAGTTGCATCAGATAGATTTCTCAGTCGCTCCACTATTAGTCAAAACGTATCAGTATAGACTGTATGTCATTCCATCTTATAAGTTTGCTTGTTGTGTTGAAGGGATGACACGGAACCAACAGCTGGATGCTGCAGAGTTGTTCAGACAAGGAAACAACAAGGTGATCATCGCCACCTCGGTAGCAGGGGAAGGGATGGCCTTCAGCCAGTGTAACCTCGTCATCAGATATGAGTACGTCACCAACGAGATCGCCATAGTCCAGGCAAAGGGTAGGTCATCAGCGAAAGAAGTCTTTGGATAATACAGGACCTTAATGTTATATTGGTGTGTGGAAAGGATAACTCGATACAACAGCTCATGTTGTTATGATGGATGGAACACAAGTCAGGCATACGTAGGATCACGAGCTTCACGAGTTCCTGTAGTCTTTGCCTTGTATGAGAAGATGGACGATTGAAATCACGAGTAAAAATATAAGAGTAGGTTGAAAGCGAGAGATAACTCTACAGGCAAATGTTGGATATGTCTGTCACAGGACGTAACTGTTGTTATATTTTTGCTTGCAAAAAGTAGGTCATCAGCAAAAGAATTTGCCGTCAGTGAAAGAAGTCATTGGATACTACACGACCTATATTGGAGTTTGCAAAATCAGTATTAGTACACCGGGCTATGTTATGAATTTGATGGGACACAAGTCAGGCGAATCACTGACGGGATCAGTAGCTTTATTCACCTTGCTGTTGTGAGAAAATTCGCAGTTGAAATTTAAAATCATGAGTAAGAGTATGTTAAAAGCGTGAGGCAATTCTTCAGGCAAAGGTTGGGTTTGTCTGCACTCTTAGCATGATATATTGCATGCAAAATGTGGTATTAAAGTATACTGAATATTATTCATCCGTGAAAACGCAGTATATTGATAAAGTTTTTAGTAAATATATTAATGTTAAGATCATCTTTGGTCATTGAAAATGTTGTTAGTTTAAAATAATATACTATGATGATAAATGTGCCAGGCAATACGGACAACGGTTTGGATAAGGGATAATGCAATAAAGTCATTACCTATTACCTTCTTGTATTTCATGATTAACCACTCACACGCAGGTCGGGCCAGGGCTAAAGACAGTCAGTTCGTGGTGCTGACGGGGAACCAGAAGGGGACAGTTGAGAAGGAAGAACTGAACCTGATCCGGGAGATGATGATGAACACAGCCCTGGTGAAGCTGCAGGAGAAGATTCTGGAGGATCCAGAGCACTTCCGGTCTGAACTCTTGGCTATCCAGAAAGCAGCCAAGGCAGAACGGGACCACGAGGCCAGGAACCGGAAGGGACGGATACCTCAGTGATGATGATATTTAGACCTTTGATATCAAGACAATCAAGGAGACCAACCACGTCGTTCTGGATCCTGATTTCGAATCCAAAATCAATGCCACTCCCCACCCACGGCCTGGTAAGATTGGTGCTGATATGGAGAAGACAAATAAGATTGCCTGCAAACAATATGGCTTAGATTGGGGGGTCGGAGTCATCTACAAGAATATGGTGTTTGCTGTCATCAAAATTCAAAGTTTCGTTTTAGTTGATACCATGGGGAGAAGAGATTCTCCAAGAAAATGGAACAACTCTCCCTTCCATGTCCATGAAATTGCTGATGACGAGATGACAAATTATCAATCTCTCGATATTTAATCGAATGATTGTCATGCCCCTTCGTTTGCAAACACTTAGTCAACTTCTTCCGGCAAGGTATAACCGGCACCAGTCTATCAAACAGGGTAATGTAAGCATTGCTGCATTTCATTGTCTTTTCTGTGTCATTGATTTCTGATTGCACTGCCAAGTCCAGGGGCAGCAGGCGATGCGCTGCTTACACAAATGCGATGACGTAATGGAACAAGGTTTAAATTGTCCAAGTGATAAAGACTGACGCAAATTATGCCTTGCAGTGGAAATTGTCACTTACTGAAAACCATCTGTCGTTACATTCTTTTCCCATTGAGATTACTCCCTTCAGATTTCCGATCCTTACCTCTGTTCTACTATAACGACTTTCTCGTCTTGAACTGGAGTGTATTGATTGGTTGCATTTGAATCTAGTTGTGCATTCAGCGACACCTTTCTATAAGTGACATTTGCCAATGACGAGTCATAATCTTATTTTTGGAAACAGATACGTTTTATCTGTTTTCTTCGCAATATGCTATTTGATTTTGTTAAAACAGTTGATCATAAACATGCTAATAAATAAAGAAGACAAATCAGACACAAAAAAACGAAAATAGTTTATTTGTGTTATTTACGTCAGTCATATTTGAAGAACATATGCTTATGAGCAAGACCCTTTACAGTTACAGTTAGTGTTTTCATTGGATAAGAAGATGATCTACAGTGTGAGGTACTCCTTTTTCTGGAACTGAGATATATGGCCTAATATAACAAAGATTGGAATTAGAAATCTGAAGGGAGTACCCTCTGTTGGAAGAGAAGACTGTCAGTATACATATGTCATATACATTCTAAAGCTAAACAGAGACTTTTTAAATTTTGTTTTGGCATGACTAGATTGTTCTGTTCTTATATCATGTGTTTTCTGTGATGTACTAACTTCTGCTGTATTGATATTTTAGGATTACTTAGTTCTAGTTTGTTTCATTGTAGGTCTAACAGATAAAGAACTAATTGGGTGCATACTTTTAATTTTATTTACTCATCTTCAGGTTTAGATGCAAATCAATAAACTCTAGTGACGTCACACTGATATTGGGTTTTTTTGGGGGGGGGGGGGGGGGGGGGAAGGAGGTGCTATTTCTCGCACTGGTCGACTGTTTCACCCGGACGGGATATTATACAAATATGGTCCCTTTGATGCGGGATAGTATACACTTGATTTATCTCCCAGTGAAAAGAGTTATTATCTTGTAATATCCCTCCTCAAATATACTTATTTCAGTGTTAACATTTGTATTTTAAAGAGGCAGTAGCACGTTTTGTGTGTTAAATAAGTCGATGAAATGTATTTGAAAAATATTGTTACGAATAGTAAAACACCCTTCCCTCTTCGGTTAAGTTCAAGTTAAAGGGAGTGTCATGGTTCCGTAAAGCCATGGGATTAGTTTTTGTCATTCGAAATAATAAAATGTGTTCACAATAAAATGGGCGCCATGCAAGTTTTGCTTTGTACGCCACACCGCTTTTTACACTGCTGACAATTGGTTTATGTTATAAGATGTTTTACCAGCTAAAGTAAATATACATGACAAAAACAATCATTATAGATGGGAAATTTGAAAAAATAAAATTTGTACGAAAACGTGCTACAGCTCCTTTAAGGTGAAAGATGAAATTTTTATTGACTAACTCTTTTGAAAACTACTCAAATTTCAAATATGAAATCCAATTATTTGGCCGCAAATCTCGAAACCAAACATTCATCGTTATCACACTTAACACACCAATAAAAGAACTGGACAATGCCAGTGAATAAGCTTCCTTAGTGACTTCATATTTCACAACTTCATAAAGGCAAACGCACATTTGTTGAAAAATAAGAACAATGAGAACTGAACTTATTCATCGTCGCTACGAGTGAAGAAAACTTCTCAACGGCTTAACAGCAAATTCCTCATTAGTTTAATGTCACGATACTCTATCCGTGTATATATTTTATTAAAAGGTTTTGAAATTAGGTACAAAATATTGTGTTATCATTTCACGCATTGCAAAAAAAAAAACCAGGATGGCGGATTTTGCCGACATGTCGGTCCCTTTAAACCTCTGGCATCCTAAAACTACATGATTTTATGGACAATTCTGTCATTTTTTTCTACAAATGTTTTCCCCGCGAAATCGTTTAATAATGACGTAATTGTAATTAATAATCGGCTTATAGGATAGATAAAACATGAAAATGTTTATTATCCCTTTGGCATTGTTGGAGCATACAACCCATGTCCTCGACAAGACATCCTTACTTCTTAATATGTCCACGGGTCAAGTTAATCAATAATTTACAATTTAAACTTCTCATATGTAAAGTAATCAAACGAAAGGGTTGCATGGTCAAAACAAAGTACAAAATAACACGGATGTATCGAAATGTAGTCATCTCGGAGAAATTTTAAGAGCTAACTCAAGATAATGAATACTGGTGTTGCATCAGAAAAATTCACGAACATCGAAAGGAAAGGAAAGGCGAAACAAATGACTAATAAATGCTCCTTAAATGACATGGTTGTGAGAAAGATCCCATTGTTGCCTGATGGAAATAAAAATGTGAGCTTCATGAAAATTATACAAGTCAGCTTCGATACCTAGATATGAAATTACAATATATTGCATTTTGCTGCAGTATTGGGGAATGTCACAGAATTCTGCTGCAGTATTTTTTCTTACAAATTGCTTTGAATGAAAAATAACTATCAAATATTCATCTACATGCTTATTTGTTATAAAAATGCAATTTGATGGAACATGAATAATTTCGAAAGCAAATAAATTTTGATGGTCAACTTAGGACTCCCGTGTCAATCCAGACTTGTACCGACCGACATTTTAGAATTATCTAAGTGTACCTCCTAAACTTCACTCCCTGCTGTCATAAACCAGCAGTGGTATGTTCTCTCCAAGGAATGTGAGACGTACTCATTAATTCTCTTGTTATCAATGCAATGCTAAATTTTCTTTTCAACTATTTTAACTTTATTTTTTCTTCAGCCACACTCCTATTGAATTATCATCAAACATGTCCTCTTTATTTCAAATGTTGATTTTAACACACCCGCTTTGAAAACAATATAATTTTTTTTATTATTGTCCACTGTCGCAACCTGGAATGGGGGACTATATATTCAGCCGCGTCCGTCCGGATGGATGGAAAGACAGACGCCGGACGCCATGCTATGTCATTAGTCCATCGAGCCTTTCAGACCTGGTGAGCTAAAGTAAGAATATGTATCATTGAAACCTGTCTTTATGTTCAGGAAATGAATGTATAAAACCATGTACTGAGCAAAAAGGATATACATAAATACGTAGCAATATTTAAAAAGGCTAAATATACAATGATAACAATATACAATATAATCACAGGGTATATATATGACTGTCACGGTGTAATAAGTGATTTAAATAGTGAATGCTTGATAGGATACATGCATTGTAGGAAACAGCTGCCCGCCCGAACGCCCGAGACGGGCTAATTTCGTTGGGGACTGGTAAAATATAACTCCTACCAGCTCGATGGTCGGACTGGTTTATTTATCAGTGTCACATTCATGTCTTGTATTAAGACTATTTTAGTTGAAATAAAACTTGAATGTTAGATGTTTAGTAACCAAGCGGAATTACCCTAGTGAGCGGAATTACCCAGAGTTGTTTAGCATACGTTAACATGGTAAGCAACGCAACTGTCTTAATGCCACACAATGTTGCAGTTAAGGTAAGTTAACAGAGAATACAATATTTAAATTTGAAAGTCGTAGCTTGCAGAGGTAATAAAAATCATTTTCATTATGTTCCAAATGATTTCTTGGAATGCATGAAACAGCTCTAGTGATTTATGAAATGCGTATTTGTGAGAAGTTTCAAGAAATAATTTAAAAAAAAGAACATATATTTTCTTCAATTATTATTAACATAATATCTAATGCATGTGTCATTAATCATTATATTTGGTTTACAAGGTAGCTTTATCATTTGGTTGAATCCTACTGTGAAATAATCAGCGTCATGAAAACTGTTTAGTTTCTAGAATACATGTATATACATAAGAGCAATTGAGTTTTAAAAAAGTGCACTACTGGTTTTGTAAAATTTACACTTGGTATATAAATGACTGGGTCATGTCAAAGTGACATCCAGTGGTTTTTCATAATATTATTTTCGGCTTTAATAAGTGCCAAACCACCATATGTGGTGATTTCATTTAAAATAGTTTCACTCAACTTGCATATTCATCCCAAATCGCCAAATATATGATTAATACTTGAAATCAATGAAAATTTAGCAGCACCCTTATACAGTGTAAATGTGAGAAAACCGAAATTTCCAATTCTCATTTACATAGTATTAACAACCAAAATCACCATTTATAACGTTTGGCATAAGTGACTCCCAACATCACACTTGATTTCCATTTAGCTCGCCCTGTAAAACTGAAACATTATTTCACTGGCCTTGCCCTGACATAGTATTTAAAAACAAAGCGAGCGAAAGAAAGTAGCTTGTTTACAGAAATCGTTCAGATAGCATTACATAATAGACCAAGTTTATGAAAACCCGAATGCATCTCTGCTTTTGTTTTCTATTGCTGAGCTGAAATGTGACACTTACTAGGACTGGCAGCTTTTGAGGAGGGTTGGTAAGTTTTCAAAGTTACCAGCCCTGGTTTTGGTCAAGTTTCAGGTAAGTTTCCTACACTGATACATGACATCTTCACATTTAGTACTCGGTAACTTCGTCCTGATTGAAGCAGTTCGTAGCATCTATTCAGGTGATGGTCGGTATCGAAAAGTATCTATACCTAGTATCGGCCCCAATATAATGATGGCTGTAGCCGGTGTTCTTTTGGCAACTTTTAATTGACATAATTGACGACAAGGCTACCTCTTCACAACATAGGTATATTACAAATTCGTGTAGTTTCCGGGGCGAATTCATCGTGGTATCTAACTCGCTTCCCCAGAGTCAGGCACCCATCGCCAGCATTGGCCGTCTCAACATTTGATTCAGTGAGCCAGCGAGACGTCGACAACGAGGTCCAATAAGCTGATATAAGACGATATCATATTCATTCAAAGCCGAAAACAGGCCAACATTGCTTTTATAAGCTGATATAAAACGTGTTATGGGTCAGCTATTTGATGGTGACCTAGTGACCAAATAATAGAAGTTCTTTTTGTGAAGGATATATGATACGCCAGAGAAAAAGCGTAAAAAATCCCTACGGTTGACAGCATCCATCCGTGCGGGTAAAGGAAAGAACTGATAGACCAGGGAAGGGTATACGACATTCAGTATGGGGTTTTGCAAATCAACCAACGTTCGTTCTTTTGTCATCTTAATGGCATCGTTTTTGACCCAACTATTCAACAGTTCCTTAGCTTATGTAATAGGAGTGTATTACATATCTTTGGACGAGAAATACCCGGAATATGCCGATGTAACCCCTTGGATAGGATCGGTGTATATTGGCATGTTTGCCTTGGGAGGTAAGTAAACCCATTCTCTTCCCACAGAGGTTACTCCCTTCAGATTTTCGATCCTACCCTCTGTTGTTTTACTCTTGAAATCGGGGGTGGAACGGGAGTTTCCTGATTGGTTGCAATTGAATCTAGTTGTGCAATCAGCGACGCAGTTGTAAAAGTGACATTTGCCAATGACACGTAATAATGATTAAATAAACGTAAGGCCAACGTTTTCTCGTTTTCCTGTGTTTTCTGTGTTTTCCTCGAACTATGCTATTTGATTTTGTGAGAACTATTGATTATAAACATACTTATAAATAAAGAAGATCAAATCAGAGACAAATACCAAAAACAGTTCATTTACGTTATTTACATCAGACATATTCGAATGACATATACTAATGAGCAAGACCCTTCAGAGTAAAATGCCTCGATCTTTGAAGTTACCCTGTCGACATGGCCAATTAAAGATGAGTTTTCATTGCTTAAGAAGCAGGGATAAGGTATGAGATTTATTTTTCCACCGCTAGGGGACTTTGGTTCTGCTCTCGATTTCAAGCGAAAAACAACAGAGGGTAGGATCGGAAATCTGAAGGGAGTAACCTCTGTGGGAAGAGAATGAAGTCAACCATAACACTCTACTTTCTTCTGCAGGTCGTCTCACATCTCAAACGTCTCACGTCTACACTATATTAAACTGCAGGGTAGAAAACATATAACAAGGTCACATTTGGGATAAAACTACCTTCAATAGCATAAATTATTGTACTTTTTCTGGCCGAGTCCCATTAGATCCCTCACAGTAAGGCAACTATCGCCAGCACTGACCATACCAACATCTTACCACATGACCATTTTGCCTCGAGGCAGGCTGCTGGCACGGTCAGTGCTAGCGATTGTTGCCTTACTCTGCGGGTGTGGGTTCGAATCCCGCATGGGACTCGGCCAGACAAATTACAAGAATTTGTACTATGGAAGGTAGTTTTATCCCAAATAAACATATAAATAAGGATGACTTTGAATATAGGTACTATATAGGTAATATCACTCTCATTTCACCATGACTGTCGTTATGCTAGAGGATTACATTGTATGGATGAATCGGGTTAGTCCAAGACAAGAAAGTCTGCAGTATGACAGATGCTCCACCGGCAAAACCGGACATGTGGTCAACACTTTGGATAAAATCCTGTTCATATTATCACATTTAGCTAAGATGTCAAAGTTAAGATAACAAATGACAGAATCTAGACCATCCTCCATCAAAAACCCAAACCGTAAGTTTCCCTTTAATCCGTGGAAACGAAAATAACCCTGTTTTCCTAGACTGTTCATTTAAGATCTTGAAACAAGCAAAGTCAGGGCTTTATTAATATACACATTTTAATAGTATTTACTGTTCTTGAGTTTCTAACATTTTTTCGTCTGCTCAGTGGTTTCCACTGTAAACAACACAACACGTTCCCGGTTTCTTGTCCATCACGAATAACCTTACAGCAGATTCCTAATTTTTTAGAAGACATTAATGATATAAAAGCGAGAACAGGTGGTATTGACAAATACAAATCAGGAATGTATTTGCTTCTGTAAACGGAAAGGCCAGATGGGCTTATGGCATGGGCCGGCGTCCGGCGTCTGTCGTCCATCGTCCGTCGTCCGTAAACTTTTCACTCTTTCGACTTTCCTCCAGAACCGCTACACCTCCAAAGCTGTAATTTGGTGGGTGTGTACCTGGCACCTAGGGGGTCAGAGTTTGTTCATCAAGAATTCCAACGCCCACAAATATGGCCACCAGAGACGTTTAAGGTGAAACCTTTAAATGACTTCTTCTCCGAAAGCGCTTGATATAGGAATGTGAAATTGTGTCATTAACATCTTTGTAGGATGGAGATGCAAGTTTGTAAATTTGGTTGAGATACATAATGAAATATGAACTTTGCAGGAGGTTCACCCTAAAAGCTTCAAATGACTTCTTCTCATGAACCAGCACTAGGATATATCCACAAACCTTGGCAGTGTCTTCTTTAAAGATGGAGATTATGATTTGTAAATTTTAATACTGACACTTTGATACTTTGATTTTGACAGGGGTTCATATAACGGTATATTTTTCATCTCAGAAACCAATGACCCTAGGACACTCGAATTTTGAGGATATCATCTAAATTTTATGTTTAGTGAATATCAAGAGTTCCAAAGTTCAGGTCTTTTGGATGAAAAGTAAGAAAGTTATAAGTGAAAACATTTTAATGGTTTACCATTTAATGCAACCATATCATTTTAGCCATGTCTCTATTTGAATTAAAGGAGTTTTCAAGAGCTTTCTAACGCAACTTAGCAATTAAGCAAGATAGAACTTATTAATGTTTTTTTGCAATTTAACTCTATTTGCTGTGTATTTAGTAACTGGTTGAGAGTCTTCAGCTTTAGCAGGGTTAGCATGGACAGGGGTGGTGGACCTCTCCCCCTCTCTCTTGTACTGTTTAGACTTAGTACAGTATTTATAGTTAAGTCTGAGTATTTTCTACAGTGTGATGTGGACGGTGACGTTATTTCCATAGACTTGACTTAAATGTTAATTGAGTAAGGATAGTCTAGGTAAGTCTAGATAAGTCTAGGATACATCATTTTCATAGGGGGCGGGATAGCGCAGTGGTTAGCGCGTTCGGCTTCCGATCAAGAGGTTCGAATCCCGCCAGGGGCACGGCAACTTTGTCTGCAGTAGAGAACTGTTTGAGAAAGGTTTGGGTGCAATGCAGTACCACCCATGGTTCGCTAGTTTCACCGCAATGCATAGCCACATTGCGTATGGGAACTGTTCTTATTTAATGTACATATGTAGGTAATTTGGATAACACTTGTTGAATTGTCGTCTGGAATTTGCCTATGAGCATCTTGACAGTGATCCAACAAGAATTTATTTTATGAAAATTCTTTATTTATCATTAACATTAACATTCAAGTCTATGGAAATAATGTCAGCGTCCGAATACTTGTTGCATCACTCTGTAGGATTCATTAATAAGGTATACTCACTTGAGATGGGATTTTGTATTGTTTGTCTCCAAATTTCATACCATTTTGTTTGATGATTTGGGGAATATGTTTATTCTATTTTAATTTGGAGGATCACCTTTTCTTCAATATCTTTGCTGGAATTGGGTTACCTGGACAACCTATTTTATCAAAATTTAATGTTTGTGTTATGCACTGACAATTTCATGACTGCAATTTTTCAGGGCTAGGAGTTGTGCATTATATTTATTACTATAAATGAACAAAAAACACTAGAATGCTGAAATCATGTGTAGACGTATCATTTGAAGCAGTTATAATTACATAATATTAATCTCTTATTCTGATTTTAGCAGTTTTTAAACAATTCACTCACTAAGTCATCAACCTGAGATGAGATGAATTTCTGATGAGCTACAGAGCCCATGGCTTTACTTTTCTTCATACATTCTGACGAGTTTATGATTATGTACAAGCTGATCGATAGCACCATCCATATCGATATCAAGCATTGAGCGTAACTGCTGACTACAAGATAACATTTTGTCAGTTAAAGTATTTACAAAATATGTATTTAGGAAACTAGTCCAAACAATTCTTTCTTTTTCACAACAGCCACTATCTAAATCACTTTGAATGTACAAATTTGGAAATTTACATTACAACTCTAATGGAAAATGATCTAAGTCAATGCGGTCTCAAATGTTGAACATCTCAATAAACTGGGAAAACCCTGGTGAGCAAAATAATGTAATCATTCACGCTCGAACCCTGATGACTACAAAAAGTATATTCACCAAGCGTATCACCATACGCAATACCGTTGACAATGAATAACCGAAGTGCCTAACTCTTATCTTATGAAGCACGACCAAAACTATTTACAACTTTATCATTAGATTTACGGTCATCTAAAATGTTCATTTCCAATATCATCATCAAAACTTACGTGCTGGTTATTTCACTCGCCTGTACGTGCATATATATCCCCACAAAGAATTGTGAACGAATCACTAATGCCTGGAAGGTTTTTTTAATAAATTGTTCAATTTGTTCAATGTAACATTTCGATTTTTAACATTTTTCAAAATGCACTTAGAGATTTGAAACTTTTTGTAAAAGATGCGCAATAACCATGCGAGCAAAAACGTAAATCATGGCGAATTCCTACGTCACGTGGTGTAGCCGCCATATTGATTTTAGGCACTTTTTAATTTTTACTGACCCCATGCACCTTTGACAATCTTCTCCTCTTAAGATACTAGCATCTAAGAGCTCAAACTTGCATGTATGTGCAGCTAAAGATTTGGTGATTAAACTATATTCCAAAGCATTAGCGAACTCCTAATATTTTTTTCACAGTGACCTTTCAAAGTCAGGCAATTTTTCAAAATCGCGAATTTTCAGGGGAGATAAGTAAAAAGGCTAACCCTCGAATTTCAAGATTTTTTCAGGAGAGTAAAGCAGGACTATGACCTTTATGAATCAACAATAAAATCGAAGCTGGACAGTCATTTCTGGTTATGAGAACGGGTACAAAATTACTGATAATAACACTGACAATTTTAACAGTGGGGGGATTTTCAAAATGCACTTAGAGACTTGAAGATTTTTCGTAAGACTTACGGTTTCGTCGCTATTTATGCGAAACTATTCACAACAGAGACAAATGATGTCAGGTCACACCCATAGACTGTATAAAAGTCGCAATTCCTTTGTTCTTCTATTATACGTTTGCACTCGGATTCAGCCGAAACTACGAGGGTTAACATTCTGAAAATAACGGTACTGATAACCCTCAGTATGAAGTCAATGTATGTAAAGTTTGGGCCTCATTGGCCCCATCATGCAAGGTCCAGTTCGAATCTAATTCTCCATTTTTAACATTAAAAGATGCGCAAAAGCCATGCGAGAAAGAAGGTAAATCATGGCGAGTTCATAGGTCACGTGGTTTAGGCGTCATATTGATTTTCTTTACAATTTAGGTATCAATAATGCTACAGACATGCTAGAGGCTTGCAACTTGTGTACACGATGTATTTATTGATTATATTTCAACTAATTGAATCATTTATGCGCAGAATCTGTTTATCGGTGCTTGCGACTATATTTTATTTTGTCCCTCAAACCATTCACGTTCCAACACAAGAGCGATAGAGTAGTATTGCCAGTCACAAGCTCACTCTCAGAGTTAACATTTGCCGTGTAGATTGAACCTTGTTCAATTCTTATCGGACCTTGGCCAGTGTCCTATGGGCGCGTCCAACGATACGGGGTATTGCTTTATTACTAGAGGAGTCTTTCGCAGGTTGCTTTGACGTGTTTGCATTTGATATCGTGTAGATCCACAGAAATCTTGACGATCTACCGTTACGAGTTTGCCATCTTAAAATATCCAAACTTGTGGGCTTGAAGCTTCTCTGTTGTGTCTGTAAGTCACTTGAAATTCCGAATCCATTCTCTTTGAGAACTGGCCTAGATTTCAGAACTCGAATCTTATTATCGGACACTGTGAGTTTAACACTAATGGGACCGGACGTGGTGGGTGAAAGGGCCCATTCTCGCTCTATACACTTCTATTGACACCATAATTTTGGTCTTAGGGGTTCACTCTTTGTTAGTGTAGAATTCCAGACAAAAGGAGAATGTTGATTGTTTGGAGTTGTGAAATAATGACAAGAATGTTCTCATCGAATTGAATCGTGTTGTCAGCATGAAGGAACGTAACTCTTAAATGAATGACAAGGTCCTCGTCTATTTCAGTGCATTTTGTGAAAACATTATCTGTTCTTGTTTCTGCAGAACACGTTTTTTTAAAAATCGTTTTAAAATTACGACAAAGTTGGGACCATGGCATGCATGTTGCAGGTTGAGATGAAAGTGTCATACCTGACTTCTGTCCCTTTATCTCGGTTATTAGGGGATCATTGGTTCGAGCGATCTAGCACTGGACTGAGCAAACATCGGAACTACAGGCTATATAAGAAATGATAGGAGACCGAACCCTACCTACTACAGCCCCTGCCAGAAATCACAGAAGCGCCCTTGCTCAGTTTAGATGTTGGGTGGCGCCGCTCCAGGTTGAGATTTAGGAAATGCATGTTTTAATCTTCTGTCCCGTTTATAAGGATATAATATGTGAATTTTGAGAGGTATGTTAAAGCAAACTTGCTCATTTTAACAGTTTATCACCTTAACACAAGTTACAGTTACACTACTTTAAGTGACCCCAAATTTACCTTTGACAGTGCCAGGACCTGTTATAATATTTTAACTTTAAGATGAAATTAATACTTTGTATAATCAATACGTATTTTTGTATAAATGTTTTATTGCTCTTTTATGTCTTCTTGGTATATAATATGATTTCAGCACCCCTGGCCAGTGTGGTTACCAAGATGTTCAGCTGTCGAACCTCTGTCATGCTCTCCGGTCTCCTCGGACTTGTTGGTTACTCCTGCAGCAGTGTGGTGACTGATGTCAGATACCTCTTTGTCTCGCTATCACTTCTGGCAGGTTAGAAATATCGTCTATTTTACCTCTTCTTAAACTATACACCGGTCAATCAATCTTATTATTTGAAATGACCAAAGCAAATATTTGCAATGACCTATGTTATTTTTTTAAATGACCAATGTTAATATTTGAAATGATCAATGCTAATTTTTAAAATGACCAATGTTATTATTAGAGATGACCAAAGCTATTATTTGACCAATGTCAATAATTTAAATAACCAATATTATTATTTGAAATGACTAATGTTTTTAAACTTCCAGGTTTAGGTGGAAGTTTTGGCTACGTAGGTTCAATTTCCATCCTTGGCTACTACTTCCCTGACAACACAGCAATGGCTTCTGGGTTCGTCCTCGCTGGTATAGGACTGGGAATGTCTGTACATCCTTCCCTTGCTCGATACCTTATTGATTACTATGGACTGTCAGGAGCTTTTCTTATATCAGGAGGTATGGCTGCACAGTCCTTAGTTTTTGGACTCTTGATGACACCGACACAACGGGAAAGAGAACATAACAGAAGTCTTGGAGGTACGAACACAATTGTGAAAAATATAATGTGTGGCAGCTGTCTAAATGCCAAGGACATCGTCAGAGATCCAGTCTTTACATTATTTTTAGTAAGTGTCCTGTTCTTTGGATTGGGCTACACAACAACTTTAACTTACATGCCAGATTACTTCAAATCGAGAGGAGCTTCATTTGAAGAAGCAGCTTTCAGTGTTTCTATGCAGGGTCTTGCCAATTTAGTTTCCAGATTGATGATAGGGTTTGCATCCAGTGACAAGAATATTGGAGGTGGACTCCTTTACCCAGGTGTTCTCAGCATTCTGGCAATCATCTCCTGCTTCATCAGTGTGTTCGCAGATTCAGTAGGAGGAATGTATGCCTATGGGTTTCTTCTAGGATTGTACACAGGGGGTGTCTCAGTAATACACAGCGTCAGGACATTTGAGATTGTTGGTGTTGATCGTTTCGCTCATAGTTTCGGTCTGGTGATGTTCGTCTATGGACCTGGTTTGCTGCTTGGACCTCCAATAGCTGGTAGGTATAAGCTGTTAACAGTACAATAGCTGGTAGGTGTAATCTGTTAACAGTAATATAGCTCGTAGGTATAATCTGTTAGCAATGCAATAGCTGGTAGGTGTAATCTGTTAACAGTGCAATAGCTGGTAGGTATAATCTGTTAACAGTACAATAGCTGGTAGGTGTAATCTGTTAACAGTACAATAGCTGGTAGATATAATCTGTTAGCAGTGCAATGGCTGGTAGGTGTAATCTGTTAACAGTACAATAGCTGGTAGGTGTAATCTGTTAACAGTACAATAGCTGGTAGGTATAATCTGTTAACAGTACAATAGCTGGTAGGTATAATCTGTTAACAGTACAATAGCTGGTAGGTATAATCTGTTAACAGTACAATAGCTGGTAGGTGTAATCTGTTAACAGTACAATAGCTGGTAGGTATAATCTGTTAACAGTACAATAGCTGGTAGGTATAATCTGTTAACAGTACAATGGCTGGTAGGTTTAAACTGTTAACAGTACAATAGCTGGTAGGTATAATCTGTTACCAGTACAATAGCTGGTAGGTATAATCGGTTAGCAATGCAATAGCTGGTAGGTATAATCTGTTAACAGTACAATAGCTGGTAGGTATAATCTGTTAGCAATGCAATAGCTGGTAGGTATAATTTGTTAGCAATGCAATAGCTGGTAGGTATAATCTGTTAGCAGTGCAATGGCTGGTAGGTGTAATCTGTTAACAGTACAATGGCTGGTAGGTGTAATCTGTTAACAGTACAATAGCTGGTAGGTATAATCTGTTAACAGTACAATAGCTGGTAGGTATAATCTGTTAGCAATGCAATAGTTGGTAGGTATAATCTGTTAGCAGTGAATTATCTGGTAGGTATAATCTGTTAGCAATGCAAAAACCGGTAGGTGTAATCTGTTAACAGTACAATATCTGGTAGGTATAATCTGTTAACAGTACAATATCTGGTAGGTGTAATCTGTTAACAGTTCAATAGCTGGTAGGTATAATCTGTTTGCAATGCAACAGCTGGTAGGTATAATATGTTAACAGTACAATAGCTGGTAGGTATAATCTGTTAACAGTACAACAGCTGGTTGGTATAATCTGTTTGCAATGCAACAGCTGGTAGGTATAATATGTTAACAGTACAATAGATGGTAGGTATAATATGTTAACAGTACAATAGCTGGTAGGTATAATCTGTTAAAGGGGCAGTAGCACGTTTTTTTGGTGAAATAAGTCGATGAAATGTATTTGAAAAATAATGTCACCAATAGTAAAACATCCTTCTCTCTTCGGAAAATAAAATTTAAAATGAGTGTTCATGTTTCGGTAAAGCCATGGGAGAAGTTTTTGTAATAAAAAATAATAAATTGTGTTCACAATAAAATGGCCGCCATGCAATTGTTGCTTTTTACGCAACATAGTTTTTACCACTACATATATTTGGTTTGTGTAATAAGATGTTTTACCCTCTAAAGTAAATATGAATGACATAAACTATCATTTTAAATGGGAAATTTGAAAAAATAAAATTTTCAAAAAACGTGCTACTGCCCCTTTAACATTACAATAGCTGGTAGGTATAATCTGTTAGCAGTGCAATAGCTGGTAGGTATAAACTGTTACCAATACAATAGCTGGTAGGTATAATCTGTTAACAGTTAATTATCTGGTAGATATAATCTGTTAGCAATGAAATAGCTGGTAGATATAATCTGTTAGTAATGCAATAGCTGGGAGGTATAATCTGTTAGCAATGCAATAGCTGGTAGGTATAATCTGTTAGCAGTGCAATAGCTGGTAGGTATAATATGTTAGCAATGCAATAGCTGGTAGGTATAATCTGTTAGCAATGCAATAGCTGGTAGGTATAAACTGTTAGCAATGCAATAGCTGGTAGGTATAAACTGTTAGCAATGCAATAGCTGGTAGGTATAATCTGTTAGCAATGCAATAGCTGGTAGGTATAATCTGTTACAAGTACAATAGCTGGTAGGTATAATCTGTTAGCAATGCAATAGCTGGTAGGTATAATCTGTTAGCAATGCAATAGCTGGTAGGTATAATCTGTTAGCAATGCAATAGCTGGTAGGTATAAACTGTTAGCAATGCAATAGCTGGTAGGTATAAACTGTTAGCAATGCAATAGCTGGTAGGTATAATCTGTTACCAGTACAATAGCTGGTAGGTATAATCTGTTAGCAATGCAATAGCTGGTAGGTATAATCTGTTAGCAATGCAATAGCTGGTAGGTATAATCTGTTAGCAATGCAATAGCTGGTAGGTATAATCTGTTAGCAATGCAATAGCTGGTAGGTATAATCTGTTAGCAATGCAATAGCTGGTAGGTATAATCTGTTAGCAATGCAATAGCTGGTAGGTATAATCTTTTAGCAATGCAATAGCTGGTAGGTATAATCTGTTAGCAATGCAATAGCTGGTAGGTATTATCTGTTAGCAATGCAATAGCTGGTAGGTATAATCTGTTAGCAATGCAATAGCTGGTAGGTATAATCTGTTAGCAATGCAATAGCTGGTAGGTATAATATGTTAGCAATGCAATAGCTGGTAGGTATAATCTGTTAGCAATGCAATAGCTGGTAGGTATAATCTGTTAGCAATGCAATAGCTGGTAGGTATAATCTGTTAGCAATGCAATAGCTGGTAGGTATAATCTGTTAGCAATGCAATAGCTGGTAGGTATTATCTGTTAGCAATGCAATAGCTGGTAGGTATAATCTGTTAGCAATGCAATAGCTGGTAGGTATAATCTGTTAGCAATGCAATAGCTGGTAGGTATAATCTGTTAGCAATGTAATAGCTGGTAGGTATAATCTGTTAGCAATGCAATAGCTGGTAGGTATTATCTGTTAGCAATGCAATAGCTGGTAGGTATAATCTGTTAGCAATGCAATAGCTGGTAGGTATAATTTGTTAGCAATGCAATAGCTGGTAGGTATGGACTTTCTTGGAAAAACGAATTTGGATTTCTCACTTGTTTAGTACCTGAAACTGATACCATATGTCATCTCCACAATCACGCTTCAATTCAATTTTCAAATATCAGTATGGGTATGGCATTTAAAAAAGGTGTGTATGATATTTTGATGAATAAGATAAGACCATGATAGTGCAATCAAATTGGTTTGTTTAAATAAAATATGAAACGTGTGTTGATATACTTGTATGGAATGTTTGATGTGTTTCAGGTTGGATTTACAGAGCGACCCGTGTTTATACTGATGTCTTCATTTTCTCTTGTGAGTAGCACAACAATTGGGACAATTCATTTTCTCCTGTAAGTATCACACCAATTGGGACAATTCATTTTCTCCTGTAAGTAGCACAACAATTGGGACAATTCATTTTCTCCTGTAAGTATCACACCAATTGGGACAATTCATTTTCTCCTGTAAGTAGCACAACCATTGGGACACTTCATTTTGCATTGAAGCTCATCTCAAAACCTATGCTATTTCCTGTTTTTGTATGATTTGTTTTTTGAATAACATTGCATGCACAATCCTTCTGAAGCCTATTAATTTATTACGAAACATAAATGATAAACTTATATAATCAAATCATAAATTAAGCATTTTGACCATTACTTACACCAACTCTGAGTGACATAATCGTTTTAGCTAAATTACAAAACACCACTTTAACTCATCACACCATAATCCTTAGAAAAGTTTATAAAGTACTGCACCAGTTTGCTGTGGATAACATGATCCTTTACAAATAATTTTAATCATGAACCTTGCAGTTAACAACTAGTGAATATTTCTTTTCGACTTACATGTTCTCTTTCAGCGTGCATGTTTGCCGTCACGGCAGCTTTTGGGTTTGCATCGATGATGTTTTCCAGACCTACAACTTACAATGAAGAGAGAGCAGATATCGATATACAGACTGTATCTAACAGCAACCTGGATATAACTGTCAACCATTCTATTGAGACACTATCAACCAACTGTGGCGAGGATATCAGAATGTAATGATACAGAGGAAAGTGTACACAATTGGTACAGAATGTTGAGGAACTACTTTGCTGTTGGTCCGTTGCTTTGAATTACTTTGAAGATCCTCTCTCCTCTCTATGAAAATAGGGTTTCGTAACTACACGTTCTCTGAAAACTTATTAAAAAGATCTCAAATAACACAAATACTTTCTCACACTGCATTTTGTCACCAGCAATTGTTATGATGGCCGAGAGGGGACATCGCTCTTTCGCCCTCTGGTATCAACACGACAAAGCGATAAAGCGATATAGTCACACGACAAAGCGATAAGGCTGCACGACAAAGCGATAGAGCAACACGACAAAGCGATAACGCCGCACGACAAAGCGATAACGCTGCACGACAAAGCGATAACGCCGCACGACAAAGCGATAACGCCGCACGACAAAGCGATAGTGTCGCACGACAAAGCGATAGTGTCGCACGACAAAGCGATAACGCCGCACGACAAAGCGATATAACAACGCGCTAAAGCGATAATAACAGCACGATAAAGCGAAAGAGCGATAAAGCGAAAGAGCGATAAAGCGAAAGAGCGATAAAGCGAAAGAGCGATAAAGCGAAAGAGCGATAAAGCGATAATAACAGCGCGATAAAGCGATAATAACAGCGCGATAAAGCGAAAGAGCGATAAAGCGAAAGAGCGATAAAGCGAAGAGCGATAAAGCGAAAGAACGATAAAGCGAAAGAGCGATAAAGCGATAATAACAGCGCGATAAAGCGATAATAACAGCGCGATAAAGCGAAAGAGCGATAAAGCGAAAGAGCGATAAAGCGAAAGAGCGATAAAGCGAAAGAGCGATAAAGCGATAAAGCAAAAGAGCGATAAAGGGAAAGAGCGATATAGCGAAAGAGCGATAAAGCGATAGAGCGATAAAGCGATAGAGCGAAAGAGCGATAAAGCGAAAGAGCGATAAAGCGAAAGAGCGATAAAGCGAAAGAGCGATAAAGCGAAAGAGCGATAAAGCGAAAGAGCGATAAAGCGAAAACCGATAAAGCGAAAGAACGATAAAGCGAAAGAGCGATAGAGCGAAAGAGCGATAGAGCGAAAGAGCGATAGAGAGAAAGAGCGATAGAGCGAAAGAGCGAAAGAGCGATATTGACATGTAGACAGTAATCTTTTACATAACAATAGAATACTGGTTTCATTCAATTTCTTTTCATTTCACTTGATATTTGATTCACATAACATAAGAATGATTTTGATAAATGATTCCACTTTAAATCCCCAAAGGTCGCTATTATATAAATATAATTAATACAAGTTTATTTTTTTATTAAGAATTTGAATAAACATATAATGAGATTTCTCTATAAAACAACTTACGGTGAATAATTGAGAAATCCATGACAATTAAAACTATAATAGATTAATTCAAAAAGTTGACATCGTGTGTGTAAACCTGTACATAGATACTTCCTTAGACATACTTATGTGACTGAATATGATAGATTTAATCGAGCAAAGTAAAGCTTATATAAATCGGCGCACTTTGATTACTTTTGATATATATTCATCAACATAATAAGGATGCAGGTTAGTAGGAAGTCTATGGTATCAACACTTGTATATTATTTAGCCATTCAATAAAAAATTAAAGGAAAGAATAAAATCATAATAAAAAAAACTTGTTTTACTTGGTTTTAATGTACACATCAAATTGAAGCAGTGTGCGAAGAGTATACTATATAAAAATATCACAGTAGAATATTTGTATGACACGGAAATAGTTCTAAAGGGAGAAAAGACGTTTTGGGAAAATTTACTAATAGTGAACTCAGCGCAATGTCATGAATCATTAGTATGACTATAATAGGATTAACGCCTTCAGTGTATGGAGCTTAGCTTACATTCGGATAAGTAAATGGGACTTACACAATCTTCCCTTTAAGACTTGAATGGTTTTGCTCATATTTATTAAATTTGAAAAGTAATTATTGTAGATTATTATAGATATGTACATCTTATTAGTTTATTAATAATATCACTGTGTAAACGTAGTTTAGCAACAATTTACCACTGATGAAATTAATTAACATATTTTAGCTCTTCAAGCCTAAAGGTATGGGTGTGAGGGCGAAAGAGGAAGGGAGCTTTACTTGGTTTAGTTTAGTAGTAAATGTCTTTTTTCACTGTTTGTCTCATGATTTGAGAATATGCCTTCCCCATTTGCATTCGATAGGATTCACTTACTGTGAGAATGTGTTCAATCATCATTATATGTGTTCCATCTATTGAGTCTGGGAAATAAGTTAGTTTCCATTTGCCGTCATAGCCTATTATATATTTCGATATCATCTTGTTTTAACTTTTGAAACCGCAAACCATTATCAATCAATCTTTTTATTTCAGTAGAAAGGCCTACGGCCCACGTACAAAATCAACAAATCAAATATATAAACAGAGTTGCTTATAGTCAAATAAAAGAATTTCGTACAATCAAGGCATCTTTCACATAATTTGAAATAGCTGTCAAATGTGTTACGTTATAATCTTGAAGTTTGTGTATCATTATGTCTTCATTCATGTACATTGGTATATTTTCGAAATATTTATCACGTAAATCATTATAAACTGGACATTTGTAAAGAAAGTGAAATTCATCCTCCACAATGTTGGATTTACATATCTTGCAGTAACGACATTCACGTGGAATACCATCTCGTCTACCAACATTTTTATAGATTTGTAGCTCACCAATTCTTAATAAAGTAATTCTACGTCTTGCCTCTTTGGATTTGATTGTTACCAGATAATTTTCTAAACCGATGGCATGGCATGGTATGATTTGGTATAATTGTACCCTTCTCAGCACACGGATAGCCAACAGACTTCCAATGGTGAATAATAGGATCTGATTGAGGGAATACTACAAAAGGGGAATAACTAAAAGAATTAACATTAACCTTTCTGCATTTGAGTTTTTACACACTCTGCTAATCACTCACTCGCAAATTTGCTAAAACATACATGTTAAGATATGAGAGCAGCATGAGTAGACCCAGATTGTTAAAATGTGAAAATTTTAATTCTCTGTATCAAATCGTTTTGAAGAAGAAGTCTTTTAAAGATTTTAGGTTGGACCCCCTGTCACATCCATATTTGGTGAGGGGTCAGGACCAAATGAACAAATAAAATTTTATATGTAAAATCTGAAAATGTCATCTTCCTATGTCAACTGGTTCCGGAGAAGAAGTCGTTTAAAGGTTCTGTTAATAATGCCTGCCACGCCAATATTTGATGGGTGGCGAAGTTCAAATGAACAAACTTTGATCCCCTGTGTGCAAGGTACCTCTCCGCAAAATTTCAGCTTTGGGTGTGCTGCGGTTCATGAGGAGGAGTCGAAAATGTGAAAAGTTTATGGTTTGACGACGGATGACGGACGGACGCCGCACAACGGGCCATGTCACTTACAAGAGAGATCTGCAAATATTATCGATAATTGACAACGTTGACCCGGTGTGTTTATACCCGTACACGTAGATCCTCCCATAGACATACTTGTGTCAGCTCTCTTTTACCATTGTTTCATTGAAAGCATATTAATTTTTGATTTCCAATGGCGGCATGGTTCTTTGTCTCTAGTAAATAATTATTTCGCTTAGAAGAAGTTCTTCTAACGCCAGTAAAATAGCAGTTTCGTTTACGACAAAATAGTTTTAAAATTATCCCTGAAGATTTCTGTTGATCCAGATGAATACGTCAAACTTTCTTCTTACTACCGCGTTTAAAAACCAATAAATTCAAAATACACCTATTCCTCCAGTATTCGTCCTTTAAATGATGTTGAAGTTGATCAAGTGTGATTGTTCTCTGTATACAATGTATGTGACTTCTATTTTCTTTATTGTAAACGAGGTTGTCGTGAAATGAATTCATTCGTGGTAAACACTTATTATAATTATTATTAAATGAGTTATAAGTTTTATTGCGCAAAGTTCAATGCAGTTTAAATAAAATAACGGTCTATGCAAAAATCAGAATATCTGACTACTCTTAATCAATATATGTTAATCAGAATAAGCAATGTGAAAGTGCAAGTGCGGACACTATTGTTTCAACATTGGTATAATATATTTACCCATTCACTATTTTAACAATGTATTATCATCAATATAATATATATTTGTCTTACATGTTTAACTTATGTGAATGAAATTGATTCAGTTTTTGGAGTACATGTATATAAAAAAAGTATATCATAGTGGCATATTTGTGTGACATTGTTTATCGAAATATGCCTTGAAAATGGTTCTAAATGCTATGCTTAATGAAAATAAACATGTATTTGCATACAATGTATGTACTAATAGAGTGTGAGTCACCATAAATTATTAGTGTCATGATAATTATATGTTCGCCTTCAGTTTACGTAGTTTACAATAGGATAAGTAATTGGAGGTTAAGAAATCTTTTCTTAAGCACTTAAATGACTCCATTCTGCTTACATTTATGAAACTGTAAGATTACTTGTTCAAATAATATGTCACTACATGTATGTCGAGACACCCATTTTGTTTCAAGATACTTTATTTGGCTTAAATACGTGCACGTGCTGAATACGATATATGCTGATTTCAGTTCAATTAATTTCACTTAACTTGCAAATCAACCCATATCGCCCAATATATATGATTACTAGTTATACCCCCGCTACGAAGAAGTCGGGGGTATATAGCGCTCAGCGCGTCCGTCCGTCCTTGCGTCCGTCCGTCCGTCCGTCCGGAACACTTTTGGTTCCGCTCATAACTCAAATACTACTTGTTCAATTGTTATGAAACTTTATACATGTACACTTTATGGTCCCTAGATGTGCCTTTTCTATGTTTCCCTCAGATTCCATGATTATTTTTTCAGATTTTCCACTTTTAAGCGTCTTTGTGTGCGCGTCTATGGTCACACTTTTGGTTCCGCTCATAACTCAAATACTACTTGTTTCCAAGAAGGTATTAACACCTCATATACATAGCTTCTTTCTTATAAATCTGGTAAATGATTTTGACATGTTCACATTCAAGGTCAAAGGTCAAGGTCATGAGTGCTTTAATTACTACAATAATCCTTGTAAACATGATAACTTCAAACGTTTTTGTGCTGTCAGGCTCTTATTTGGTATATATCAACTATGGAGATAGACCAAGATTTGAAAAAGTTTTCGCTATAATCTGTCAAAGGTCAAGGTCACAGCAAGGTCACAACTTACGCATGCTATTGTGAATATGCCTTATGTTAACAATGAACACTTTGAGTCATTGCATGATTGTTATACACAATGAAAAGTAATCGTTGATGGTGTGACCTTGAAGGTCTAAGGTCAAGGTCAAGGTCATGAGATATTGGTTCAGGCCATGTTAATCCTTTGATCCAATTTTGAAATCAGAAATAGGTTTTAAGAACAAACTTGTGAAAAGTGACCCCAGTGATGATTCAACTTGTTAGAATAACTTGAATAATGAACAAATTTTGGTCCCAAAAAAATCCCATTTTATTTATGCTGAGGAGAAGACGGAACAGGGAAAGGCGGGACCCAAAGTTTCGGAGCTGCTCTGCTTTTGCGGTGTCCCGCAAACGCTCTTCTAGTTGTTCAAATGTTACGAAACCACTTTGACTTTTACTTCTAAAACATGCTTATAGGTGTAATACTTACTCTGCTTTAATAATATATGTTATGGTCTTTTCATACAAAAGTTTAAACATTGATACCCTTTTGCTATTTTCAAACATTTCTCTTTGACCAATGTTAATGTAAAAGCGGGGGTATCATGAGTGAGCTTTGCTCACTAATTCTCTTGTTTCAAATGAAAGTCGAGCAACATCTGAAACCGAAATTTCACGTCGCATTTACATGCACAGATGACCCAGTAAACATTCTCAACCAAACTTTGTCCTATTTTCTGTTGTAAATAAGTTTCCAAAATGACATTTGACTGAATGACGGGCGTCAATCGCGGTGCATTGTCACGTCTTTTAACTTTACATAATTACATTGTTACGTTAATGAACCGATAAGCATTAACATTGTAATTTTCAACAACAGTACATGTACATCAGGATTCAAATTGCTCGACATGTATTACAGTTTTCTGATAAATTTCCGCATAAATAAAACAGCCATTTCTTTAAACTGTTTTACATATCAAGTAGCATCATTTGCTTCATATAAGTAGTTGTACGGTACCGGCAGCGACGAACAGAAGAATTACGTAATCCTATTGTTCGTCGATATTCCCGATACCTGTACCCGGACCCTGGCCGACCCACTGGACAATGGATGATGCAATCCATTGTGAGCGAAGTCATTCATGCTTAATTGCCAGCAATTACCTTTTGTTACCGTCACAAGTGTACATACTGCGAATTTTCAAGGGTTCATTATGCTCTAGAACAGACGTCATATCATTATTTCAAAAGAGCGAGGTTTCATTCAAAGTGGTGGTACATAATTTTATTTCTCCAGTGTATATGTGTGATAATCAAGATTTTCGCAACCAGTGTATTGTATGTGTGATAAAAGATTGTCGTAATGATATGTTAAGTCCCCTCTATTAATCTGAACAAATGAAATCGAGAACACGAGAACGCTGTTTTAATTTTCACAAAAAAACACCAAAATATTAATGATTATATCAAAACAAAACAAAAAAGGTATCTCGTTCAAAGTGTTCCTTAATTTCTTTTATTCAGTGTATGTCGGGCATTAGAACAAGAATTTTCCTACACTCACACACACACACAAAACAAACAAAAGAAAACATAAGGCGAAATTTGGTTGATCAACATTTTGTTTTTATTACTAATCTATTTCAAACATAAATGAAATGACACAATACAAAAAAGCCCAGAAATGTCTGGAAGGTACAATTCAGACATTCCGGAATATAAGCAAGTACAATGTCAAACAGATTAGATATAATCGTCCAGAAGCGATGTCATTTTCACAAACGCGCATTCAGGAGACAGTCGCTTGTGTTCTAGTGCAATGTCGTCGTTCTCGAGCCAGTCACTTAAACACATTCCACAGCAGAAACATTCGACTTTGTCATGTTGACCAGTGTATATGAATCCTTTCACAGCGAGATCGTGTGATTTTTGAATCATTTGACGAGGCCAGTTCTTAAAAGTGTCATTCCTTGTGCACGCATTTCTATATCTCGGCAACACTACTTTCGTACCCAACAAGGGGTCTCTGTTGTTGTCGCATGCAGCATCGTGTTCCAGGTCAACATAACCACAGAAGTCTTCGTAAGCACGTCCTCTACACGCCATGGTGAAGTCGATAATGAAGATCTGTGTCTGTCACTGACTCTTTTGGTCGTCCTTCCGCGAAGTAATATAACACAGCAGTACAACCGACGACATGTCAGAACATGTCGCCTACAGCAGGTCGCTCGAGCGCGATGATAGCGCATTTGAGAGGTGGGCGTGATCTATTGACGCATCACCTATGTTGAACCTTCAACCACCTATTATACCAGGTTGTGACGAATCTGTCGTTTACTTTATATTTAAGAGTAAAGTGTTTCAAGACTTCTTTCGCGGTAACACCTCTGACCCGATGGTATACATAATAAAGACAAAACATGCCACAGGTGGTGCTGAATATACCCTGCACCCTTTTCTTATTATATACATATTTCTCATTCCCGAATCGTCTTACAAAAGCTCTGATGTCAGACCAGTACAAAGAAGGATTAATCGCGTAAGAATCGAATACTTCCACATGCCCGGGGTGTAGCGCTATAACAACAAACCAGTGAGAGCCGGGCTGATGTAATTTGTCTGTGTTGCAAACGTAAATACGAGGATAAGGCTTAACGTTTTTAAGATGTGTTGACAATAAAGTATCTCTGCTAGCTAACCCGCCAAATTGTTTTCGTAAGATTCTATCTTTACTTACGAAATATTCTATATCTCTCCCGTACAACATTATTATATTTTGTTACGTTGTATATAGGAGTCCATAAAATAACTAAATAATCAAGCCATGCTTACATTTCTAAATTGGTCGATATGAATTACACTGTCCATTTCTTGATAGCAAACTAACGTGACCGCCACATCCGTGGGCTCACTGAATTTCAGTTCGAGTCCTACTTTCCCTTTACACTTTCTGTATACGTGAGATTCATCAGCACCCAGGTCGGGAGTAAGATCGCACACAAACAGAGTAAACCCAGCTTTAAATTCGCCAGGTGTCACAGTATGTCCTGCGTTTCTATTTATACCACCCGTGTGCCTGAACAAATCTAAATACGCCTCCGCCAACTGTCCCGAATTATCTTCGAAATTCGTACAGTACGATTTTTTGTTAATTTCGCGACCGTTTACTTTGACTGTCATCTGCGTAATATGCTTATGTTTAAACTCGAGAGGGTTTCTTTCTATACCCCCCGCATACGCGCGGTTATCGACTAATCCTAATACCAGCCTTTTAGGTATATCGCCGCTAATCAAGTGTTCTGTGTGAAAATCTCTCACGCCCTGGGGAATATCATGAGCGGTACAGCGAACTTGACAGATGGGATAGCGAGCTGTAGCCCCTTTTGAAAGGGCGCGTATATGTTGTTCTCTGATAGAAGGGGCTATGGTTACTTGACGTACGTAAAATTCAGCCGTTTCGATATGAGCCCTATACTGTCTATGGTCGGCAGTTGGAGCGTGCATAAAATAAAATTCGGGTGGGGTCCGAATGAGCTCCAATTTTAAAGGCACACCGTCTAATAAATATCTATGCTGCAAAAACAGATCGCTATGTAATCTACCCACCAATTCTACCGGTTTTGTGGGGACTACCATGTTACACCTGTCTATAAACCCCGAATTACCCGCGGCCCTATCTTTGACAACCGCGTCAAATTTACCCGCACTATCTTTCTTGAAACCCTCGGTTTGTAGAGTTGTAGAAAGCTGAGATTTATCACAACTTAAAGGTTTTCAATATACGCTCGATAAGCATAGTTGCCTAGGGAATCGGTCAACTCGACTTGGTTGGCGCCTGCTATTAAACGAACTTCCCTAAACAAGGAATGTAGAGCATTATTAACAGGGGCCACGACGTCTCTGCGCTCAGTTACGTGATTGTTAACGTCCAATACGTTGTCAGCAATAGTATTCGAACCATCCGCTCTTTTCACTCGATAGACGACGCGTAAGTAACATTCCGTTAAATCAATGTAACTGTTTAACGGATTAGTGATATCGAAACGTATAGTGTTATCTAAAGTCCCCATCCCCGCAACGGGCGTGTATTTGACCCACGCGCTGTCGCTAAAGGTGCCTACCATACCGGGCATACTGAACAAGTCTAGCTCGCTCTTCGTACATTGAACGTGGTCTGACATCATCATGTTTAGTATACTCGTCTGCGTTTACTGGATTTTTTGCGTTTACGTCTACGGTGTCTCACTGCGTCCACTCCTTTCTCGCTTTCAACCCCGAATGACCCTATCATATTACTGGCTGTGTTTTTAAAAGCGTCTACACCCCTTCTTTTTAAACTTCTCAGTGGTTTTTCACCCGAAGTTATATCCGACATGACATTAGCGGCAGCTCTAAGTCCCTCTCTAGCTAACATTTTACCCGTGGATTTGAGAATAGGTAAAGCGATTTTACCCAGCGATCCTAAAATATTGCCTAAGCCGGCCCCTCGCTGACCATAATGTCTACCCACGTAAACCGGTATATTATCGTACGCCGTCATATTTTTTTAAAGTGAAGTACTACCACCGCTCTCCCTCCCGTAAATGGTACAGGGTTACCGGTGTCGTCCCTTATCAATACGGTAACGGATCTAATATCGCCAAATTTTAAATTCAGATACTGTATCGGGTTCTTGTCCTTGGCATAGACACTGTCGAGAAGCATAGACTTACTAACGGGCACGTGCGTCAGTAAAGGTGCTGTGGTATGTCCAACTATCTGATCTTCTACGATATCCGTATACAAGTACAAGTTATGGAAGGCGTGCGTTTTCAAATAATTGACGCAGGTATCCGCCACAGGGTGTGAGGACGGATCCAAAATTGAGAGATTGTCTATCGTTGGGAGGGTGGTGAAGCCCAACATGTCAGCCACGTGGGGAGATAGCAGTAGACTAATATTAGTCTTATCATTACCGCCTTGTACATTCTTTCCCTCCCCATATAGTATGCTTCGAGCGTGTACTATGTCATTAAGACAGTACAGATATTCATCAATTTCAGGAAGTAACAATTTTTTCTCTACAATTTCACCGTTTCCTAATTCTTCGTTAAACGACATTTCACTTTTCCATAACGCGAGTTGTTCGATTATCATAAGGTTTAGCTGACTGACTAATCTGCCCAGCGTGTAATTTCGCTCTGGTATATCGAGAGGTCCTATGACTTTGGCTTCAAAAGATTGACTTTCGCGTAATAATTCTTTCCGCGTGCGCGTAATGACGCGGTAGGGTAAAATCACGGATATGATTAACCTATTATGAGGGGAAGCTATATTTTTCCACGTGACGGGTATTTGCAATGAACTGACCCCCACTTGCCAGGAATTTCTGTTCACTTTCAAAGGGTGAGGTAGATCGACTGTAAACGAATGTTGAGTATTATCGGGTCTAGTTTGAGGGCTCGAGTCGCTCGGTAATGTAATGTAGAAATCGGATGTTAACTCCATGTTTCGTTGACGCGATTGTGCAACCTACCCTCGATCGCTGACAGGAATAACTGGTTAAGAGGTTTTTCGAATTGTTTTATAACCTTAGGGTTCGAATGAGGGGTCACTAACAAAATAGCGACATAAAGCGAAATAGTTAAAAAGGCGTACATTAATTGCGCGGGAATGGTTGTCAATATCCTCAGGCAGCGTTCTCGCAGGGTATCCACTGATCGAACGCCTTGGGGTAACCTCTCCATCTCACTAAAACCTCGCGTACTCCAGTGACCTTATTCCGTCTGCGCTTTAATTCTTTTTCAATGTCGTACGTTTCCGGCTCTCTCACGATCTGTAACTCCTCTCGGTAAAACGTGCCTTTTATCGGCTTTCCAGCATAGTCCTTTATTTTATAGGAGAGAGGATATCTGTGTTTAACGTGTGTAACCACGTAAAATATTTCTCTGCTCCAATTTGCTTCGTAACCTTTCCCAAAAAATCCTTTTCTGTAACTTATCCTAACGGGAGTTTTAGGTGAAATAGGCGTGATTTTACGATGTTTTTCGATAGCTTCCCCTTTTCGATTGGTGTATTCCCATACTCTGGCTTCGTCGAGCGCGCTGCTTACGCTACTAGGGGCGGTCCCTATAGATCTGTGATACGCGTTATTGTAACCTCGCACGATATCCGGTAATAGTGTTACATAATGCTGATTTGAAACTGTAGCCAAATACCTCCATAATTTTGTTTTTAATGTTCTCTGAAAACGTTCTACTACGGCGCATTTAACATCGTCATTTTGACTAGTGTAAAAGTGTCTTCCCAAGCATTTTGTAACATAATTTCTAAAGACTGTATTTACGAACTCGCCGCCCTTATCCGTCATTATACTATCGAATATTCTCGGGCTAGCCCTGTTCATTATTCGTTTCATCCCATCGGTTACAGCCTGCGCTGTTTTATTTTTCAAAGGTTCTACCCATGCAAATTTACTGAATACGTCGATAACGCACAAGATGTATTTGAAACCTTCGTTGCTTTTACTCTGCTGTTTCAAAACGGACAGGTCGGCTTGCCACAATTGATCTTTTCGGCATATAGTCGAACTGTAAGGAGTTCTATTTATAGCTCTTGTACGTAAGGGTCTATGAAGCGTGTAACACGGCTTGGCTTGTAACCAATAAGTAACCTGCTCGCTACTCGGCTTGGTAGAACCTCTTTTAGCCTTAGCTTTCAACAAAGTATTAAATAACGTACTTTTGGATCCGTAACCCTTTCGGGTGTCGTAATAAGTTCTATTCAACCATTTACCCCAGTAAGGCTTAATTTTTTTAGAATGTCCGCCATTTGTCTTTCTGATTGCTTCTCCTCCTTCCTTTGGAAAAATCTATTTTAACCGTTTGTTCTTCATCGCTGGACGTTTGACCTTCTCGAGGCGGCGTGAATAGGGGTGAATATCTCCTCTGGGGTTGAACGTGCGATGGTGTTATCCTATACCGTCTGTTTCGTACTATTGTAGATGGTAGACCACTTTTATCCATTAGATTACTTATAGTTCTGGCCGCTGGTACGTCCTGATCGTATTTACCCCCGGGTTTGACTAGAGCCTTTAATATAGACGACAGCGAATCCCTATTTTCTTCCTCGGTTTTAAAGCGAACCGAACCATCGGAGCGTATTACTAAATCCGGGTGTTCTTTCATAAACTCCGTTATTCGTTTAGCTTGCGTTCTATACGTCTTCGGTAAATTCATTACCGCTGTACGTAAAGTCTGATCTATATTTTCATCGTCGGACGATGACTGCGACGATACGGCAGAGCCAAAAAACTCAGTTTCATCAGTCGCGTTACTATTAACAATAGATTCAGGGGGAAGTTGTTGTGGTGTAAAATTTATTTTTGCGTTTATCGGGCGTGCCTCGACTAGTCTAGCCTGTTCTTGTAATCTTAGCGACTCCTCGAGTAGTCTATCGTACTCTTTAAGTTTTCTATCTAAACTACCCTTACTATCACCCAGACTGTTATGGCTAGTATAGGCCACATCCGTCATGTTGGTGAAATTGTCCAGGCGTCTACGCTTCAACAAGGCATCTCTAGACATAGCGTCTACTTTATTACCGGCATCCATTAGACGCGAGTAGGACGATTCGGGAACGAGTATGAGTTTTGTCGCCATGATTCTACCCCCCTACCACTTTGGACACGAGGTTGGTGACTAATGGAGCCAAAAGCGGAATGAGCAAGGGTAATAAACCCCCTTTTTGAGTTAAAACTTTTTTCTTGGCGACGTTTGAAACGGAAGATTTCTGACACAGCGCTTGTAGTTTACCCCTGCGCGCGTTTAACTTTCTTTTCTGAGAAGGGGTCAGGGGTATATTCCCGGCGTATATATTTACACCGAATTCGCTAAAAGCGTCTAAAACATCTTTTGGCAAGCAGGAGATTATCCCGGATCTAACCTTTGGCGACGCTCTGCATAGATAATGTAAAATATCGGCATTACGTTTAACTCTATTTTTGCACGTCATAGCGACTGTGTACGTGACTTCGGCAACGGCATAGACGGGAATGAAGCGATATCGGGATACGATTCTGTTTTGTAAAGAGGTTTCTCTACATTTTCTTCTTCTTGTTCATCCTCTTCGGAGCTACTACTGTCCGAATCGTCCGAATCATCCGTAGATGCATCCAAATATATATAATAGAATTCGCGCGAGGGGACGCATTTCATAGAGCTAGCGGGGTTCATAATTATTACTATTATTTAGAAATGTAAACGTCTATCTCTCCAAAATCTCTATCGAACAGGTTGGCGCGGACCCTGAGTTCGTCTGGCGTGTTTGGGGTCATATCGAGCATTAAATACGTGTGAGGTGCCGAAGTGGCCTTTTGATAGGCGTCCCTTATAAACGATACACCTCCCTTACCGGGAAACATTTGTTTTGCTAAATGTTCTATTTGTGTCTTATCTCTGGGATTTTTGTAAATGACCAAGTGCGTACAATTAAGACTGATAGTGCGATGCAGGGGAGTTCTAGCGAATACGTTTTGCTGTAAATATATAACGCTAGTCTGTCTATGGTGCGAACGTTTAACGAACCATCTTAATAATTCCCTCTCTTCCTCGCCGCTTAAATCGCCAGAGGCGTCGTCTATTACCAACCAGTTTATATTCTCTGGTCTGATAAACGTTTCGGCTTCTACGATGCTCTTTACGAATCTAATATCGATTCCAGCTTCCTGACACAGCGTTGCAATCTCGGAGTATAGAGGTTGAGATTCGGTATAAGTCCACACTATATTGTCGGGTAGACGAGACAGTAGAGGCCATTTACCTCTTATATCATTTTCTAATAATTTTTTAACGAATGTGCTTTTACCAGCTCCGGAGGGCCCCGCTATCAAACATCGAAATATGACTGGCAGTTGTATATCGGTCCTATCCATGGCTTTGTAAAAATATATACTGACTACAGAGCATCGTTTTCGTACTCTTTATATACCTGTTTTTTTCTTATTTTTAAAAAAAACAACACGACTCATTTTGTTTTGTTTTCAGCGAGTAATATACCCTCACTCGTTTAATTCATTCCTTAAATATTTCTCTAACTAATCTGTCCAGCTCGGAACCCACGTCTTCCCGTTTCTTGTTCTTCTTGTTCTTCCCGTTCTTATCGCGCGGGTCCCGAGATTTACGTTGCTTCGTCGTAGTCGTACAAATCGATGTCGTGGTCGGCGTCGTTGTTGTTGTCGTGGTCGTACGACGTTGCTGATGATACCTCGCGCCGGCCGGGTTGTCGTTGACGGGTTGTCGTTGTATCGGAGATTGTCCGATGTCGATGCCGTTGTTGTTGATGTTGTTGTTGATGTTGTCGACGATGTTTAGCCGTTGTTTCGTGTCGTTGTTTTGATGTGTGCTGGGGGGCCCCCCTGTTGCGGTGATGTCGTTGTCGATGATGTTGTCGTTGTCGATGATGTTGTCGTTGTTGTTGTTGTTGTCGGTGTCGTTGTCCGTTGTTGTTGTTGTTGTTGTCGTCGTTGTTTGGACCGGTGGTAGCTGCCCGGTGCTGTTGTTTGCGGGGGTGTTGTCGTAACAGCGTCGTGTTGGAGAGGAGTCTATCTCCGCCGCCATGAGCTGGAAACGTTTAATATTCACGCTAGGGTCGTGAACGCAGTCGTTCGCGCTGGCCCACTTTTCCAGTTCCTGTAGAGTTTGCACCCCGTATAGGAAATGATCTTTTCGTTGATTATTGACTCGAATCGACCAGCTCTGTCTCTCCTCGTACAGCGTTAAGGTGTTGGAAAATTGAATTAGGGAATTTCCAACGGTTAAAGCCGCGTTCATAACGCTCCAACTGTCCGACATGGTTATTGATCTCTTAATGACAGCAGTGTGGAGTGAGAGAGAATAAGTAGGGGCGGGGAATGATTAGTGTGGGAGGGGGGGGGGTCACGTTCGCTTACCTCTTAAACCCGTAGGGCAAGGTATAGGTCATACCCCCGGTAATTGGATGAGCTACAATGCGTCTTTTATTGTAGCAAAAGCTGTAAGTTTTGGTTTGATGAACTTTGTGTACTTCAAATTTTCGCTTTAGCCCGCCTCGCTTGAGCTGATTTGGATAAAGAATGTCGAGTGTCTGAGAACCCCCCTCCTCGCTACAACGATTTGTTACCGTTTTGACTAGAGCTTGGAAATTTAACATACTCGAAGTTCTGCTATTTAAAGTAAAGCCCCTGATTTTGCAAATTTCCTGCGAACCCTTCTTAGGAGGGTGATGGAGTTTGTAGGCATAATTTTTGGGGCCACACGTGACAAATTCCTCTATCCAGTTACCATGTTCTATCTCGTCCGTCCATTGTCCGAGAGAGTCCCCGAGAGGCAGTTTGGGGGTGCTTGCGTCTTCCAAATAGATAACGCTGTCCGTGTCAAAGTATAAACAGCAGTCTCCTAGCAAATTTAGGGCTTCGTATAATTTCAATCGCGCCTGCCCCGTCACCCATGCAGCAATAACGGGGTTACTCGCTAGGTGCGGTGTTTCGTGCTGATCTATCAACGATTTGCTAATGAGTAAGATGTTTTCGTTAACTATTTCTAGGTCGTGAAGTACGACACATTTATCGTAGAAAAGATCGTAAAACACCCTCTCACTGTCCACGAAAACAGTGCTGCGTTTGTCGTTTGACTGCCCGAATTTTCCCCAGTGACTGTTCAAAAAATATTTCGCTATAGCTCTTTTTCCCGGATTATACGCGATTTTGTCAGGATTGAGAGACACGCCCTCTTTTTCAAATACCTCTCGCACGAAGGCAGTCTGCTTTTCGGGTGTGTCGCATTCCTCGGGATAGCCACTAGCTTCTTGCTTCAACTGGTAAAAGACATCCACGTAGCGCGAAAACAGGCCGTCCTGATTTGCTTCTCGATTATACTGCTCCATGTGGTCGTAGTGCCATACGTCATAAATATGTCTTACTCTGTAACCGAGATCGCTCACTGCTTTTTGCAATTCTATCGTGGTAAATGTCCCTATCCAAGATCGGTCGTCATCGCCATGGTTGCAGTCGGTACTTTGGTTATTATCAGCACACGTTTTACATAGCGGAAAGTACAACTTCTGATTTGTACGATATGGGAGCAATGGGTGGAATAGCCCGACAGGGGGTAGCACGTCGCATTGTATGAGACCCTCGAATTGGAAAACTGTGTCAACTGGCGGGTTGTGGATCAGGCGCGGGTGACCAACGGGGAATTTGCCGTATTTACACACGTAGGGGTAGAGAGAACAAACGTCGGCGTACCGTATTTTTTCTGTTGGACTGCACTTTTTATGAAGTTGTATACCGTTTGTACGACCGCCATAAAATCCGTCACGCGCGTTCAAGGGGCCTACACCCTCGGGGATAAAATCTTGGGGGTCCCTAATAGCCTTATACTCGCACTCCCACATGACCACTATTTTTGAAACCATTGGGCTCGCGCTTAATGATGCCAGTCTGAACATGGTCTTCTCAAAACGATCAGCTATGGTGGTACCCGAGCCATAATGAACAATCCTGTCTCGCTTGCGCTCGTAACATACCTTGCAACCATGGAACCAGCATCCGAGAAATTCCGTCACTACCCCAGAGGCGGGGTCGTAGGCGTCAACTTTGTAAGCGTGTTTACCGCACTGGATGGTGGTTTCTCTATCCAAACTAAACCCATTGATGCGTTCCAAACTAGCTAGCCACTCGTCAGCTATCTTAGATCTACGCGTCTGCGTGTTTTCGTAACCGTGAGGAGGTACTATTGCGAGTGTTTGGGGTTCCATAAAAAGTCTACGGTATGTCGTCATACAGGCCATGGGGAGTGTCAGACATTCGTAAAAAGGGTTTATTTGAGTCAACTCAAGAAATGATTTTATGAAAGATGTACAACCTCTGCGTAAAATAGACACATCCTGAATACAGTAAGTCAAGAGTTTATCCTGCAAGTCGAAAGGTTGGTTACGGTGAAGTGTATACCAGTCCATAAATGCTTTTCTGTCATTGCCCTTCATACTACCAGGGTCATAATACGCAGTTCGCGGGAGTGTGGGCAATGTCACGCCTTGATTACGAACAGTGTTGAACAAATGAGGGAAGTACCCCTTTTCTCCTGCTTCTAAATCAAAGGTTTCACAGAAATTTTTAAGGGCTGTAGGAATGTAATTGTGGGAGTCTCTAAACTTTAAGGGGCCTATGCTCATATCCAATATTTTCCCACCTACCATGAGTACTTCTGGTTTTACCACCAGTTTGTCCAGGAGGGTTCTGAGAATGAATTGGTTGTCAAAGCCCTTCGCGTAATGCGCGATTAATAAAATATCGGGAGGGGTTTGTTTTTTACACTGCTGAGACGATTGGGGGTCGTTGTTTGGTGATTTATTACTGGCAGAGGCGTTTTTAGGGTTTGCAGTGGTTATCAATTTGGATAAAAAGTCACCGAATTGTGAAAGTGTGTTTGGACCCCCGAAAACAATCTCCCGTGAAAAATTTCGAGGAACGCATTCAGAATAGACATCTTTTCTCCAGGGACACTGTTCGCACAAGAAAGGAGATTGCTCACCCCCGCAACGCCCACAAGCTAGCTGTAAGACGCATAAATTTGGAATATGTTTTCCGTCCTCGTCTGTCATGGTCTCGAAGTCGTAGTATACATACTTTGTCAGTTCGTAGTCGTATTGCTTGTCGTCTGTATCGGGCTGGATAAAACACCTGTGGTCAGACCCTAGCTTCTCGCTACATCTAGTACATTTCCTATCCCCTTTAAGGCCATGCTCCCCCGTTTTAGCTTTGCAGATACGTGACTCGAGGTGACGTTTGAAACATTAACGAGAAGGAAACCACACATCGCACACGTGACAAGCTATGCCTAACTCATCGCGATTCGCGGGGGTGCACTGAGCTCCGGATCGTTGACACTTTGAACATTTATAATCGCGAGTACACGGGTGTGTGTTTTTATTGTTATACCCTCGGTCGCATTGGTTACAGTAATTTCTTGTACCATAAAACCCTTTCACTGTATTTATTACGTCGTAATGTCCGTCGTGACAGAGTAAATGAATGGAAGGTAAGTCACGAAGGCCCGCGCTATCTCCCTTGTAAATAAGTGTAGGACCCACCCCTGGTGCAAAACTATGCACGTGTAAGACAGCAGTGTTGTTGAGGTGCTTTTGGAACAAATCTAGCGTAGCTCTACCCTCTTCACAAGCTTTGGGTTGAACACCTGCTGCTCTGTAGAGTTCTAAAGCAGCGTCAGTCTGCGCCTCATAACGATCCTTAAGAAAAGATAACTTTTTTGACCTATTAGGCTTATTGTTTAAAACGAAAAGAGCGGAGCTAATGGCTCTACCCAAACACAGGTCATCTTTATTTTCTATCAGCTGAAGCGAGCGCCTATTCTTCATAAAATCTCTAATAGTTTTAGTCCGCCTGCGCGTAGTGCGAGGTTGACCCCTGCCGGCACCTACTTTATCGGGATTCCTAACCACTGTCACTTTTAATTTCATACCCATGTCGAATGAAAAGCTGGTCTTTGATTGAGCGACGTGATCGATGGCGCGTAGGAGCAGGTCCGCCGCCATTTCTTCAAATCTGAAAAATGGGATACGAATGTCCGCATCCAGCTCTGGGTGATTGATGGTTATAGACAAGCGATCACCCTGTGTTACACCTGTAAAGATAAAACTTTTTTTTTTTAAAAGAGAAATACAACCATTTTTTTTTTTATATTCGCCATTGCTTACGTTTAAGTTGGAATCGATTTAATTTTTTTTTAAAAAAAATAATCCATTGACTCTAAACCTCCGAAAAAAAATTAAATAATTGTATACGTTTGTTACAAGAGGAGAGAGAGAGAGAGAGAGACATAAATTGAGGTGATTCTTACCCTGTATGGTGCCGATACGACGTATCATTAAATCCAGAGCGTTGTTTAACATTTGCTCCGGGTTCGAACTTTCGTGAGTATTGTCCAGAAATTGTTGATCAAAATGAACAACGTATGTTGTCTGCGTTGTTCCATATCGTGGTGCGTCTGCATACCCCGTTTTCTTGATGGTAAAAGGTTCATTTGTAGTACTATCACTCGCTACTGGTGATGTTGGGGGCGATGTTTGAATAATATCGCTGATTGCGGCCCCTGCTTGATTTTCAACACAATAGTCTTCATCGCTGTCGAGACACACCTGTAATAAAAGGATATCAAAATTTATGAACGCGTTTAAATAGCCATAATAAGTTTTGTCATTTTTGAAAAAATCGATGTTGGGCCAATAAGCAAGATGAAAAAAAAAGTACATCTTATCATACAGCTTTAAAATGTAACACTCTCTATTCTAAAAAAAAAGATAAAATAACTACATCCTAAATTACTTACTAAATAATCGTCCTCAGAGTCCGTCCAGATTTCATCCTCGCTGCTTAAAATAATATTCACGGATTCCTCATCGTCGCTCAGACACCCAAAATGTGCTAATAGATCGATTTCTTGACTCTCAGTTAGAGGTACCGCTTCCATGCTAACGCTCTCCATCACACAGCGTTATGATGTTGGGGTGTGACTTTACAGAAAAAAACGCTTTTCAAGACGTTTATATATAACACATTTTACTCTTTTTAGAGCCAGATCCCTGCCTTCCGTTTCAATGGTTCAAAGTTTCTCAATTTTCATTATATCATAGGCGCCGTTGCGAGTATAGACATGTAAAATGTTGCGTGAAAAACCAGAGAGGATCAGAACAAAAGGGGGATTAAGAGTCTACCATACTGAACAACAGGTGTCAGACTCCTACCCGACCCCTCTTGTCGCTAATAGTCTATGTTGTCATAACCGTCATTGTTACTCTCTAACACCAACCAGCTTGTTGACCTTCCGAATTGACATCAATTTGACAGAATAATTAACCCCGACCCTCTTGTCGCTAATTGCCCCATGCCATAACCGCCATTGTTACTCTGTAACACCTAGTATTGTCGTTTATAAATCTATAACATCTACACAGCCCACCCTTGCGAAAATTGTGTAATTACCCCTCGTCTCACCTCTACCCCTGCGGCGTACACTCTCCAAACATCGTTTGAGTGTGTAGTTTGATCTCTGATTGGTTAGGCTATTTGTCACCATGTCTTTTTCATTGGCTGCTTCGTTTTAATTGGAGGAGGTGATTAGAAGTTGTGTTTCATTGGCCGTTGCACTACAGTCCATAGCCATAAAAACCCGCACCTGACTGTGTCTCTCCACCACTAGCTCATCAAGAAAGTCATTCCGACATCGTTTTGTTTGAGTCTACATTTGTTTTTCAACCCCGTATACAGCAGCCGCCGCCGACATGTATTGCTTCAAGTGCCCCACCGCCAGTGACCACGACTTCAAAAATTGCCCCCAAAGGAGATGTGGGAATAGATGCCCGGAGTCTATCGGGTCCCATTGGGGGCCAGATTGCCCCTATCCCTGTAGTCAGTGCCAGGAGCAAGGGCACTATTTAAGGACATGCCCTCTCAGCCCGAATTCACAACGAAAGTATACTAGAACATATTTTTTTTCCCGCGTTGTTAAGATGTTGTTTCGTTTGAAACCGTAAATTGTGCATATGTATGCGATGAAATAAATAATATATATTACCCATGGATTGTATTACATGTACTTATACCTATTTTATTATTCAGGTTCTCCTGCTCAATCCCCGCGAAAAAGCCCTGGATCTCAAACTGCCGGAACGCCTTCTCCTGGGAAGGCTAACTCGACGTGCTACAACTGCTATGGGGTTGGGCACTTCGCTGGTCAATGTCCAGAGAAGTGCCGGATATGCGGGGAGACGACGCATTCGTCGTACATATGCCCCATCAGATTGGGGAAACAGGTGCCACAGGTGTCCTCTCCTCCCAGTAAAATGTTTACCACCAGGGGGACCCAGACGGACAAACCCTGTATGGGTTCCAAAACATACAGGAGGAGGCACCTGAAGAGAGCGCTCCCCATGGTGGAGAGCGACGAGGATGATGCCCCCAGTCGCGCTACGATGTCCAGGTTGACAAGTGCTGGTAGTCAAGACGTCGCATGGGACGTGCACGGCCAGCCTGACCCCTACCCCTCTCAATCTCCAGAACCCTTGGCCATTCTGGACATTGAGAGTAGCGATTAAATAAATAAATCGACTTATTATGTGTAAACAATTGTTGTGTTTTTATTTTTCGTTTTTGCTTAAACCTAGATAGTTGAAGACTGCTATTAGTGCATTCGAAAAGCAGTATACCACTCCCTCTGTTCTTTAGTTCCAGCTTGCGTGGCAGGTTTCACCGTAAGCCATATCGCTCATATAGCAACTATGGTCTCTCCTTGCATTAATATCACCAGTAGTGATATATGTGATACACTCATGAAAAGCACTGTTAAAACCCTACACCTATAACATGACCACATATCCAAAAACAAAATGTCAGTTGGTTAATTTTGAGAATATAGCAAACCTACTCATGAACATGTGTTATACCCTTGTGCGAAAATAAATGTTTCTATATACAAGGGGTGAATGTACACTTGCGACAGCCTATATGTTAGAATAATTCAAAGAGGTATGACATATTGACTTATCACTCGAGAAAATGAAATTATGAACAGTAGAACGTATTTTAGTCTGCTTCATCGTATTATTTCAGAGCAGTACCTCCATCTTTGCTTCGATAATTCCAGCCGATGGTGTCAGGTTTCACTACAATGCATAGTCCGCCCGCGGTATTGCGGGGGTATCTCCCTGCAATAATACTAGCAGGCGTTATATATGTAAAATACTCTTGAAAACCGTGTTAAAATGTCATTCTTTTTTTTAAACACAACCTTTTTTTTTTTTTTAAACAAATATGTAACTTGGTAAATTTTGTGAATAGAGTAACGCGTGTTTGTGAGAAAATACTCCATACGCGCGTGCTCTGTAAGCGCTCAGAGCTGTGGGAAAAACCTGCATGTGTTACAATCCGTATGTTGGAATTAATCATTAAAATAATCTCATGTTCTTAATTTCATTTTGTGCATCATTAATAGGGTATAAATACATCGTTGTGGCAATCTTTTAAAACAATACATGTGTACAAAGATAATGAGATGGTATTTGCAATGTTTTAAACTAAACTAAAATAAATAGATTGTAAGTGTGATTGTAGGGATTAAGTGCGTATATTGTGAAATTCGAAGCAACTTTTACATATTTTCATCCATGTTTCTCATATATACTGGAGAAATGAAATTAAGGTCCACTTTCAACGTAGTCTATTTGGAAATAATACTATTTTTGGAAAATATTTTCTTATGTTCTTCATTTTCATTCTGTTTTAGATTAAACATATCTTGTTCCGACAATAGTCTAATTTGACATTATTGAGGGGGGAAAAAAACGATACTTATGTACAAAAGATGTACGAGGTGGTGTTTGAAAATTCTCTATGTATACATTTTTGAAAGAGAGCACTTATTGTAATTGCAAGGAGCATAATGAACCCCTTTGAAAATTCGCTGTATGTACACTTGTGACGGGTTAACAAAAGATAATTGCGGGCAGTTAAGTATGAATGCCTTCGCTCACAATGGGTTACATCATCCATTGTCCAGTGGGTCGGCCAGGGTCCGGGTACAGGCATCGGGAATATCGACGAACAATAGGATTACGTAATTCTTCTGTTCGTCGCTGCCGGTACCGTACAACTACTCATATATATGTAGACCATTATCGTTCTAACACTCATTATATATACCATAGAAGGAAGTATTATCTATGCAGTTAATAAATAATGGTAACGAGGAATTTTGTAAAACAGAGAAGGAAAATGTGATTCACAACTGTTATCAACTGGTGGTGTGTAAAACTATTTTGCAATAAACATACGAATCTTAGTATAACTTTGGATAACGGCCGTCTTCTCTTTTGGTTTTCTCAGGTCAAGATGTTAAACCACTCAATCGTACTGCGCACAATGCACATCTTTATAAGGGTTGCAATCCGGCAGAGCCATATGTAAGAAAATAAGGTTACATACAACTTGGCGCTCCCGGTTTTTGTGATCGTATGAATGTGGCTCTCCCGGCAATGGTCGGGAGTGCTGGTCCATGTTACGGTATATAATAAACTATGATGTGTCTTGCAGTCTTTTTACTTTGTATTATCATATTGTAGGAAGGCACAGGACAGGGGAGTTTCATATTTCATTGATGTTTTCACCCCATAGCAACATATTTTATTGTATGTAATGTACACGTATGTGTGTCATGTTTTATATGTTATTTGGTCAGATGTAATTTTATCGAATACTGAACGTTGCTGAAAATCATCATTTTTAATGCTAACCACTTCAGAATAGTGACAGATATACAGTTGAAAAGTCGTGACCTAAAGAAAAACTACTACAACACTTTATTTAAAACTTAACAAACAAGATTAACTCCATATTCATTTTATAATAAGCTCATTATCTATCAATGGGTGGCGCTAATTTGATAAACGGTATCATCCCGAAATCAATCGTGGGCTTCGCGGCAACCAGGAGTTTACACGACGTGTGGCCCTCGCGACATTTTGTAGTTTTCTAGTGTGGCTTTCGCGGCAACGAGGAGTGTACATGTCGTGTGGCCCTCGCGACATTCTGTAGTTGGCTTTCTCGGCAACGAGGAGTTTACATGTCGTGTGACCCTCGCGACATTCTGTAGTTTTCTAGTGTGGCTTTCGCGGCAACGAGGAGTGTACATGTCGTATGGCCCTCGCGACATTCTGTAGTTTTCTAGTGTGGTTTTCCCGAGCAGACAACCTTTCGAATAGCCAAACTCAATTCATTAACTTTATGTTAATAATCATAGAAACCATGTCAAGAATGAAAACCAAGATTACACGTACAATGCTAAAATATTGACACTATATTCCGAGATTATATAGACGGTTGAAGTACACTCAACATTTGCATTATTATGAGCATTTATGTAGAGTTTACACCTTGAAAGTCAATGTGTAAGTATCTTGTGCAAGCTTTACTATGTAGATGAATAGTAATCTCAACAAGGTGACGTACAAACTTGGATATCTACTGAACAGCAAAATAACGCCAGTCCACTAAACAATTTCGTAATTACTGATAACGCTGTAATGAGAAAATTTATAACATCACAGCATTCCAATTTTGATGACATCATAATAATAACGTGTTGAACACATGCAGACGTAACGATAAGTCAATCCTTGTATAGAACTTCTGGATAACATTATATTGTGCCATAATCATTCTCTGGGAAAATAGTCACATTTCTGTTCAGATGATGAAGGGCAAAATGTGCTTTTAAATGCAATTAGAACATGTGCAAACACTCCCGTGAAGTTGTTTGATGCAAAACCCCTGTCTTTGCTGATGTTGATTTGACGTTATGGCGTCATTTATGAATTTCATTCAGAATGGTTCTATTGGTCTCATTTTGGTAAAACTTCAAGGTATTGTATTCCTTGTCGGTACCAAGGTGTTCCACGAGCACATTTATAGTAATTGCAAACTGTACAGCATGCAGTTAGCCAATATCCCAGTTTCCGAAAAAAATTCACTTTTATTTTGCAAAGCATTTACTTCTTAAACATTGAGGCAAGAGTCACAATTTTGAGTCTTTTCAAAGAGCAAATCTCGGATTACAGCACGAATAATTGATTTTTTCCCAGGCTCATGCAGATCATGTTACTATGACAACATGTGACGTGCAATTTCGCGAACTGATACCATTTGACTTTGCAATGGTAACCAACTATACTCTACAGTATCAATAGCTCCACATGTTCTCTGACATTTACTAATGATATGAAAAACCATAGGTTTATATGCAAACAGAAACTATAATCAATATATTATAGATACGTAGTATTAAATTTGAATATTTATTTCACATACTTAATTACTTTATAGTGTGTCATGTTCTTAATACAGGTCAATACTGGTATTTTTGGTGATATGGTGATTTAACCATCAAAACTAAGTTACTCACACGAATTAAAATAAAATGGTTTCCGGTATTTAGTTATTCATTACTTGATAACGATATGTGAATCCACTAAATGCTGAAATATATACGCTTTTGGTTGAATAATCTTATATCCAAAAAACTTATTTACAGATAAAATGTAAAAATAATGCATATGGATAAAACATGTACAAATATGTTTTAAAGAGCCATTAAAAAGTTATAGGAATATTTACTTTGCCTTCATGCATGCCGACAGACCAGATATTCTGATTTATTCTGAAGTACAAATAATTTCACTTGACTTGCATATTCATTCCCTAACGCCAAATGTATGCTAATCAAATAAAGTCGAGCAACAGCATTTTGTACGTGAAGAAGCCGAATTTATACGTTTCCTATATGTGCACAGTAGTTATATGACCAATTACATATTACCAACCCACATCTGACTGTCTATTAAAGGTAAGTTTCCAAACTTACATTTAACCAATTAACCCGCATCTTTGTCAAGTTTTCAATAATAAATCGTGACTTTCACCTTTATAATATCACTACTAAATGAACTAGCCTTAAATTGATAATGTTCATCAGCAATCAGTACTTTTCGATAAAATAACTTCATTTATTACGTTTGACATAATGTGACTCCAACAACATACTCAATGGGTTTTAAAAGGAACACTCAGTGTTGCATTGTAGTATTTTATCAAGAAGTATTGACTGTTATTGAAAATTAACCCTTAAGCGCCAATCACTAAATGATATTAATCAAGAGAATTATTTTGTTATAATGATTGACGTTCAATGTCCGCAATTATCATTGTGATGAACGTCACACCAAAAATATAATAAAATCCCTTTTCACGACAAGAATAATTGTTGAATTATGATGAAACGGGAAAATTACCCACGCTCGGATAAAACCCAAAGTACATGGGAATTGAAACACGTTTGACAGAAAAGTTAACAAAAAATAGAAGCTGACTCTTTGGTTGTTCCGTATTAATCAGTTTGCAAATTTATGTGTTTACAAGCACTACCGACAGGGTCAAAACGTCTCATTTTTATCAAGAACATATACTTTTCACTGAGTCAGAATACCCTTTTGTATTATTTATCCATTTCTCAATGTTTTAAGAAAGACTTTACCCATATATTACATTGAATTCCTGGTTATGAAAAATATATTCAATTGTTTAACTCTTTAGCGAAATAGATGTAAACAACTAGGATGTCCTCAACAGTCAGGAAAATGTATTTTACTACTATGCACTGTATAATGCCATGGGCCTCCTTTCTGATTAAAACTATCTCTTTATGTGAGCAGAATGAAGCCATTCAAGTGTGAAAGAGACGATTTTGTAACCTCAAATACGCATTCGAATGTCGCTGAGCTCCATGCACTGAAGGCGTACAACCTATTACGATCATACTAATGATTCATGGCGATGCGCGGAGTTCGCATTTTCAATAAATTTACTCAAAAACGTGCTTTTTCATGAATCAGACCCTTTAGAATTATTCCTGTCTCACATATTAATACACAATGTCACACAAATATTCTACTGTGATATAGCCTAATAGTGTCTTATACGTTATGATGTGCACAATGTAACCCAGTAAACAAATTTATATATTTTATTTTGATAAGGATAGATTATTTTATCCTTTCCTTTGATTTGTTAGTGAATGTCTAAATAATATACCAGTGTTGTTACAATATATTTCCAAACTTGTTTCTTACATTATGTCGATGAATATATATCAGAAGTTATCAATTTCAATTCTTTATTTCTGAAGTGTAGGCCATCGGCCCGTAACTACATATCGTATATATGACAAGACATGATGTGTACAGCAACAGTCATTCAATTAACATTTTTGGTACATGGCATGAAAAATAAAGCTTGCTAAATTACAAGTTTACAATTCGTTATTGACATGAGGATTTTAAATTTAGTTTTATTTGGATTTGTACAAACAGTTTCCGGCAAATGATTCAGGCGGAGCTCTTTAAATTTGGAACACACAAGAAGGAAATGGTTTTCATCCTCAATTATAGCCGTCGTCGCATTGTAAACATAATCTATCATTTCTATCTATATTATAAAACCGACCCGTTTCAATTCTTAAATGAAAAACACGTAAATTGCCCGAATACTCTAAACATTTTAACAACAACCGCATTCAAATATAATTTTTTAGACAGTGGAGCTTTAAAATAAGAGTAAGATATGGAGTTGGTGCCGTTTTGAAGTGAACTATACCAATTCAGTTCATGAATACATTTTAGTCGACACAGAAATTTTGAGAAACACGAAGTAGGAAGATAAACAAATTGTTGGTCCAAAACAAAACCAAAGCCCAATTAGCCAATTAGTTAATTAGCCAGTTTGGAGACTGGCGCTAGTTAGGCCTTGCGTGGGAAGATGAAGCCCAAACTGTACAATAAATCTGGAAACTTCGAAGCCCAATTAACTTTATTATTTTCTATACCTTTTAACATCATATATAACATTTTTTGGGATGCCGAGTGTCAGACATATTTAATGATTTTAAGCTATGTTTGACAGCTTTTTCAGTAAAAATATAGAGTAAGTAGAAGAAATCAGAGTGCGCCGATTTAAATTTATATAAACTTTGTTTTGCTCAATTAAATCAATAATAACCAGTCACATAAAGTATGTCTAAGAAAGTATTTATGTACAGGTTTACTCACACCATGTCAGCGTTTTGAATTAATCTATTAGAGTTGCAGATGTCTGTTTTAATTAGCATGGATTTCTCAATTATTCACCGTAAGTTGTTTTATAGATGTTTATTCAAATTCTTAATACAAAATAAACTTGTATTAATTATATTTATATAATAGCGACCTTTGGGGATTTAAAGTGGAATCATTTATCAAAATCATTCTTATGTTATGTGAATCAAATATCAAGTGAAATGAAAAGAAATTGAATGAAACCAGTATTCTATTGTTATGTAAAAGATTACGGACGACATGTCAATATCGCTCTTTCGCTCTTTCGCTCTTTCGCTCTTTCGTTCTTTCGCTTTATCGCTTTTTCGCTTTTTCGCTGTATCGCTCTTTCGCTTTATCGCTCTTTCGCTTTATCGCTCTTTCGCTCTATCGCTTTATCGCTCTTTCGCTTTATCGCTCTTTCGCTTTATCGCTTTATCGCTCTTTCGCTTTATCGCTTTATCGCTCTATCGCTCTATCGCTTTATCGCTCTTTCGCTTTATCGCTCTTTCGCTTTATCGCTCTTTCGCTCTTTCGCTTTATCGCGCTGTTATTATCGCTTTATCGCTCTTTCGCTTTATCGCTCTTTCGCTTTATCGCTTTATCGCTTTATCGCTCTTTCGCTTTATCGCTCTTTCGCTTTATCGCTTTATCGCTCTTTCGCTTTATCGCTTTATCGCCCTTTCGCTTTATCGCTCTTTCGCTCTTTCGCTCTTTCTCTTTATCGCGCTGTTATTATCGCTTTATCGCTCTTTCGCTTTATCGCTCTTTCGCTTTATCGCGCTGTTATTATCGCTTTATCGCTCTTTCGCTTTATCGCTCTTTCGCTTATCGCTCTTTTGCGTTATCGCTCTTTCCCTTTATCGCTCTTTCGCTTTATCGCGCTGTTATTATCGCTTTATCGCTCTTTCGCTTTATCGCTCTTTCGCTTTATCGCTCTTTCGCTTTATCGTGCTGTTATTATCGCTTTAGCGCGTTGTTATATCGCTCTGTCGTGCGGCGTTATCGCTTTGTCGTGCGACACTATCGCTTTGTCGTGCGACACTATCGCTTTGTCGTGCGGCGTTATCGCTTTGTCGTGCGGCGTTATCGCTTTGTCGTGCGGCGTTATAACTTTGTCGTGTTGCTCTATCGCTTTGTCGTGCAGCCTTATCGCTTTGTCGTGTGACTATATCGTTTTATCGCTTTGTCGTGTTGATACCAGAGGGCGAAAGAGCGATGTCCCCTCTCGGCCATCATAAATTGTAATATTATTATATATTAAATTGTAAACCACAAGCCCTGTTTATAGAGCGTTGCATATGAGTAAATCATTGCACATATGCAAATTTGCTCATATGAGCAAAATTCGCCTTATCGACGTCACGCATTTGCACATATGCATATTTTACTACCGTAAGTAATTTACGCCTATTCAGGGGCAGGTGCAAAAATGTTCTACCTTGGGTAAATATGGTATTTTCACTATTCTAAGTACGTTCGTTGTACACAGACATAGTGACTTCACACAGGTTCAGAAAATATATTAGAGAACTTTAGAAACTATTAATATTGTTTTTTAAATTCTCTATATAAATTAGGTTAATCTCCCCTCGGATCCGCCTGTTAGAGCAGTAACCATATACTTTGAAGCATCGCGTCCCTCTCTGCAAGTGGTTTTATCCACACAACCTGCGTTTAAATTTAAATGTACTACGAAACCGTTCAACAATTGCTATCAATGGCTTGTTACACATGACGTAAGAATCCTCTAGAAGAGACCATGTTAATTTGCAAATATATATTCCAAGACGTTTTTGAGGAATGTGAACTCAAGGTGGAAAGTGATAAACAATTTGAAAGATATCTCCAACAGAATACAAGCCTTGATCCACGGTTTATTTCAGTGGTATCAAACCTAACTGTTCCACTGCGGCGGACAAGATAGTTTGGCAAATAAAGCCGTCTTATAGCATAGCTGTGAATGAGAGAGGGTTGGGATTTTACGAGTGACTCCAGTTTGCATTTTGATATCGAGGTGAGGTGAGGTGAGTTAGGGTTTAAGGCCGCTTTCAAGAGTATTTCACTTATATCGCGGCTGCTAGTATTATGGCAGGGAGAAAGCCCGCAACGCCACGTGGCTATGCACTGCGGTGAAACCTGCGAGCAGCGGCTGGAACTAGCGAACCATGGGTGATACTACGCTGAAATTCAGTGTAGCATTGCACCCAAACCTTACTGCGTGTAGAACAGTTCTCTACTGCAGACAAAGTTGCCGTGCCCCTGGCGGGATTCGAACCCCGGACCTCTTGATCCGAAGCCGAACGCGCTAACCACTGCGCTATCCCGCCCCCCCCCATTTTGATATCGACGTTGAATTTCACTAATAGGTATTTAAGTGTAAACGGTTGATAAGTTGGATAAACTACTTCTCATTGGACTTGACAAGTTATAAACCCTGAGATTACGTATAACTATTATGTTCTTCTCTCAGAGTTCACAATACCTGGTTTGTCCTCGTGGTTTATCCTTAACATATCCAAACACGACATATCAGCCCTCTGGAGGTTTTCGCTCTGGAGAAAAAAAAGATTTCAAGGTCTTGGCCAGTGAGGACCTTATTTAGGGCCCTTCACAAATTCTACAATTTCTAATCCTCGGCAGCCAAAGAGTCTGTGCACAATATCTACAGTTTTTAGGCATTGTTTGGCTCTGGAGAAGTATGTTGAAAAAAGGGTTGTAGGTCATTGTCTGTTTGGCACCAGTTCCCAATCTTCATTGGCCAAATGAGTCTTGACTCAAGAACTAGTAATAGTGATTCTGGAGAAGAAGTCGGAAAAAAGACAGACGGATGTACGTGTCCCGAACCCAATGTCTTCAAATTTGTTGACAGCCTATAGTGATAGATAACACCGACATCAGTTTACTTTCCTGACCGTGACCTTATTTCCAAGGACACCACAGCACTTTACCACTTTTCAGACTCATGTTAACGTGATATGTCATGACCTATTGTACCCAATGTCTTCAAATTTGGTATTGTCGTTCATTGAGGGATTACACAGACGCTTTGACCATATTTCCAACTCTTGTTTACTCGATATCTTACGAACCTTACTACCCAAAGCATTCAATATTGGTGACAACCTATATTGTCAGTACACAGACATCCGTCATCTTTGGTGTCATTGACCTTACGTTCAAGGTAACATGTTTTTTTAAAGTGATATCCCATGAACCTTTGTACCAATGTACAGATGATGAGGGATAATTCATCCCTAATGACCGTGACCTAAAAATCAAGGTCACGCTGATATTAAAGCGATATCTCTGTACCTTCAGCAAATAACATCTTCAAATCTGGTGAAATCCTTCATTGGGGAATTACAGACAACAGTCGACGTTTGTGACCTTGACCCAGTGAACTATTCACAATGTCGACCCAACACTTTGACTGACCATTTTCCAAACTCTTGTTATTGCTATATCTCAGCACCCAAAGTCTTAATATTTGGTGGTGATCATCATCATAATCTTTACCAGCGATGCAATATATGAAGAGCCACCTTTTGTCAAAATGATCAAAACCAGTAAATACGTCTTTACTCAACGTCAACGGCGGGGATACTGCCATATGTTGGTTGCAAACACTTGTTACATATAGCATGATCTCAGAGATAACATTGTTACATTTCGGAGCTCTGCCGCTTACATCTGGATGTAGAGTAACTTATCTACCGATTGGTTTAGTCGAGGTTTTGATGGCCGAGTGGATAAGGTCAGTGCTGGATTGGTGCCTGACTTTTGTTTGTGAAAAAAATTACAATAATTGCACTCTTGCATATAGATTGCTTCTAAATAAATCAATGTTATGTTTGATAACCACGTACATTTAGAACAGAGAACCAACTATGAATATGTGCCTTTAATTGAACTTAAAGGTTTAAATGATTACTTAATCTCAATTTAAAAAAAAGTTGATTATCATTTGAAATTAATCTAACAAAATGGTGGGGATGTATTTATGGCCTGTTCGATGTTGGATCATGAGGTCGGGGTTTCCAATCCCGGATTACTCGGCTATTTTGTCTGTTGTTCCTCATGCAGTCAGATGTTAGATCCTCTGTTTGCCGCCTCATATCATAGTTCACTGGTTTGTTAGATTCTCAGCAGGATCAGGGAGCACCGTATGCCCCCTATTTGCATTCTCTTTTCACAGTTCACGTGTTTGTTAGATCCTCTGTAGAATTTAGGGAACACCGCGTTTGCCTTCTCTCTTCATTGTTCATTGGTTAGTGAGATCCTCACTGGGATCAAGGAGCACCGAATGCCCCCTATTTGTCTTCTCACTTTACAGTTCACTGGTTTGTTAGATCCTCACTAGGACCAGGGAGCACCGCATGCCCCCTGTTTGTCTTCTCAATTCATTGTTCACTGGTTTGTTAGATCCTCACTAGGACCAGGGAGCACCGCATGCCACTGTTTGTTTTCTCTCTTCATAGTTCATTGGTTTGTTGGATCCTCTGCAGGATTTGGGAGCACCGCATCTCCCCTGTTTGTCTTCTCACTTCACAGTTCACTGGTTTTTTAAATCCTCACTAGGACCAGGGAGCACCGCATGCCCCCTATTTGTCTTCTCACTTCACTGGTTTGTTGGATCCTCTGCAGGATCACGGAGCACCGCATGCCCCCTGTCTGTCTTCTCAATTCACAGTTCATTGGTTTGTTGGATCCTCTGCAGGATTTGGGGGCACCACATGCCCCCTGTTTTTCTTCTCTCTTCATAGTTCATTGGTTTATTAAATTCTCACTAGGTCCAATGAGCACCGCATGCCCCATGTTTGTCTTCTAACTTCACAGTTCATTGGTTTGTTAGATCCTCTGCAGGATCACGGAGCACCGCATGCCCCCTGTTTGTCTTCTCAATTCACAGTTCATTGGTTTGTTGGATCCTCTGCAGGATTTAGGAGCACCGCATGCCCCCTGTTTGTCTTCTCTCTTGATAGTTCATTGGTTTGTTAGATCCTCTGCAGGATCACGGAGCGCAGCATGTCCCCTGTTTGTCTTCTCAATTCACAGTTCATTGGTTTGTTGGATCCCCTGCAGGATTTGGGAGCACTGCATGCCCCCTGTTTGTCTTCTCTCTTCATAGTTCATTGGTTTGTTAGATCCTCACTAGAACCAGAGAGCACCGCATGCCCCCTGTTTGTCTTCTCACTTCACAGTTCATTGGTTTGTTAGATCCTCTGCAGGATTTGGGGGCACTGCATGTCCCCGTGTTTTTCTTTTCTCTTCATAGTTCATTGGTTTGTTAAATCCTCACAAGGACCAGGGAGCACCGCATTCCCCTGTTTGTCTTCTCACTTCACAGTTCATTGGTCTGTTAGATCCTCTGCAGGATCAGGGAGCACCACATGCTCCCTGATTGTCTTCTCAATTCACAGTTCATTGGTTTGTTGGATCCTCTGCAGGATTTGGGAGCACCGCATGCCCCCTGTTTGTCTTCTCTCTTCATAGTTCACTGGTTTGTTAGATCCTCTGCAGGATCAGGGAGCACCGCATGCCACTGTTTGTCTTCTCACTTCACAGTTCACTGGTTTGTTAGATCCTTACTAGGACCAGGGAGCAACGCATGCCCCCTGTTTGTCTTCTCACTTCACAGTACACTGGTTTGTTAGATCCTCTGCAGGATCACGGAGCACCGCATGCCACTGTTTGTCTTCTCTCTTCATAGTTCATTGGTTTGTTGGATCCTCTGTAGGATTTGGGAGCACCGCATGTCCCCTGTTTGTCTTCTCAATTCACAGTTCATTGGTTTGTTGGATCCCCTGCAGGATTTGGGAGCACTGCATGCCCCCTGTTTGTCTTCTCTCTTCATAGTTCATTGGTTTGTTAGATCCTCACTAGAACCAGAGAGCACCGCATGCCCCCTGTTTGTCTTCTCACTTCACAGTTCATTGGTTTGTTAGATCCTCTGCAGGATTTGGGGGCACTGCATGTCCCCGTGTTTTTCTTTTCTCTTCATAGTTCATTGGTTTGTTAAATCCTCACAAGGACCAGGGAGCACCGCATTCCCCTGTTTGTCTTCTCACTTCACAGTTCATTGGTCTGTTAGATCCTCTGCAGGATCAGGGAGCACCACATGCTCCCTGATTGTCTTCTCAATTCACAGTTCATTGGTTTGTTGGATCCTCTGCAGGATTTGGGAGCACCGCATGCCCCCTGTTTGTCTTCTCTCTTCATAGTTCACTGGTTTGTTAGATCCTCTGCAGGATCAGGGAGCACCGCATGCCACTGTTTGTCTTCTCACTTCACAGTTCACTGGTTTGTTAGATCCTTACTAGGACCAGGGAGCAACGCATGCCCCCTGTTTGTCTTCTCACTTCACAGTACACTGGTTTGTTAGATCCTCTGCAGGATCACGGAGCACCGCATGCCACTGTTTGTCTTCTCTCTTCATAGTTCATTGGTTTGTTGGATCCTCTGTAGGATTTGGGAGCACCGCATGTCCCCTGTTTGTCTTCTCACTTTACAGTTCACTGGTTTGTTAGATCCTCACTAGGACCAGGGAGCACCGCATGCCCCCTGTTTGTCTTCTCACTTCATAGTTCACTGGTTTGTTAGATCCTCACTAGGACCAGGGGGCACCGCATGCCACTGTTTGTCTTCTGTCTTCATAGTTCATTGGTTTGTTGGATCCTCTGCAGGATTTGGGAGCACCGCATGACCCCTGTTTGTCTTATCACTTGACTGGTTTGTTGGATCCTCTGCAGGATCACGGAGCACCGCATGCCCCCTGTCTGTCTTCTCAATTCACAGTTCATTGGTTTGTTGGATCCTCTGAAGGATTTTGGGGCACCACATGCCCCCTGTTTTTCTTCTCTCTTCATAGTTCATTGGTTTGTTAAATCCTCACAAGGACCAATGAGCACCGCATGCCCCCTGTTTGTCTTCTCAATTCACAATTCATTGGTTTGTTGGATCCTCTGCAGGATTTGGGAGCACCGCATGCCCCCTGTTTGTCTTCTCTCTTCATAGTTCATTGGTTTGTTAGATCCTCTGCAGGATCACGGAGCACCGCATGCCCACTGTTTGTCTTCTCAATTCAAAGCTCTTTGGTTTGTTGGATCCCCTGCAGGATTTGGGGGCACCACATGCCCCCTGTTTTTCTTCTCTCTTCATAGTTCATTGGTTTGTTAAATCCTCACAAGGACCAATGATCACCGCATGCCTACTGTTTGTCTTCTCTCTTCATAGTTCATTGGTTTGGTAGATCCTCACTAGGACGAGGGAGCACCGCATGTCCCCTGTTTGTCTTCTCAATTCACAGTTCACTGGTTTGTTAGATCCTCTGCAGGATCACGGAGCACCGCATGCCACTGTTTGTCTTCTCAATTCACAGTTCATTGGTTTGTTTGATCCTCTGCAGGATTTGGGAGCACCGCATGTCCCCTGTTTGTCTTCTCACTTCACAGTTCACTGGTTTGTTAAATCCTCACAAGGACCAATGAGCACCGCATGCCCCTTGTTTGTCTTCTCACTTCACAGTTCATTGGTTTGTTAGATCCTCTGCAGGATCACGGAGCACCGCATGTCCCCTGTTTGTCTTCTCAATTCACAGTTCATTGGTTTGTTGGATCCCCTGTAGGATTTGGGGTTACCGCATGCCCCCCCCCCCCCCCCCCCCCCCTTTTCTTCTCTCTTCATAGTTCATTGGTTTGTTAAATCCTCACAAGGACGAGGGAGCACCGCATGCCCCCTGTTTGTCTTCTCACTTCACAGTTCACTGGTTTGTTAGATCCTCTGCAGGATCAGGGAGCACCGCATGCCACTGTTTGTTTTCTCTCTTCATAGTTCATTGGTTTGTTTGATCCTCTGCAGGATTTGGGCGCACCGCGTGTCCCCTGTTTGTATTCTCACTTCACAGTTCACTGGTTTGTTAGATCCTCACTAGGTCCAGGGAGCACCGCATGCCCCCTGTTTGTCTTCTCACTTCAGAGTTCACTGGTTTGTTAGTTCCTCACTAGGACGAGGGAGCACCGCATGCCCCCTGTTTGTCTTCTCTCTTCATATTTCATTGGTTTGTTAGATCTTGTGCAGGATTTGAGGGCACCGCATGCCCCCTGTTTGTCTTCTCACTTCACAGTTCACTGGTTTGTGAGATCTTTACTAGGACCAGGGAGCACCGCATACCCCGTGTTTTTCTTATCACTTAACAGTTCAATGGTTTGATAGATCCTCTTTGGGATCAGGGAACACCGCATGCCCCCTGTTTGTCTTCTCACTTCACAGTTCACTGGTTTGTTAGATCCTTACTAGGACCAGGGAGCACTGCATGCCTCGTGTTTTTCTTATCACTTCACAGTTCAATGGTTTGTTAGATCCTCTTCTGGATCAGGGAGCACCGCATGCCCCCTGTTTGTCTTCTCACTTCACAGTTTACTGGTTTGTTAGATCCTTACTAGGACCAGGGAGCACCGCATGCCCCCTGTTTGTCTTCTCACTTCACAGTTCACTGGTTTGTTATATCCTTACTAGGATCAGGGAGCACCGCATGTCCCCTGTTTGTCTTCTCACTTCACAGTTCATTGGTTTGTTAGATCATCCGTAGGATCACGGAGCACCGCATGCCCCCTGTTTGTCTTCTCACTTCACAGTTCACTGGTTTGTTATATCCTTACTAGGACCAGGGAGCACCGCATGCCCCCTGTTTGTCTTCTCAATTCACAGTTCATTGGTTTGTTGGATCCTCCTTAGGATCAGGGAGCACCGCATGCCCCCTGTTTGTCTTCTCTCTTCATAGTTCATTGGTTTGTTAGATCCTCACTAGGATCAGGGAGCACCGCATGCCCCCTGTTTGTCTTTTCACTTCACAGTTCATTGGTTTGTTAGATCCTCTGCAGGATCAGGGAGCACCGCATGCCACTGTTTGTCTTCTCTCTTCATAGTCATTTGTTTGTTTGATCCCCTGCAGGATTTGGGGGCACCGCATGCCCCCTGTTTTTCTTCTCGCTTCATAGTTCATTGGTTTGTTAAATCCTCACAAGGACCAATGACCACCGCATGCCCCCTGTTTGTCTTCTCTCTTCATAGTTCATTGGTTTGGTAGATCCTCACTAGGACGAGGGAGCACCTCATGCCCCCTGTTTGTCTTCTCAATTCACAGTTCACTGGTTTGTTAGATCCTCTGCAGGATCACGGAGCACCGCATGCCACTGTTTGTTTCCTCTCTTCATAGTTCATTGGTTTGTTTATTCCTCTGCAGGATTTGGGAGCACCGCATGTCCCCTGTTTGTCTTCTCACTTTACAGTTCACTGGTTTGTTAGATCCTCACTAGGACGAGGGAGCACCGCATGCCCCCTGTTTGTCTTCTCACTTCACAGTTCACTGGTTTGTTAGATCTTTACTAGGACCAGGGAGCACCGCATACCCCGTGTTTTTCTTATCACTTAACAGTTCAATGTTTTGATAGATCCTCTTTGGGATCAGGGAACACCGCATGCCCCCTGTTTGTCTTCTCACTTCACAGTTCACTGGTTTGTTAGATCCTTACTAGGACCAGGGAGCACCGCATGCCTCGTGTTTTTCTTATCACTTCACAGTTCAATGGTTTGTTAGATCCTCTTTGGGATCAGGGAGCACCGCATGCCCCCTGTTTGTCTTCTCACTTCACAGTTTACTGGTTTGTTAGATCCTTACTAGGACCAGGGAGCACCGCATGCCCCCTGTTTGTCTTCTCACTTCACAGTTCACTGGTTTGTTATATCCTTACTAGGATCAGGGAGCACCGCATGTCCCCTGTTTGTCTTCTCACTTCACAGTTCATTGGTTTGTTAGATCATCTGTAGGATCACGGAGCACCGCATGCCCCCTGTTTGTCTTCTCACTTCACAGTTCACTGGTTTGTTATATCCTTACTAGGACCAGGGAGCACCGCATGCCCCCTGTTTGTCTTCTCAATTCACAGTTCATTGGTTTGTTGGATCCTCCTTAGGATCAGGGAGCACCGCATGCCCCCTGTTTGTCTTCTCTCTTCATAGTTCATTGGTTTGTTAGATCCTCACTAGGATCAGGGAGCACCGCATGCCCCCTGTTTGTCTTTTCACTTCACAGTTCATTGGTTTGTTAGATCCTCTGCAGGATCAGGGAGCACCGCATGCCACTGTTTGTCTTCTCTCTTCATAGTCATTTGTTTGTTTGATCCCCTGCAGGATTTGGGGGCACCGCATGCCCCCTGTTTTTCTTCTCGCTTCATAGTTCATTGGTTTGTTAAATCCTCACAAGGACCAATGACCACCGCATGCCCCCTGTTTGTCTTCTCTCTTCATAGTTCATTGGTTTGGTAGATCCTCACTAGGACGAGGGAGCACCTCATGCCCCCTGTTTGTCTTCTCAATTCACAGTTCACTGGTTTGTTAGATCCTCTGCAGGATCACGGAGCACCGCATGCCACTGTTTGTGTCCTCTCTTCATAGTTCATTGGTTTGTTTGTTCCTCTGCAGGATTTGGGAGCACCGCATGTCCCCTGTTTGTCTTCTCACTTTACAGTTCACTGGTTTGTTAGATCCTCACTAGGACGAGGGAGCACCGCATGCCCCCTGTTTGTCTTCTCACTTCACAGTTCACTGGTTTGTTAGATCCTCACTAGGTCCAGGGAGCACCGCATGCCCCCTGTTTGTCTTCTCACTTCACAGTTCACTGGTTTGTTAGTTCCTCACTAGGACGAGTGAGCACCGCATGCCACCTGCTTGTCTTCTCTCTTCATAGTTCATTGGTTTTTTAGATCTTGTGCAGGATTTGAGGGCACCGCATGCCCCCCGTTTGTCTTCTATCTACATAGTTCACTGGTTTGTTAGATCCTTACTAGGACCAGGGAGCACCGCATGCCCCCTGTTTGTCTTCTCACTTCACAGTTCACTGGTTTGTTATATCCTTACTAGGACCAGGGAGCACCGCATGTCCCCTGTTTGTCTTCTCACTTCACAGTTCATTGGTTTGTTAGATCATCTGTAGGATCACGGAGCACCGCATGCCCCCTGTTTGTCTTCTCACTTCACAGTTCACTGGTTTGTTATATCCTTACTAGGACCAGGGAGCACCGCATGCCCCCTGTTTGTCTTCTCAATTCACAGTTCATTGGTTTGTTGGATCCTCCTTAGGATCAGGGAGCACCGCATGCCCCCTGTTTGTCTTCTCTCTTCATAGTTCATTGGTTTGTTAGATCCTCACTAGGATCAGGGAGCACCGCATGCCCCCTGTTTGTCTTTTCACTTCATAGTTCATTGGTTTGTTAGATCCTCACTAGGATCAGGGAGCACCGCATGCCCCCTGTTTGTCTTTTCACTTCATAGTTCATTGGTTTGTTAGATCCTCACTGGGATCAGGGAGCACCGCATGCCCCCTGTTTGTCTTTTCACTTCATAGTTCATTGGTTTGTTAGATTCTCACTAGGATCAGGGAGCACCACATGCCCCCTGTTTGTCATCTCACTTCACAGTTCATTGGTTTGTTAGATCCTCTGCAGGATCAGGGAGCACCGCATGCCACTGTTTGTCTTCTCCCTTCATAGTCATTTGTTTGTTTGATCCCCTGTAGGATTATGGGGCACCGCATCCCCCCTGTTTTTCTTCTCCCTTCATAGTTCATTGGTTTGTTAAATCCTCACAAGGACCAATGACCACCGCATGCCCCCTGTTTGTCTTCTCTCTTCATAGTTCATTGGTTTGGTAGATCCCCACTAGGACGAGGGAGCACCGCATGCCCCCTGTTTGTCTTCTCACTTCAAAGTTCACTGGTTTCTTAGATCCCCTGCAGGATCACGGAGCACCGCATGCCACTGTTTGTTTTCTCTCTTCATAGTTCATTGGTTTGTTTGTTCCTCTGCAGGATTTGGGAGCACCGCATGTCCCCTGTTTGTCTTCTCACTTCACAGTTCACTGGTTTGTTAGATCCTCACTAGGTCCAGGGAGCACCGCATGCCCCCTGTTTGTCTTCTCACTTCACAGTTCACTGGTTTGTTAGTTCCTCACTAGGACGAGGGAGCACCGCATGCCCCCTGCTTGTCTTCTCTCTTCATAGTTCATTGGTTTTTTAGATGTTGTGCAGGATTTGAGGGCACCGCATGCCCCCTGTTTGTCTTCTATCTTCATAGTTCATTGGTTTGTGAGATCTTTACTAGGACCAGGGAGCACCGCATGCCCCGTGTTTTTCTTATCACTTCACAGTTCAATGGTTTGTTAGATCCTCTTTGGGATCAGTGAGCACCGCATGCCCCCTGTTTGTCTTCTCACTTCACAGTTCACTGGTTTGTTAGATCCTTACTAGGACCAGGGAGCACCGCATGCCCCCTGTTTGTCTTCACACTTCACAGTTAACTGGTTTGTTATATCGTTACTAGGACCAGGGAGCACCGCATGCCCCCTGTTTGTCTTCTCACTTCACAGTTCATTGGTTTGTTAGATCCTCCTTAGGATCAGGGAGCACCGCATGCCCCCTGTTTGTCTTCTCTCTTCATAGTTCACTGGTTTGTTAGATCCTTACTAGGACCAGGGAGCACCGCATGCCCCCTGTTTGTCTTCTCACTTCACAGCTCACTGGTTTGTTATATCCTTACTAGGACCAGGGAGCACCGCATGCCCCCTGTTTGTCTTCTCACTTCACAGTTCACTGGTTTGTTAGATCCTTACTAGGACCAGGGAGCACCGCATGCCCCCTGTTTGTCTTCTCACTTCACAGCTCACTGGTTTGTTATATCCTTACTAGGAACAGGGAGCACCGCATGCCCCCTGTTTGTCTTCTCACTTCACAGTTCACTGGTTTGTTAGATCCTTACTAGGACCAGGGAGCACCGCATGCCGCCTGCTTGTCTTCTCACTTCATAGTTCATTGGTTTGTTAGATCTTGTGCAGGATTTGAGGGCACCGCATGCCCCCTGTTTGTCTTCTATCTTCATAGTTCATTGGTTTGTGAGATCTTCACTAGGACCAGGGAGCACCGCATACCCCGTGTTTTTCTTATCACTTAACAGTTCAATGGTTTGATAGATCCTCTTTGGGATCAGGGAACACCGCATGCCCCCTGTTTGTCTTCTCACTTCACAGTTCACTGGTTTGTTAGATCCTTACTAGGACCAGGGAGCACCGCAAGCCTCGTGTTTTTCTTATCACTTCACAGTTCAATGGTTTGTTAGATCCTCTTTGGGATCAGGGAGCACCGCATGCCCCCTGTTTGTCTTCTCACTTCACAGTTAACTGGTTTGTTAGATCCTTACTAGGACCAGGGAGCACCGCATGCCCCCTGTTTGTCTTCTCACTTCACAGTTCACTGGTTTGTTATATCCTTACTAGGATCAGGGAGCACCGCATGTCCCCTGTTTGTCTTCTCACTTCACAGTTCATTGGTTTGTTAGATCATCTGTAGGATCACGGAGCACCGCATGCCCCCTGTTTGTCTTCTCACTTCACAGTTCACTGGTTTGTTATATCCTTACTAGGACCAGGGAGCACCGCATGCCCCCTGTTTGTCTTCTCAATTCACAGTTCATTGGTTTGTTGGATCCTCCTTAGGATCAGAGAGCACCGCATGCCCCCTGTTTGTCTTCTCTCTTCATAGTTCATTGGTTTGTTAGATCCTCACTAGGATCAGGGAGCACCGCATGCCCCCTGTTTGTCTTTTCACTTCACAGTTCATTGGTTTGTTAGATCCTCTGCAGGATCAGGAGCACCGCATGCCACTGTTTGTCTTCTCTCTTCATAGTCATTTGTTTGTTTGATCCCCTGCAGGATTTGGGGGCACCGCATGCCCCCTGTTTTTCTTCTCGCTTCATAGTTCATTGGTTTGTTAAATCCTCACAAGGACCAATGACCACTGCATGCCCCCTGTTTGTCTTCTCTCTTCATAGTTCATTGGTTTGGTAGATACTCACTAGGACGAGGGAGCACCGCATGCCCCCTGTTTGTCTTCTCAATTCACAGTTCACTGGTTTGTTAGATCCTCTGCAGGATCACGGAGCACCGCATGCCACTGTTTGTTTCCTCTCTTCATAGTTCATTGGTTTGTTTGTTCCTCTGCAGGATTTGGGAGCACCGCATGTCCCCTGTTTGTCTTCTCACTTTACAGTTCACTGGTTTGTTAGATCCTCACTAGGACGAGGGAGCACCGCATGCCCCGTGTTTGTCTTCTCACTTCACAGTTCACTGGTTTGTTAGATCCTCACTAGGTCCAGGGAGCACCGCATGCCCCCTGTTTGTCTTCTCACTTCACAGTTCACTGGTTTGTTAGTTCCTCACTAGGACGAGGGAGCACCGCATGCCACCTGCGTGTCTTCTCTCTTCATAGTTCATTGGTTTTTTAGATCTTGTGCAGGATTTGAGGGCACCGCGTGCCCCCTGTTTGTCTTCTATCTACATAGTTCACTGGTTTGTTAGATCCTTACTAGGACCAGGGAGCACCGCATGCCCCCTGTTTGTCTTCTCACTTCACAGCTCACTGGTTTGTTATATCCTTACTAGGACCAGGGAGCACCGCATGTCCCCTGTTTATCTTCTCACTTCACAGTTCATTGGTTTGTTAGATCATCTGTAGGATCATGGAGCACCGCATGCCCCCTGTTTGTCTTCTCACTTCACAGTTCACTGGTTTGTTATATCCTTACTAGGACCAGGGAGCACCGCATGCCCCCTGTTTGTCTTCTCAATTCACAGTTCATTAGTTTGTTGGATCCTCCTTAGGATCAGGGAGCACCGCATGTCCCCTGTTTGTCTTTTCACTTCATAGTTCATTGGTTTGTTAGATCCTCACTAGGATCAGGGAGCACCGCATGCCCCCTGTTTGTCTTTTCACTTCATAGTTCATTGGTTTGTTAGATCCTCACTGGGATCAGGGAGCACCGCATGCCCCCTGTTTGTCTTCTCTCCTCATAGTTCATTGGTTTGTAAGATCCTCACTAGGATCAGGGAGCACCGCATGCCCCCTGTTTGTCTTTTCACTTCATAGTTCATTGGTTTGTTAGATCCTCACTGGGATCAGGGAGCACCGCATGCCCCCTGTTTGTCTTTTCACTTCATAGTTCATTGGTTTGTTAGATTCTCACTAGGATCAGTGAGCACCACATGCCCCCTGTTTGTCATCTCACTTCACAGTTCATTGGTTTGTTAGATCCTCTGCAGGATCAGGGAGCACCGCATGCCACTGTTTGTCTTCTCCCTTCATAGTCATTTGTTTGTTTGATCCCCTGTAGGATTATGGGGCACCGCATGCCCCCTGTTTTTCTTCTCTCTTCATAGTTCATTGGTTTGTTAAATCCTCACAAGGACCAATGACCACCGCATGCCCCCTGTTTGTCTTCTCTCTTCATAGTTCATTGGTTTGGTAGATCCCCACTAGGACGAGGGAGCACCGCATGCCCCCTGTTTGTCTTCTCACTTCAAAGTTCACTGGTTTCTTAGATCCCCTGCAGGATCACGGAGCACCGCATGCCACTGTTTGTTTTCTCTCTTCATAGTTCATTGGTTTGTTTGTTCCTCTGCAGGATTTGGGAGCACCGCATGTCCCCTGTTTGTCTTCTCACTTCACAGTTCACTGGTTTGTTAGATCCTCACTAGGTCCAGGGAGCACCGCATGCCCCCTGTTTGTCTTCTCACTTCACAGTTCACTGGTTTGTTAGTTCCTCACTAGGACGAGGGAGCACCGCATGCCCCCTGCTTGCTTCTCTCTTCATAGTTCATTGGTTTTTTAGATGTTGTGCAGGATTTGAGGGCACCGCATGCCCCCTGTTTGTCTTCTATCTTCATAGTTCATTGGTTTGTGAGATCTTTACTAGGACCAGGGAGCACCGCATGCCCCGTGTTTTTCTTATCACTTCACAGTTCAATGGTTTGTTAGATCCTCTTTGGGATCAGTGAGCACCGCATGCCCCCTGTTTGTCTTCTCACTTCACAGTTCACTGGTTTGTTAGATCCTTACTAGGACCAGGGAGCACCGCATGCCCCCTGTTTGTCTTCACACTTCACAGTTAACTGGTTTGTTATATCCTTACTAGGACCAGGGAGCACCGCATGCCCCCTGTTTGTCTTCTCACTTCACAGTTCATTGGTTTGTTAGATCCTCCTTAGGATCAGGGAGCACCGCATGCCCCCTGTTTGTCTTCTCTCTTCATAGTTCACTGGTTTGTTAGATCCTTACTAGGACCAGGGAGCACCGCATGCCCCCTGTTTGTCTTCTCACTTCACAGCTCACTGGTTTGTTATATCCTTACTAGGACCAGGGAGCACCGCATGCCCCCTGTTTGTCTTCTCACTTCACAGTTCACTGGTTTGTTAGATCCTTACTAGGACCAGGGAGCACCGCATGCCCCCTGTTTGTCTTCTCACTTCACAGCTCACTGGTTTGTTATATCCTTACTAGGAACAGGGAGCACCGCATGCCCCCTGTTTGTCTTCTCACTTCACAGTTCACTGGTTTGTTAGATCCTTACTAGGACCAGGGAGCACCGCATGTCCCCTGCTTGTCTTCTCAATTCACAGTTCATTGGTTTGTTAGATCCTCCTTAGGATCAGGGAGCACCGCATGCCCCCTGTTTGTCTTCTCTCTTCATAGTTCCTTGTTTTGTTAGATCCTCACTAGGACCAGGGAGCACCGCATGCCGCCTGTTTGTCTTCTTACTTCACAGTTCACTGGTTTGTTAGATCCTCTGCAGGATAACGGAGCACCGCATGCCACTGTTTGTCTTCTCTCTTCATAGTTCATTGGTTTGTTGGATCCTCTGCAGGATTTGGGAGCACCGCATGTCCCCTGTTTGTCTTCTCACTTCACAGTTCACTGGTTTGCTAGATCCTCACTAGGACCAGGGAGCACCGCATGCCCCCTTTTTGTCTTCTCGCTTCACAGTTCACTGGTTTGTTGGATCCTATGCATGATTTGGGAGCACCGCATGCCCCCTGTTTTTCTTCTCTCTTCATAGTTCATTGGTTTGTTAGATCCTTACTAGGACCAGGGAGCACCGCATGCCTCCCGTTTGTCTTCTCACTTCACAGTTCATTGGTTTGTTAGATCCTCTGCAGGATCACGGAGCACCGCATGCCCCCTGTTTGTCTTCTCAATTCACAGTTCATTGGTTTGTTGGATCCTCTGCAGGATTTGGGGGCACCGCATGCCCCCTTGTTTGTCTTCTCACTTCACAGTTCATTGGTTTGTTAGATCCTCTGCAGGATCACGGAGCACCGCATGCTCCCTGTTTGTCTTCTCAATTCACAGTTCATTGGTTTTTTGGATCCTCTGCAGGATTTGGGAGCACCGCATGCCCCCAGTTTGCCTTCTCTCTTCATAGTTCATTGGTTCGTTAGATCCTCACTAGGATCAGGGAGCATGGCATGCCCCCTTTTTGTCTTCTCGCTTCACAGTTCACTGGTTTGTTGGATCCTATGCATGATTTGGGAGCACCGCATGCCCCCTGTTTTTCTTCTCTCTTCATAGTTCATTGGTTTGTTAGATCCTTACTAGGACCAGGGAGCACCGCATGCCCCCTGTTTGTCTTCTCACTTCACAGTTCATTGGTTTGTTAGATCCTCTGCAGGATCACGGAGCACCGCATGCCCCCTGTTTGTCTTTTCAATTCACAGTTCATTGGTTTGTTGGATCCTCTGTAGGATTTGGGGGCACCGCATGCCCCCTTGTTTGTCTTCTCACTTCACAGTTCATTGGTTTGTCAGATCCTCTGCAGGATCACGGAGCACCGCATGCTCCCTGTTTGTCTTCTCAATTCACAGTTCATTGGTTTTTTGGATCCTCTGCAGGATTTGGGAGCACCGCATGCCCCCAGTTTGCCTTCTCTCTTCATAGTTCATTGGTTTCATGACTTGGTTTGGTCCATGACTTAGTTTGGTCCATGAATTGGTTTGGTCGATGACTTAGTTTGGTCCATGAATTGGTATGGACCATGATTTGGTTTGGTCCATGACTTGGTTCGGTCGATGACTTAGTTTGGTCGATGACTTGGTTTGGTCGATGACTTAGTTTTGTCCATGAATTGGTATGGACCATGATTTGGTTTGGTCCATGACTTGGTTTGGTCCATGATATGGTTTGGTCCATGATAAGGTTTGGTCCCTGAATTGGTTTGGCCCATGACTTAGCTGGTCCATGACTTGGTTTGGTCCATGACTTGGTTTGGTCCATGATATGGTTTGGTCCATGATATGGTTTGGTCCCTGAATTGGTTTGGCCCATGACTTAGCTGGTCCATGACTTAGTTTGGTCCATGACTTGGGTTGGTCCATGACTTGGTTTGGTCCATGACTTGGTTTGGTCCATGACTTGGTTTGGTCCATGACTTGGTTTGGCCCTTGATTTGGTTTCCCCGTGAGTTAATTTGGCCGTTGACTTGGTTTGGTCCATGATAAGGTTTGGTCCATGATATGGTTTGGTCCATGATATGGTTTGGTCAATGATATGGTTTGGTCCATGATAAGATTTGGTCCCTGAATTGGTTTGGTCCATGATATGGTTTGGTCCCTGAATTGGTTTGGCCCATGACTTAGCTGGTCCATGACTTGGTTTGGTCCATGACTTGGGTTGGTCCATGACTTGGTTTGGCCCTTGATTTGGTTTCCCCGTGAGTTAATTTGGCCGTTGACTTGGTTTGGTCCATGATAAGGTTTGGTCCATGATAAGGTTTGGTCCATGATAAGGTTTGGTCCATGATATGGTTTGGTCAATGGTAGGGTTTGGTACTTGGTTTCGAACAATTACGGTTATATTACAACACAGAAGTATACATAAATCTTATCATAAAAAGTATATAACCTAGTTGTAAAATATTTAAGCAAGTAATAAATGAATAATCTAAATCCTAATATATGAGAATGAAATCACAAAAAGACAGTTCCACACGACACTTTGTGTTTCTCTGTACAGGGTTCGGGTCTTCACTCTGACTTGGGTCGGTCTGGCTCTTGTTGTGTGCTGGTTGTCGGCCCTGGAACTTGACTTGGCTAATGGTAGGACTGACTCCAGCAGATGTTACATCTCTCAGATGGCGCTGATCAAGCTTATGCTGAAGCTGATGTTACTGTCTAGTGGATGTCCATGCAAACAGGTGTTTATACCGTGATGTCTGGGAAATAGATCCAGGTGTATGACATCATCGCAGGTGATCCTGCAGGTTGGTGTTATCACTTGTGATATTCCCATGGGTGGATGATATCACCTCTGATTGATTCCACAGACTGGTGATATTACATGTGATTGATCCTACAAGACTCCGCAGGCGGATGTTGACATGGCATCTTCTAAGAGATCACCAAGACCGACCGACCCTTGACCCGATGACCCTTGACCTCTAGGGTTTGGACTCGTAGGCCCCAAACCCGTCCTTGAGGTCTCTCTGACGTCGCTGCTCAGTGACGGAGAACTCTCTAGTTGGCATGACGAAATCAGCTTTGCTGACGAAGATGGAGTCCTCCTCGATGGCTGGCAGATGGTTTTCCGCCACGGCTGTCAGCAGCGATGCTGTTCCCCGGAGGAATTGCCTCTTTCGGATTTCATCGGGCGTTTCCGTGCTTCTACGGATATCTCCCGGAGCTGATACAATCTTGCGCAGCCGCAGATTGGTAGTGACTGGTGAATGAAAGGAGTGACCGTGTTAGATCCTATGTTGTGTTTTCGAACTTCTAAAACTTCGGCTGCAGTAACTTTAAATGATATATGTCATAAAGCAAGATCCATTTTCATTAGAATTGGTTTGAAAAAAAATAATGATTGGAAGAAATTGAGAATATGCTTGATCAGCGTATTTTTTTGTAAATATGAAAGAATAAAACCAACCAATGCTCAGTAATGAAATTAAGTGATAGCAAGATGTGAAAGATTGACTCCTAAAACGTGAGACACGTACAGATATCTTCCTCCTCCTGCTCCTCCACCTGAATGACAACGGTGTCCCGGGACGACTGGATGAAGCGGGTCATGTCAACGTCATCATCATCATCACCATCATCATCATCACTGCCAGCTGACTTCTGGAAGGAGTGCATGATAGATAACACGAGCCTTATTGCGAAAAAGACACCTGCCTTGAATAGAAGCCTGCCCCAAATTGAGGAAATATGGTAATAAGGTTTACGACAACTGTACTACAACATTCACTTTATGTATACACCATGACCGCGGGCCGTCAAAGGGACACGAATTGTTTTTCATGAGATTGTATTTAGCTTTAATACATCACACATGCCAAACTATCCAATGCTCTGATTTACGTCCAAATAATCTCACTTGACTTACATGATGTATCCTCTAATGCTTTATATTTGCCAATAACATTCTTTCTATGAAAATCGAGTCATGGCTCAATGCAATGTCATGATCATCTTCACAACGTCACGGGCGTAACGAAAAGATTTCCATATCTTCTCCTTCCGCAGATCTCGATACATTTTTACCTTGCCGTGGGAAGATGTGTCATGATGAGAAGCCGAATTCAGGCGCCAAATCATAATCAGGACCCAACATAAATAACACATTTGGTAGCGTTTGACATATATGATGAAAATAACCCACTGAGTGTCCCTCTATAAGACGGTTAATCACTCCCAGTCAGGAACAACACGAATGGAACTTATGAAATTCAGGGATAACATTCTTGTGTGATTCCGATCCTAAATGATTATCTAACTTACAAACCATTTTAAACAATAGGTTTAGACAATGATGGGTACCTCAAACTATCTTTATTTCGTACAATAAGAGGGATTTATCGATCGCTAACGATACAGTTATTGATGACTCATTTCTTTCTGTGAATAAGAATATAATATTTGTAATATTCGCTTAACAAAGAATATGCATCAATCAAATAACGTATCCTGAAGTATTCAGAAAAAATACGAACAGTGTGCTAGGCAAATTTTTATTTCTAGTTGCTAAAAATTGCATATTTGACAGATACCATTTTCTCTCCTAAATGACTTGATTTCCCAGTTAGACAAAGTATATAAACCATGTGCCTGTGAATATATTTTCTAATATATATTTATATATCTTTCTGGTCCAAACTAAAGGGCAATGATGTATGTATGAAATATGTTTTTAGATATATATTCAGTAAAATGTTTTATTCATAACAAGAGGCGATAACCTACAATGTATATGTATCATTATGGTTTAGAAGGGAATACATTGAAGCGTCAATAAAATGACTCGTGTACATGGTCCTCCGGTGGAGCCTAGCTGTAGCTTGGTATTGGAGTTATTTACTTCAACGCTGGCTGCTGGTCAAATGTTAAAGGCGCAGTAGCACGTTTTTTTATCTGAAATAAGTTGATGAGATGTATTTGAAAAATAATGTTACCAGTAGTAAAACACCCTTCTCGCTTCGGAAAATCAAGTTAAAAAATGAGTGTACATGGTTCCGTAAAGCCTTGAGAATCATTTTTGTCATTCGAAATAATAAAATGTGTTCACAATAAATAGCCGCCATGCATTTTTTGCTCTTTATGCAAAACCGCTATTACCACTACGGATAATTGTCTTGTGTAATAAGATCTTTTACCCTCTAAAGTGAATATAAATAACATAAACTATCATTATAAATTGGAAATTTGAAAAAATAAAATTTGCAAAAAACGTGCTACTGCCCCTTTAAGGATTCGATACGCTACCAGGTCACGGAGGAACTGTCAAATTCAATAATACAATTCCCTTATGTACAAATTCAGTATGTCTGAAATTGGCTTGGTTGACTTGACAGATTAAACTCAAATAATCTCAAAGTTGTTCAAAGATCCCATGGCGGTACTTGTAGGAGTTTTCTCAATTACTGTTAAATAGGACTGAAAGTTTAATGTCTGGCTAGCTTCTTATCACGGAGGACAACAGATTGCTTGGTGTATGAATGTTAATTAAGTATAAAAATGAAGTTTGAAGTTTATTTCCTCTCCTAGGACAATAGTTAATTTGGGTAAAAATTCAGTAAATATTTCATAAATTTCGCATAAGGTGGACTTTTAGTTTAATGAATTAGTTAATAAATAAGCATTTGTTATGTTTTGGTTGGTAAAATCATTCAATTTATCCAAACATTCTCAGAGCCCCACATCACAGTTTACAAAATATGATGTTGCGTAATTAATTTCCAAGTGTATATATTAATCAAATTCACCAACTGTACACTCACCTTCTTGCAGAAGTGTGCTCCTCCGCCGAGTGTTATAGGACTGCCGCCGCTCAGCTCTCTGCTTCCGGTCTCCTGACTTCCGCCGCTCTGGCTGCCCTCAACATCGCCCTCGCAACCACTGATCTTGTCATCAGCATTTGCCTCACTGCGGTTGCTGCGGTTGCTGCGGCTGCCAACATTATCTTGGCTGCGGTTGATGTTGACCGATGAAGAACCGTCAACAGAAAGAGCTGAACTTTCATCAACATCCACGGCCGAGCCGACTTCCCGCTTAAGTCGTTCTAGTTCTTTCTGGCGTTTCTTCTTTCTTCTTTTCTCCATCTTCCCTCTGAGGTAATCTCTCATTCTTATATAAGTCTCGAACTTCGAGAGGCTGATACCAAAACACCCCATGGTGAAACAATAGAAACTGCGCTCTCAGAGTCGAACTTTTGTCGTACAAAAGACGAATGGCGTCTTAACAATCACTGTCTATGACGTCACAACCTTTTATGACGTCACAAAACTACGAGTCATTGGAGTTTTTTTTATTCATATTAGGATATTGGTTATAAAAAATCTGATGCGCACTTTCTTTTAATGAATTATGAATTTAGGCATGCGGTAATATTTACATTCGAAATATTATCGTACAAAATTTGTTTTTATATTTGGTAATGAAACAATCGAGATAAGAAAACACGATGTTTTTACACATTGTTAGGTGTTCAATGAAACGGTATAACCCTGGATGCAGTAAACAATGTTTGTTATTCACATAAAATGTACATATTTCAGGTAAGTAGTGGATTTTGAAGGCGCTGTAGCACGTTCTGCTTTCTGAAATAAAGTGCTCTCACAAAAAGGCAAAAAGGATTACCAATTAATTAATAAATCTCCTGAATAAAAAAGAGTTCTAAAACTATTGTACATGGTTCGGTTAAGCAATGCGAGTCCATTTCCCATCGAGCGGCCATTTTATGTGTTCACATTAAAATGGCCGCTCTAAGGCAAAGGTAGTTCAAATGATCTTACTGATATAGCGGTACCTTAACACTCAAAGTAGAGTATTAAATATGGTACACTAGTTGAATAGTCAACCATATTGCTGTCTGAATTCTCATGAGGCCTACAAATCTACTTCTCACACTGAACAGTTTCACAGCACTGTCGCTAATACTTCGCATCATTTTCTTCCAATACGGATATACTAAATTTAATGTAATGAGATGTTTTACCCTCTAAAGTAATAATGTATTGTAAAAACTGTGTTATATACCTCGAGGCCCATTTAACACTATTTGAACTTAGTCTTTTTTCCGGGAGAACATCCCTGAGAAAGGGAGCAGGGTCTTACAAATCCTATCGAGAGGGCCTTACACAGGATATTACCCCGCTGGGAGGGCCTTGTAGAGTATAATGCCCTTCCAGCAGGGTATTATACAGTCTTAGGCCTTTTAAATAGGATTCCTTGCACCAAATAAATATTAGTCCCATTAAGTAAGATAATCTATCTACAAAATTGTCAAGTTCAATATTTCCAAAGCTGACAATGCGGGAATAGAACCCGCAACCATTCGCTTTATAGCCTAATACCTTGCCATTAGACCACAGGAGTTTGGTGACTATGAAGAGTTGATTGTAGATATGTGTTCTGCTATCCGAGAACTTTGATGATATTTTATGTGCGCTTTATTTTACTTGGATCACATGTAGGCCTACTGTAGTTAAAACTTTAGACAATTACACTCACAATAATTACACGATAGGTCGCCAAAGTTACATTGGAATTGTTCAAAACGTGTTAAATATGTATTTAGAAAATGACGTGAAAGTGATGAAAAACGTTCGGTGACTATTATTGCTAAAATTCGTTTGGTTATTCAACTGTACAAACCATATCACATTTTCAGCAATATCTAAAATATATGTGTCAGTAAAAAATCCTGTTGAATATGCCCAAAATGATGATAATTTTCATCTATAAAAAGCGCTTACTTTAATAAGATGGTTTGCCCTCTAAAGTTAATTTAAATGACATAAACTATCATTATAAATGGATACTCGGTTCTACGACGTTTCAAATTACCCGAGAAAATGATAATATAACAATAATGATAAAATATAATCTTCACTTTTGCATTTAATGGGTACTATGGAATGCATGAGATTATTCTCGTACATTTTAATGTGTAAAAAACCGCAATAAAATAGTGGAAACCCTCCTAAAGAAAGCATATCGGTAAAAACAGCCGTTTCTCGAAAAACAAACTTTGGGACATTTCAGCCAATCATCAACGAGCGATTGCAATAACGGAAAACTTTGTCATGTTGACTTGCTATAGTGTTTTCGTCATTCGATGTATAGGTTATTAGTGATTTATCTACACTTTGGAAATATATTTTTAAACAAAAATGATCACATCTTTGCTTCATTTCATTGTTGAAAAGCAATTGTTTGCGTTGTGAGCGACCCAGAAGTGGACACAGAGTGACAGTGTTTACATTGCCTACGAGATTCCTGTCGTCGGATTGAACATTTTAGAGATAGTTTTCCTGATGAACACATTTCAAAGTGAGTATATTATAAACTTGTTCATGATCCCAACTTCATCTTGAGCATTTTCTAAAGACAAACATTTGAATAACACAGCACCAAAAGTTAATTGGTTTAGAACTTTTAATGCATGTAAAGGATAGAAATTGATGGAATGAGATTTGTTACGGTGAAAATAGGTGTTAAAGTTCAGCAGTTTGTTACTTAAAATAATTGACGGGTCAGATGTGTTACATTACCACTGTGATTACTGCTACTATAAGGTTCATATGTGTCTACACATGATGCTTCTTATCATTGCCAATAAGGCATTTCCTTGTTCCATTGGATTTTAAAAGTCTATATCTTTGTTTGATATTGAATTTTCGAATAAGGGAGTTTTCAATTCTGGTTGACATACGTTAACTTTTGGTGCCTGCCTGGAGTTACTTTTGAAAATGTTTAAATAAATTTCTTCATTGATTGATAAAAAAGTTATTCTTCTGTGTCTTTCATTTGACTTAAGATAGTTTTGGAAAGTTTAATATTTATCTTACATCAGCATTTGATTGTTTTACATACATACATACATACATACATACATACATACATACATACATACATACATCAGATCATGTTTTAGATAAAATCATACAAGCAGTCTTAGTATTTTAAGCACTAAATTATATCTATTAAATTATGTTTTTAATTTATCAATTTGATTACTATTTAATTAATTGAAGCAATAATGTTTATTTTCCCCATAAGCAAATGTATGATGAGTCAGGATCAACAACATTATTTTGTTGAAAAGGATTGAACCGGGTTATCTCCACTAATCAACAGTAAAAATTTCATATTTGAGTCATTATTTGTCAATGGCTATGCTTGATTCGTTTTAGCGGCGTATACACGGGGGGTTCTCAAAGTGCAGGCACCCTATTGTTCAGGTACAGAAGCAGTGAGGCATATCAGATTAACTTAACAATGGGCTTGTATGGGGGTTGTATCAAGAAATAAAACTAGTAACTTTACTACATTTTTTATTTATAGCAGTTTATTACATGTTTCATTATACATTGAGAGAGAACAAACCTTATACACCGACCACGTGTCCACCAAAAGCCATTCCTGGACCCAATCTCATTCAAATCATATCTTTGATTCGTTCCTAAGACTAGACCTATTTGGAGTGACAACCTAAATTGTTAACGTTTAACCTTAGGAACGAATCATATGGCGAGATATGATTTTAATGAGATTGTTCCTGGACCAGGCTGAAGTTGAAACAAGTATATCGGCGTACAGACAGGAAGACGTCATCATCCCTCAAATTAGCTTCAATAAACATGTCATTTATATCATTTACATCGGAGATGTAGCTCAGTTGGTAGAGTGTCCGCTCATCACCCGGAAGGTCGGGGTTCGATTCCCGGCCGCTTCATACCAAAAGACGTTAAAAAGATGGAGTTGTTGCTTCTTTGCTTGGCACTCAGCATTATAAGGATAAAACAACGCATGAACTGGCGCTAAATAAATCAGCCAACTATCTAAGTGTCAAATGCAAACTCATATAAAAATAGTTATTGTATGTCGCAATGATAACATTTGTCCGCCATTACACGCCGCCTTCGCCGGTCATTTCAAACGGCGCATTCGGAGTACGCCTAAGACGTTCGCCGGGTTCTAATCAAGTAATTCGCCGGTTGCGCCGCTTCCGGCGGCGTGCGTCGGGTAGTACGTCGGGTAGTACGCCGGGTCCCGAATCAAGCATAGCCATTTACTCATATCTTCATGGACTTGTTTCATTATGTACATGCAAAGAAACATAAAATCAAGACATAATCAAATTAATATTGTATGTTTACTATTTTAAATATTGATAATGTATTTTTTCGCTACATGGAAATATGCTTGTTAATTAAGAGCTTTCAAAATATTAAAATTACAAAATATTACATTTGATGTCACACAAGGGTCATTTAAGAGTAAAACTATCCCAAAATTCAATTTTGATTTAATTGAATTTTAATTTTGGGGTAATTTTACAATTTTAGCAAGTAGTAAGGGGTTGGTGACGTACATGACGTTTTTGCAAGCGGTAAAGAGTTGAATTTAACATTGCCATCAATTTTACAAATATAGACTCGCGCGCTATACACTCCTGTATGTGATTAATATATGTATTCATACATTGGAATCGTCTGCAGACCAAATCAGTCAAAAATAGCGCAACTATCACTGTATGATTTGGATAGATGTAGTTTATATTCGCAAAGTAATATATACGGCACATTTGTAAAATGATCTGTATGGTATGTGTACGGGTTAGACAGTATGTTGTTTATTTGCCTACGTCTCGAATCGCCTACAGTCTCAAAACGATAAACTAGCGTCACCCCTGTGATGTCAAAGTGGACTCATCTAGCAGAAAGGAAAAACATACTTTGATGAGAAAATGACTCGAATAAAAACAAGATATGAACAATATCAATAACTTTGATGAAAAACACAAATTTGATTAAATTTAAACTTTGAAATGAAATGTTGATAAGATAAAAAGAGCTTTGTATAAAAATAACATTTGATTTGAATTTGATAAGAATAACAATTTCAAGAAACAATTTTTACTGATTAACATTTGACTTTGTTCATAAAAATATATCACTGGTGACATTTAAACTTTAAAATGATATTTTGATTAAAAAATAACCTTGAGAAGAAAAGAGTGGGAGGAAAATCTTCATTTTTGAAAATAATAATGAACGTTGGAACGTTATAGCAAGTTTAAACCGCAAATGACGTTTATGATAACAGGAATTTGATGGAGTTCTACGGTATTATTTGTTCACGGTAAGGTCAAGTGTTTGACAACAATCAGTGGATAATGCCCAATTAAAAAATTCTGATTTCCGCTAGCGTCATTTTCAAACCAACGCCACAGGTCTTTTTTTCTAGGTTTTAACAAAAGAAAGGGGCAGATAACTCTAATTCTTTAACCTCAGAAAACATTGGACCATGAAAAGATAACTCGTTTATTGACCTTTTGGAATAGGAACACATATTTAAGAGGGTTTGTGCTTGTTTTTTTTAAAGTAATAGATAGAGGACGAGTAGCAGTACATTATCGGGATATAAATGTACGGATTTGAGAGGGTTGGCCATGGCGTTAGCCGAGCCTAACCCTTGTGACCCCTGTAACCATACTTTGGGTCATAGAATCGTCAAAATCTACAACGTACAATGCCCTTTGTCCAAGGAGTTTGTACAGAACATTTACGCTTTTTAGAGCCTTTTTGTGCTGGAGAAGATGAAAATGTTGTTTCGGTCGTGACCCCTGTGACCCATATTTAGGATCACAGGTCACCAAATCTACCCTTTTGTCAAGGGGGTCTGAACGTGAAATTTCAAATTTCTGGAGGCACCGATCTGGAGAAGAAGTCGAAAAAAGACGGACGGACGGACGGACGGACGGACGGACACAGGACACCATAATCATGCTATAAGCCCATCGGGCCTTTCAGGCCTGGTGAGCTAAAAATCGCTATCTGTATTTTAGCATTAAAATTGTTAATAGCATTAAGTTTAAAATACACACTCAAACATCAAAATGTTGTCAAAATATGTTTTTGGGAACTAGCTTTGATATTGCAAAATTTCATTCATCTAGATGTAGCCTAATATTTTTCAGGTAAAATTTATTTTTCCCATTAGAGCATCGACAGCTGTAATTTGTGTTAAGTGGGCAATAACTAGTATCGCCAGAACAACCTGCATGCTAAAATCCGTTCACCTAGATATCTGATGTAATAGTTTTCGAGAAAACGTGTCCCACTTGGAGCATCACAGCAGTGCTTCGTAGATACAGGTAGTTCTGTTAATGTGATATCTCATGAACCGCTGTACCCAGAGTCTTCATATTTGGCATCAAACATGGAGGAGTACTTAGACGCCAGTCAATCTGGGTAACCTTGACCTTATTTTCATGCCCATGCAATTGTTAAACCAATAGTTAGAAGACCGTCTTCAAATTTGGTGACAACATATCTATTGGCGGATTGTGCAGACAAAACTATAAGAATAACTTAAAATTAATCTTTATTTTTCAACGTCAACCTGCTATTAACTAAACGCGATATATCTCACAACACTTAGCTCCCAATATCTTCAAATTTGATGACATCCTTCATTGTTGAATAATGAAGACACACGTCAACCTTAGTGACCTTGACTTTATTTTCAAGGAAATAAATATTTTCAAAATATAGTTTATATAACATATTATATCTCAACGGATTTTATATTAAAGCGAGTAATTGTTTAAGGGCATGTAAGAAATAGAGAACGCGTTGTGCTTTATCGTAGAATAAAACATAGCAGGGAGCATAAACCAATCAGGGCTACACCCTTCGTGTTTTATGTTTCCTGTTGTGTTTTATTCAACGATGAAGCACACCAACTCGTCTTCTATATCTTGAATAAAGGTGGGACACGTTCTGTCATCTTGGATCCTGCCACAAGACCGGAAATGGTTTAACTGATTTGCTCACTGGAATACGTTTTGTTAAATTGGTAGGCTTATCCGAGATTCCATTTCCGGTCCCAGGGCAGGATCCAAGATGGACGACCGTGTCCCACCTTCTATATATACGGTGGAGTCTACTAACGCCTACAGGGACGATCGCCTACAGTCTTAAACAAACAAGTTTATGCACCAGTGGTTCTGATTTTTACATCCTTCAACCTTTCATCAAAGTGGAATGACCCGTTATTTTGTGGACTAATGCCTACAGTTAAAACAAAAATGTGTGAAATGTTGAACTTGGTGACATTTTGGTTTTGAAAAAGATATTTTGCATTAAGTGAAATATTAACTTTGATCAGGTATTGACTTTGATGAAATGTTGACTTTGGAAATATTTATTGACTTTTGTGAAAGTTTAACTTAAATAAAATGTTGACTATGAAAAAGATATTTTGAATTTAGTGAAATGTTGATTTTGATCAAGTATTTATTTGGTGAAATGTTGACTTTGAAAATATTTATTGACTTTTGTGAAAGTTTAACTTCTATAAAATGTTGACTTTGAAAAAGATGTTTTGAATTTAGTGAAATGTTGACTATGATCACATATTGACTTTAGTGAAATGTTGACTTTGAAAATATTTATTGACTTTTGTGAAAGGAAAGGAAAGGATCTAGCGCCTATGCATTTGAGCAAGAGTTAAATATATTTCTTTCTAAAACAAGTGTTTTGAAGTTGAGTCACGTTATGATGACACGGTGTTTTTAATCCTACAAACTGACAACAAAAAAAGTTTTCAAGTAGACCTATAAACCGCGGATAATCATTATTAAATGTCCGCATGCCGCTGTTGTAATTATTAGTCGAGAATACTAAAAATAAAGACAAGAAGCGCTTTAAAAAGTTTCCAGGTCAAATCGTATAGTTCTCATAAAAGTTACATATCTCAATTGAGTAAGCACATTGAATATTCTAAAACAAACTTTACTTACCGCTTGCCTGAGAGAGAAAAAAGAATGTAAAGTTGTTTGGTAAATGACCTCGAAAAATCATTTCTTTGCAATTGGTTTTGACTCTGAGAGTGGACAAACCTTCACACATATATTTTCAAACTTTTTATTCATTGAACAATTTTGAAAATGTCACTGCTTATGAACGTTTTTCTATAACTTATATTGATGTAATTGCGATAAAAAGTTCAGAAGTTGTTGGAATTGAATCGTCTTTAAACTGGAGTAAAGTCATGTTTGTGTAGTACTATATCATTGTAGCGTCTTCACTTCCATCCGTTTCATCGAGCGTAGCGCCCTCTTGTGGTGTTTGTTTTCGAAATAGCGCCTTATCCTGAAAAAGAAACACATTATAATGTACTATATACAACGTATGAATCACCAACGTATCAATAAATCACCAAATTTACATTTGACCACCTGAACCCCCTGAACCCCCGAGCGGTGTTATTACCAACATCGCGCTGAATATGATGTTTATTACCCACATCGCGCTGAATATGATGTTTATTACCAACATCGGGCTGAATATGATGTTTATTACCCACATCGCGCTGAATATGATGTTTATTACCCACATCGCGCTGAATATGATGTTTATTACCCATATCGCGCTGAATATGATGTTTATTACCAACATCGCGCTGAATATGATGTTTATTACCAACATCGCGCTGAATATGATGTTTATTACCCACATCGCGCTGAATATGATGTTTATTACCCACATCGCGCTGAATATGATGTTTATTACCCACATCGCGCTGAATATGATGTTTATTACCCACATCGCGCTGAATATGATGTTTATTACCAACAACGCGTTGAATATGATGTTTATTACCCACATGGCGCTGAATATGATGTTTATTACCAACATCGCGCTGAATATGATGTTTATTACCAACATCGCGCTGAATATGATGTTTATTACCCACAACGCGCTGAATATGATGTTTATTACCCACATCGCGCTGAATATGATGTTTATTACCCACATCGCGCTGAATATGATGTTTATTACCCACATCGCGCTGAATATGATGTTTATTACCCACATCGCGCTGAATATGATGTTTATTACCCACATCGCGCTGAATATGATGTTTATTACCAACATCGCGCTGAATATGATGTTTATTACCAACATCGCGCTGAATATGATGTTTATTACCAACATCGCTCTGAATATGATGTTTATTACCAACATCGCGCTGAATATGATGTTTATTACCCACATCGCGCTGAATATGATGTTTATTACCCACATCGCGCTGAATATGATGTTTATTACCCACATCGCGCTGAATATGATGTTTATTACCAACATCGCGCTGAATATGATGTTTATTACCCACATCGCGCTGAATATGATGTTTATTACCCACATCGCGCTGAATATGATGTTTATTACCCACATGGCGCTGAATGTGATGTTTATTACCAACATCGCGCTGAATATGATGTTTATTACCAACATCGCGCTGAATATGATGTTTATTACCCACATGGCGCTGAATGTGATGTTTATTACCAACATCGCGCTGAATATGATGTTTATTACCAACATCGCGCTGAATATGATGTTTATTACCCACATCGCGCTGAATATGATGTTTATTACCCACATCGCTCTGAATATGATGTTTATTACCCACATCGCGCTGAATATGATGTTTATTACCCACATCGCGCTGAATATGATGTTTATTACCCACATCGCGCTGAATATGATGTTTATTAACCACATCGCGCTGAATATGATGTTTATTACCAACAACGCGCTGAATATGATGTTTATTACCCACATGGCGCTGAATATGATGTTTATTACCAACATCGCGCTGAATATGATGTTTATTACCAACATCGCGCTGAATATGATGTTTATTACCCACAACGCGCTGAATATGATGTTTATTACCCACATCGCGCTGAATATGATGTTTATTACCCACATCGCGCTAAATATGATGTTTATTACCCACATCGCGCTGAATATGATGTTTATTACCAACATCGCGCTGAATATGATGTTTATTACCCACATCGCGCTGAATATGATGTTTATTACCCACATCGCGCTGAATATGATGTTTATTACCAACATCTCGCTGAATATGATGTTTATTACCAACATCGCGCTGAATATGATGTTTATTACCCACATCGCGTTGAATATGATGTTTATTACCCACGTCGCACTGACTATGATGTTATTACCCACATAGCACTGATTATGATGTTTATTGCCCACATCGCACTGATTATGATGTTTATTGCCCACATCGCACTGAATATGATGTTTATTACCCACATCGCACTGAATATGATAAATATGCCCCGGAAGCAGTTCTCAAATAAGGAAACACGTGTCAAGGTCACCGCCTGTTTTCTCCAGCTGACCGCAGGGTCATGAAATTTGGATAGCTGAATATTCTTTGTGGATCGTAAAACTTCTGGATGATACTGTAAACCTACCCCGATGAAATTGTCCCGGCCAGTGGACAGTGAATTTAACCATATTGGATCTATCAGAACTTGATAACAAATACAGCTGCTGATCAAAAGTTTGTTACATTCACAACACTCTTAACATTTGTTTCATTATTTTCCACAACACTTATAAACGTAATGTTTTCTTTTCATAATAAGGTAGTCAAATCAGTGTAAATGCAAATGAAGTTATGAAATTGTTGATATTATGCATATATTAAGTTAGATTCTGGTTGCACTGAAATTAGTGCTCAAGTTGCAAATATGAATATTACAGGTATCATCAGTTCGTCTCGGTGAGTTCACTCTTGTTTTGCATATCAACTTAAAAATGTTTTGAAACATAACTTTTGCACATTGCTTCAACACATAAATTACTTTTGAATAAAGTATGTACATTATTTAATCCAATGTGAAGTTTTAAAAAATTACACAGGTTCTGAAAAATGTTTCAAAACTTGTTGCCCGTTATCTCTAATAATTTATAGTGCAAATGAATAATTTATCTGCTTTTATCTGCTTTTATTGGCATAATTTTCTCAGCTAACTGGTAATATCAATATATGATGCAGTGAATATGTTAAAGTGACGAAATACAACTTTTAGTGAAAAAACATGGATTTCCACCGTCAGGCACATCGGAATGGAATGGATACCAGTTCAAAAGTAATGACCGAAATATACATGTGCAGGGTCAGAAATCATGGTTTGAATAAGTTTTAGATTATCATTTCGAAAACTTGAGATATTTGCAATTAAAAATCATACATATGATAAAATCAACTGAGGTGATAAGTTTATTTTGCCGATGAGTATATATATACTATAAGCGAGAGTCGTCAGTTATCAGTAGTTGATATGATGGGTAAGGGAATGCGTTACGCAGGGGAAGATACTTTATCATTCATTTTTTTTAAATTTCGAATACAGACATTTTTAGTCAGGGGATATATTAAAATATTAATAATGATTTCTGATAAGTTTTCAAAGGGCATAATACATATTACGTTTGGTACATGAGCTTTTGAAAATGGTTTTATTTTAGAAAACCGAAAAAAACCACCTAACGACAATGCATTGAAAACAATGGTTATATATGCTACTGGTTTTAATGCGAGTAAATACAACACGACTGTCCATATATTGACTCTCCTCTTGTCTTTAGCAGGACTAACAGTTAACCTTGGCAGTTACTCATTCAGAACAAGCCCTTGTGTATCTGTTCAATTGTCAACAATTGTTACTATCGATTGACCCCTCCTGTCTGGTCAGCGCGCTGGCACCTGGTCAAGCGATACCGGAGCGATAGTCAGTCATATTATGCAGAAATATCATGTGTTCAGATCGCTTCGTCAGCGGTAAGCGCTTGACAAGTTTTAAAGCTTGTAGACAGCAAGTGTCGGATCTCGCTAGCTCTTGCGCTCATGAACACGGAGCATGCAGCTATAGGTTTGGTTGAACGCAAATGACATTCAGTGTATGTGTCATCCCAATGCATAGTCACAATGTCATTGCGGGGGCCAAGTTGGTTGCAGTGAGGCAGCTTATGCGAACTCACCTTACCAATACCAATGCAATTTCAACTTTCGTTTTACATAGCAGAGAAGAACATTTAGATTTCAATTAACCTCATTCGTCAGAAAATAATATTTAGGGTTTCAGAGGAAGGAATGCTAATCCACTAAATACCCTTTGTTCAACAATAAAACATAATATCTACACTTTAAGGAGAAGAGTGAACAACATAATTTCAATTGAATCCAAAATAAAATATTAAAATATGACCAGGCTTGTAGATTTACTGCTTTTACAAACAATTCCCAACCTGAATTCTCAGCTCACTTTGAGTGTTATATAATGACATTAGGCAAGCCTTTGGAAACCCAGGTGGAAATTTACTCGTCAACGAATATGATTATGACCATTTTAAATGTTTGCTTTTGTAACCTTTCTTTTGTAATAAAATTACGCAATATTTCAGGTAGGAACGCATTTGATTTAGAACTGCAAATCTTATACCTGACAACCCGAGACCTTTAGCTTTTGATTTCAAACCTTAAAACATTCTTTAATGTTAGAAATGATAAAATCTTTATAAAAATATGTTTTAAAATGTTGATTTATCTACGTTAGTATTTTACTGCAGTTCGGTATTTTAGAATTGAACACAAAATGTCAGAACAAAAACAGGACAATACAGATGTGTTACTTTTAGATTTTCTTATTCTATTTTGAAAATTACATACTAAACTGTTAGAGCATTCGTGTTTATCTACGCTTAAAATTGTACAATGATCTCTTTCGGCGTAAACAAGAGATTATAATTTGAGCAAAGGTTTAATGCATTGATATTACAAAACAACTGTAACTGACTGCGAGAGCATGGTTTAGATTCAATCATGCAAAATCGTATGAAATTCCACAAACTACAAACATTTTAATGATGAAATACACATATACACCTCGTCCCAAGCTTATTGTTATTAGCATCCCCCGCTAGTGATCACTCACGCCAGTCTCCATCACTGGCTAATTTGAACCTCGAGTAACTCGCACCATCACTGGCTGGTTTTACTTTCTGCATCTCGTTACCTTGACTTTGCTACCATAGCAACGCGCACCATGATTTTAAGGACATGCAGCGAGCTACTACGCGAGCACGTAAAATACAACGAAATGCAGTAAGGCTTATGTGATGATTTGCGGATGACGTTGTTTCTTTTTCCACATAAATAATTTCAAATTGCCCCTTACCTTTCTTGAAGCAGGTTTTTGTAAGCCTGTCGCACCAGCGAGGGGTGCCAGAAGTTGGTCCCGACCCTCAAGTAGAGAGTGTTTTGGAAGGACGCCGCCTTCTTATGCAACAGGGTCATTCCAAAGTTTCTTTTTGAGTAGTAAGTAGGGGACTGAACGCAGGAATCAGCACAGAAGATGTCCAAGAAGCAACAAGAAATCCGGAAGGAATGGGTTGTTTCTCTGTGTTGGGAGGGATAACCGTGGCAGAGGACCGCCAACAAGCAACATAGGACTCCTGCCACGTGTACCAAGTTGAGCGCCATCCTTCTTTAAAATGCTTTCCAGAAGACGGTAACAAAGAATATTCCGAATGTTCTTGAAGGCACAAATGTCGAAGGCGTTATCAACGGTGTTTTCTTAAATGTACTTTGATGTTCTTAATGAATTGTGACAAACGTTCCTTCACTTCCTGAACTTGAAAAAAGATCTCCAGCAAGGCTTGAAATGTAATTTGATAAACCTTCATCAAAGTTCAGAGCTCTATCAAACAAACACTCGTCAGTAAACGGATGCAGCAAGTCAATGTTATTAGATTTTTTAACACTGGAGTTGCTTTCAACGGTTTGTGGACTACCAAATTAATCCAGATTTATTCCTAATAATTATGCAGAAGTCGTGGCAATACGCCCACAGATTGGAAGTTAATCACCAAACCACTTACAATTATTAATAAATATTTTAACAAACCTTTGGTTGACATTCAAAACTTCAAATGGTGTCCAAAAACACGCAGACTCTTGTCCAAACCTCCTCCTCCCAGTGAAGTTCTGAACTTCTTCAGACCAATACAACTTTGTCTTTTCAAAGTCAAACACCTTTTAAAAACGTTCGCTATACCGCATGAATGTTAATTACTCATGCCCTTTGATGAATGAAATACAATTAGCTTTCCTTCGGATCAATTATACACAACACGGTAACAAGTGAAGCGATACATGGGCAAAGTCCTGTGAATGAATTCCTCGCCACTGGCAATTATATTTCAAATTCCACTATGGCATTGGGAAACAATGTCAGATATTGGAATGAAGTTAAGAAAAGTGTTTGGTATGAAGTATTCAATGGAGAGAACACTGGAGAAATTTCCGGGGTTTCGATTCGCTTAAGTAGATACCCAACAGTGACTGGCGCTCGTCAATAGCATCTTCATTATGACGGCTTGTAGTCAGGAAAACCGCCCACGCCTGCTTATTTGTTTTATTAAAGGACGATGCGTCGGTGTGAAGGGACTATGTTCAAATATAGTCTGCATTATAACTAATAATAGATGGCATTGTAAAGCATGGTGATGGGCCACTCGTGCCTTGATTTCATATTCAATATGTTCAGTGATCTACTGTGCATTTTAGAACATGACTGTGAATTGCAAACCATTAAAACGCCATTATGGGAGATGTTTTGAGCTGTAAAAATATCTATAGGATGTTTCGTCTTATTGATTCTACGAGGGATCATGATTGATAATGCTTGGATAAATGTGTATTGTTTTCGTAACTACTTTAGAATTATTTCTGTATTTATTTAAAATTTAGAATTTTTATGTGAAAATTAAAGGCAAACTTGTCCACTTCCTTCCATCTCATAAACAATAACTCACTCATAGTATGTTATACATGATGAATCGAAGGACGCAACACTGTCACTTTTCTTATTTCACACTGTGAGTGAGATAACAGTCACAGAGATTAATGGTAATTAAGGTGTTATCCAACATGAACAACCATTTATAGTATTAATATTAACCCTATTCGTTTATAGAGATTATTACCCGAGCAAGTGTGTCAAATGGGTTTTACGAAACGAGTGTCAATTTGTCTCTTGCCTGAGCGAGAACGAGGGTTATACATACATTTGCACGAGTTTCGTAAAAGTCATATGGCACACATTCGAGTAAATTATATTAATTTCTTTATTACTAATTCTACTCCATTTGATTCACGTAAAATTAGCCAGGAAATGGCCAACTTCTTTTGCGAGGACAAGCTACACTGACGTCACGAACAATCGTTTTATGACGTCACAGACGGGAAGTAGCCTTAAATAATTTCCAATTCAGTTTCAGCATTTCTTAGATATTTCACATAAAAAGAAGAGAATTACCGAGCACCGTTCACTCATAACGCCCCGCTTGCAACATTGGTAAAAGAAAGAAACTTCAAAAGATTAAAAGACACAACAATCTATAGTTCTTTTTATGAGCATACTGCTGCAATTTTAAGGAAGAAGAGTGTCAAGTTTCCAATATATACCCAGAAAGGACAACAAGACAATACTACAGATGTTGTACAAGTCATAATTGTGACAAGTTTGATGAAACTAGCATGTCCTCATATCGGCACTTATAAGACTTAATGAGCGCCCTAGTGTGAAAAAGGAGTGACAATAATAAATATAAATATAATATTTTACATACGAAAGGCAGATCTATACATAATTTTGTCCGAGTTATATGAATGGAACAAAACGCTACGTATACACCTTGGAAAGTGTGCGAACATCTGGGACATGTTCAAGAGTGGTTTCAAAGTAATCGCTCAATTATCGATTACTTTTAAACCTCTCTTGAACGCGATTGCTCATGTAGAGCTACATAGCAAAGCGATCGAACTTTGAGGTTTTCCACCGTGTCGTTCAGGAGAGAATGAGCGCTAGTTGAGCGCTAGTTGAGCGCTACATTGAACAATCAATGAGCGATTATAAGCGCTCGCTGTTATGGAACGGAACCCTGATACTTGCTAGCCAAGTGTTCGCTGTCACCGCTCATGGAGGTGTTCTGTTACTCTGTTGTGTGAAACTGCTTTGTACATTGCAGTGTATGTATGATGTTTCACGTTGTATCAAAATGATATATTTTATTGTTTTATATTATAGTAAACTCACGTGCAAAAGAATCGTCCCCACATTTTGAAAACAGTATAAAATGAAATATTGATGTCGGAGAAAGTAGATTTTGAATGTATTTGGTAGCCACATGTTTTGTAAAGAAGTATTCACAATTTCATACATCAGAGTATGCTTTTTTTAATTTTTACATCTGTTCAAATAGACATGGGGTGCTAAAATCTTTTTTTTTTAAAGATGTTTTTGGCCCACAATATTTGGTATTTAAGTTTAAAACATTGAAAAAGTAGAAATTAAATTAATTTAAGATAACCTCGACATAAATAACCTTCTTTGATTTAAAGTTGTTACTCATTACTGTAGGACGTCACAAAACAAGCCAAAACTGGCTTTTTGAGGCTTCTATCTCGTCTAGTTAAGGAGATTCAAAAACGACCATTTCTTAAAACTTGTGTTTCTCAGAGTTATGAATAGATAATGTTTCGAAAGTTCATATTTAGTATTGTTGGGTTCTGAAGACATGATGTAACGCTGTTTCAGTCTCATTTATCGCCCGTCGATTGAAATATTTTGTATTTTGATTGGGAAGTCTTTTGCACGTGAGTTTACCATTAAATACGAGTTGTATGTAAATAAAATATATATCTGTCTGTCTGCCCACTGTTTTATTTTAAATATCAATTACTGGAAACTCGTGACGATTAATAAATCCAAAATGACAGAGATTAAAATAATTCTTTAAAAAATCTAAAACAAATTCTAAATAGCATAATGATATTTTCGAAAGTTTTCACCTAAGTTTATTTCGATTAATTCAATATTTAAGAGAAATCAGATGTTTTTGACTATGACACGATACAATAATACTTATCTGCAGTAGTTTGAATGACTTTGGTGGTGACTGAGGTTAAATTTTAGTTCAAATATCTTTTTGTAATGAAGACAGGGTTAAAAATGAAATTTTCACCAACATGACCCCTGCCCTGTTTAAAATGTTTTAAATGTGTGCAGAATCAGGTTTATTTATTTATTTTCACATAGGATATGTCTTATATGTCGATGAACAGTTGTGTATCATCAACAATAATTTAAAAACAAAATTAAACTTAAAATTTCATTTTTAAAAAAATAATTTAAAAAATGTAGAAGTATTCTTTAATTGCTAACTTAACACCTGTACTTCTCAGTTTTGGATTATGACATCGAAAACTTGAGATATTTGCAATTGAAAATCATACATATGATAAAATCAACTGAGGTGAGTACTTTCTTTTGCCCGGTAGTTTAATTCCTAATATAGAGCAAGATAAACGTAATGCGCTGAGCAGAAAGTTGTATCGTCATGAAACAAATTTTAGATTGAGCATTTATTTACTTTGAGATACATTATACATGTTTCTACAAATAGCATTTTAAAGAAAAATTGGATAGATCACAGACAGAAACTGTATACGACGTTTTCTTTCATCAACAAACCGATGCTCTCTGTGACGTCACAGTAGGCAAATCACAATTTTATAACTGATTTTAAACAAAGATGTCAGGATGTAGATATCCAAACACGCTTCCAAAAATCCATTTCTCCCTCATCCTTAAAACATAATTCGTCTTATAAATCTGGAAAATATACAGTTATGCTATGACAATTACCTATACAAGTTATGTTTCTTGTATGCACCACAATCTTAAGAAACGGCTTTGTCACTTTAATACGTTAAATGCTGACTCTATTAAATGCGATAAGTGCACTTTTGATCAAATACAATATGAATTTCATTTCTATGACCAGTATTTCAAAACAACGAGCATTTTATATTTCTCATTTCTATACTGTATATATCATATAAGATAAAAGTCCAACAAAAGATGAAAAAAGTAAAAATATGCTGCGTGATCCGTCATGTGCTTGACAATTGTTTCATTTTGTATCCTTTGCCATTTGAAAATCATGAATACCGAGTAAAACTCTTGTTGTTATTGGAAAAAATATGCTTACATAATGAAAAGATTTTTAAAAAAACCTATTTAAATGGCCGTTTAATGTTCCTGCTTTTATTTTCAGTTTCTCCTAAAATCAGAGTATTTCCATTGACCTTTTGATAAACGATATTAAACTGGGCATTAATCTCTGGTTTGCCATGTTAGAACATGGAGACATATACAATAATGTAACGTTTTATGACTTTTATATTTAAGTAAAACTGAATATATTTTTTTTAATAAATAAAAACAAATAATCTCAGACATAATCAATAATGAAGTTAAAGTTTTAGGGCAGCGATTATTAGGAAGAAAGTACAAGGACAGAGCAAATATAAGATGATAAGATGACGCAGTCAGTGGTATGATCGACGCTGTTGGTGTAACTGCAAAAGCAATCATTTAAACAGGAAGTGTGACATATGAACAAAAGAACCATCGCACGATGGAAGAATAATCGGACGTTAATTAGTGGCCAATTCAATTAAACACGACAATTAAGTCCAGTTCTCCCCCTTGACCTTTTGTAAGGTAAACACGGCTCCGATATGACGAACCATAAAACTCCGAATCAGGCGGGCACCTGTTAACGTTAAACGCTTCAAGCGGTGATTAATGTGACGTTGACCTTTTATGTCGTCAAACGTAATATATTTCCCAATAGCGCTAGCTAATTATCAAAAAACACTTTTAAAAGCAATTCATATCAACGGCATTCGTGAAGTATATTCACCTTTGCTACAGCTAGTTATATTACGTGTGAAGTGCTCTGCGCAATCATGACATGAGAAATATCATGCAAACGTGCTGTGTTTTATTTGCGGTGAATCTTCATAACGACATTAGCAGTTTTCAGTTGGTTTTCCAACCTCAAAATGACAATGTATGAATAAGATTTCTTTTAGAATATCCTTAAGTATTTATGGAACAAATCGTTTAACGCCGACAATAGGTGATGGTAGGACTCGTTGTGTACAAGTATTCAGAATTGGTTTTCGCTTTTGAAATGTTGAAAATTCGACATTGTTTTTCATCCGGCAGGTATTGTATTTAATTTAGCGGTACAGTTGTCACGCTTGCGTTTCTATATTTAAGATAGCAGTTCGGTTGTCTGGTTGGGGTTTCTATATTTAAGTGAGCGGTACGGTTGTTTTGCTTGGATTTCTATATTTAAGTGAGCGGTACGGTTGTGTGGCTTGGATTTCTATATTTACGTTAGTGGTACGGTTGTTTTGCTTGGGTTTCTATATTTAAGTGAGCGGTACGGTTGTGTGGCTTGGGTTTCTATATTTAAGTGAGCAGTACGGTTGTCTGGCTTGGGTTTCTATATTCATGTTAGCGGTACGGTTGTGTGGCTTGGGTTTCTAATTTGTTGTGGGCAGTACGGTTATCTGACTTGGGTTCCTATATTTAAGTGAGCAGTACAGTTGTCTGGCTTGGGTTTCTATATTTATGTTAGCGGTACGGTTGTGTGGCTTGGGTTTCTAATTTGTTGTTGGCAGTACGGTTATCTGACTTGGGTTTCTATATTTAAGTGAGCGGTGTGGTTGTCTGGTTTGGGTTTCTATATTTATGTTTCTACCCTGACTCGTCTACTTAATCGTTCAAATGAAACAAAATATGGTATAAGCTTGTTGACCGTTGGCCGAATAAAAATCATTCAATTTGGAAAAAAACATATTAAGTGCCGTTAATCTCTATTGCTAATTATGTTACACAAGTTATTTAGTGCTTTTGTGGAGAAAGCTCAGGAGTTTCATCAAAGTTTAAAGTGTTCCATCCACTCTGGACCTAGCCATTGAACTTGCAAGATTCGAAGCGTTTATAAGCCAATGGACAAACACAGATGGGCATAGTTTTCATTTGTATTAACTTAAACTTTGCAACGAATATATACAAACTTGAGAAAGTTTACAAAGACCCTAATAAAACGTTAAATGTTTTGCTTTCATACTGAAGTATATTGATATTATTTTGCAGTTATTTCCTTTGAAACGCCCCATTGGGTGCGTGCAAAAGATCATGCACAGATGACATGCATGAGTAGCTGAGAAGTCCACATTTTTATGAGTGGCTAAATCCAAGATATGAACTAACCATGTTATTGATCTCAATGCAACACAATTTGTATTCAGTGAAAAGGTTTATGATATGATGAACGTGGTTACTACACGTACAATTAGTTAGATACATTTCTACATTCAATATTTCGATTATCAACAATCGTCGAAATGAATTAATTGCTTGACGAAGAACATCTTGATAAATCGTTATATTTGTTAAAATGGATTATATTCTGATATTTCGTAAGTTAAAGGGGCAGTAGCACGTTTTTTCGCTCAAATAAGTTGATGAAATGTATTTGAAAAATAATTTCACCAATAGTAAAACATCCTTCTCTCTTCTGAAAATAAAGTTTAAAATGAGTGTACATGTTTCGGTAACGCAATGGGAATTGTTTTTGTAATACAAAATAATAAATTGTGTTCACAATAAAATGGCCGCCATGCAATTTTTGCTTTATACGCAACATAGTTTTTACCACTACAGATAATTGGTTTGTGTAATAAGATGTTTTACCCTCTAAAGTTAATTTAAATGACATAAACTATCATTATAAATGGGAAATTTAAAAAAATATTTTTTGCAAAAAACGTGCTACTGCCCCTTTAATGTCATTCCATTATCAACTTTATCGACGTCAATGTGATAAAAAAAAAAGATTATCATTAATTACAAAGGCCACATTATTGATATTTATGTTCACCATTCTCTTCATAATTTTAGAACAAAGTTCAATTATTAAGTATGATGATAAACATTATCAACAATGTCACATTAAGACAGTTGATTTGAGGCGTTTTAGTAAGAAATATTTACAGCTTTTAAACATGCAGCAAATTCTTCTTATTATATCTATAATTGAATTCAATATTTGTTTTCCATCTCAGCATTCCTTCAGAGAAAATAAAACTCTGCGTTTCTTCATTGAAAGCAGTACTTATTTTACATCAATGATTTGATTCACACAAACATCTTCACACCAAAGTAAATGAAACTTGCTGCTGAATGTCTATAATTAACATGTTGGCGGTGCAATTACATTAACGTTGTGCCTACGCATGGTTAGCGATAATGATTTCTTAAACGATCCGGCATGCAACAGTGTGTCATTTTAGAGAAAAGGCACCTGAGCTTTAGCGGCACGTTGCTATCATAACGTTGACACGAAAACAAGTAAAGGTAAACAAACTTCAGCTTCAATATGACTGTGATTACCAGTCGGTTTGAAATCCACATTGTCAGACTTCGCAAACTATAACAACTCGCAACATATATTAAACATGGAGGCGTTATAAGAAGTGTAATCAGGTCCGCGAAAACTAGAGTAGGAATATGCTTAATACTGATGTGATATGAATTAGTAACTCAATAATAACAAGCAGACAGAGTCGGCCATATGCCCCGCCATGTAGGAATTTTGAATATATTTATGCATTTTGAACATATAATGCATTTACTTTCTATATAGCAAAAGGCACATCTAGACTACTTGGTTGATACCTGAACAAAGTTTCAGCAAAATATATTGAATAGTTTTGAAGTTTGGGGCCGGAATATAGTTTTCCCTCTTCTTGGTTCTAAGTCCAGACTGTTTGCATTCGCAAAAATGTATATATATATTCTCAAATTTCTATATAGCAAAAGGCACATCTAGACAACTTGGTTGATAACTTGATACCTGTACAAAGTTTCAGCAAAATATATTGAATCGTTTTGAAGTTTGAGGCCGGAATATAGTTTTCCCTCTTCTTGGTTCTAAGTCCAGTCTGTTTGCATTCGTAAAAAAAATATTCTCAAATTTCTATATAGCAAAAGGCACATCTAGACTACTTGGTTGATACCTGTACACAGTTTCAGCAAAATATATTGAATAGTTTTGAAGTTTGAGGCAGGAATATAGTTTTCCCTCTTCTTGATTCTAAGTCCAGACTGTTTGCATTCGTAAAGAAAATAAATAAATATTCTCAAATTTCTATATAGCAAAAGGCACATCTAGACTACTCGGTTGATACCTGTACACAGTTTCAGCAAAATATATTGAATAGTTTTGAAGTTTGAGGCCGGAATATAGTTTTCCCTCTTTTTGATTCTAAGTCCAGACTGTTTGCATTCGTAAAAAAAACAATTAAAATATTCTCAAATTTCTATATAGCAAAAGGCAAATCTAGACTACTCGGTTGATACCTGTACACAGTTTCAGCAAAATATATTGAATAGTTTTGAAGTTTGAGGCAGGAATATAGTTTTCCCTCTTCTTGATTCTAAGTCCAGACTGTTTGCATTCGTAAAGAAAATAAATAAATATTCTCAAATTTCTATATAGCAAAAGGCACATCTAGACTACTTGGTTGATACCTGTACAAAGATTCAGCAAACTATATTGAATAGTTTTGAAGTTTAAGGCCGGAATGGAAAAGCCCGGACGCACAGACAGACGGACGGACGGAGCTCATTTCTATATCCCCCGCCAACTTCGTTGTGGCGGGGGATAATTATGAATTAAAAAAAATACCTTACGCTTTCCAGTTGATGTCAGTGGTTTGTATAGATAATTAATTTTATGAACTCTAGATATTGAATTTAGAAAATAGATTTGATAATAACAGCCTTATAAAAGTATTGTGTAAGTACTTGCAAAAATATCTGAATCCTTTATATGTTTTATCCTGATATATCTATTTTGACTTAAATCTATAATTTTCAATAATAACAATGAAATGCAATGAAAGTTCCGAGAAAAGTACCGCAGTTTTCAACTTTGCAACCTGTGTTCGTTATTATCAACCTACCAGCCATATAACGTGATACTTGAAACGACCTATCTAAACCGTATCACCCGGTACGAGGGACTTACAACCTTGTAATTCCCTCCAGGAGGGTTTACACAGACAGTTGTAAACCCTGTTAGAAGGAATTATAATGATTGTAAACCCTGATATATTTGTTAAGATGACGGCTTGAAAGTAAAGATCTGAAGAAACTAACTTAAACTAATTTTGAAAAATTTCTTAAATTTACGACAGAATATGTACAGCAAATGTTTTGCAGAAAGTACGTCTCGAACCCGTATCCACTATCACCTGCAGTTACTGAGTCAGACTGCTGAGCTACGGAGACAGACAAGAATTGACGGTACAAAAGAAATTCATATAGCGCAGCTGTTAACAGGCTGACATCACCGAGGGATCCTCAATATACTGACGCAAATAAAAACGCTGTTTGTCCACTTCAAACGATTTTACTTCCAGCTTTCATTTCCATGTAGATTTATAGAAATGGTAAAAAACCTTTGCAAATATTAGTTTGCGCCGGTGAGATCATGTGAAGCCAATTGGTAATGGCTGACAGAAAAACGTGTTTTGGGCGGAAACGGAAGCTGAACATTTAAGGGAGATAACTCTTAAAATGACGTTAAAGCGGAAGTGATTGATAAAAGCAATAAAATTGAAAGAAGCGCACGTAAAAGGTGAAATAAAGGCCCGAGAGAGGCATTACACTCCCCTCCTGATTTCTGTCAGAAATCACCACGGCTGATGAAATATGTAAACATACAACTTGAGAAATTAAGAATGTTATTGAATGAGTATAAAAAGTTCATAAGTGAGACATGATCAGAGGGTCGTCATCAGGGATCATGTCGACTGAAATCCACACGTTTGTGAGGTAGCGTTCATGATTATTGAAAGAGTTCATGAAGTTGAGAATTTATGATAATAGTGATCACAATATTTAGAGTTTATGACAGCAGTATTGGTAAAGCTTAAAGTTCATGGCAGAGTGAACTACGCTGGGTTTCATACGGTCCTTGGTGTTTGTCTCACAGGAGACGGATAAGATTCACCACTGGGCGAATGTAAGACGTGCACTTGCCATCCTTGCAAATGCGTACTGAGGCCTTTCTCACAAGGCCATCTTCACTGGGGTAGACCGATACAACTACACCTATCGGCCACTCATTCCGGGAACATGTATTGTCCTTAACAAGGACAACTTCACCCACTTTGATGCTGGTAGTCGGAACTGCCCACTTAGTTCTTAACTGCAAGGTCTGAAGATATTGCAGTCTCCACTTATGCCAGAACTGTTCTGCGAGCTGTTGGACTTGTCTCCATTGGGCTTTGCACAAAGGTCCAACATCTGATGAGGATTCCTCTAAGTCGAAACTTGGGGAATGTTTTGTCTTATGCGTCAAGATCATCGCTGGCGAGAGTATTGAAGGATCTTCAGGGTCTGTGGATATGGAAGTCAGCGGACGTGCATTGATGATGGCGGTCACTTCGGACATCAGAGTTGAAAGCACTTCATGTGTGAGACAACCAGTCTTCAGTAACAAAGCATCCAGTATCCGGCGAGCTGTCCCAATCATACGCTCCCAGACACCTCCCATGTGTGAGGAGTGAGGAGTGTTGAGCACCCATGTTATGGCATTGTCGGTGAGAAAGTTGTGAATCTTGTCGTCTTCTGCTTTGATCGGGGTGATATTGAGAGAGTCCATAGCACCAATGAAGTTGGTACCCCGGTCAGAACGGAACTGTTTGACCTCACCTCTGATGGCAATGAAGCGTCGGAGACAATTGATGAATGAGGAGCTGGACATCTCTTCGATGAGTTCGATGTGGACTGCCCGGATCACTAAACAGGTGAACAGTACAGCCCACCGTTTGTTGTTGACACTTCCGCCACGTGTACGTCTAGTGATAACTTCCCATGGACCGAAGGTGTCCAGGCCCACATAGGTGAAAGGAGGGGATGGAGTGAGCCGGTCCGCTGGAAGGTCAGACATTTTCTGAGTTTCAAACTTTCCCCGGAGTCTTCGGCATGTCACGCACTGGCTGATAATAGATGATACAAGTCTCTTTCCACCCACAATCCAGAAGCCGGCAGACCTCACAGCTCCCTCTGTGATATGTCGGCCTTGGTGTTTCACTCTCTGGTGAAAGTGTTGGATGAGGAGGTGAGCAATGTGGTGCTTCTTTGGAATGATGATAGGATGTGCCTCAAGGGTGGAGAGCTTGCTGTGTGTCAGGCGTCCACCAACTCGTAGTAGTCCCAGTTCATCAACAGTAGGCGAGAGTGGAAGTATGGAGCTCTTTGCTGGTAGGGGCAAGCCTTGTTGTAGAGATGTGACTTCCTCTTCATATGATTCATTCTGGACAACTTTAAGGATGAATAGTTCAGAGTCCTTGAGAGCTGTAGTGCTTCTGAACTCCTTACACAGGTGCCGGTCGGTACATGAGTCGCTTGATTTGGCGTAGGTTCTCGCAATGTGTTTCAGGTGGGAGAAAGTCTTGATCAGTCTGCTCCAGCTTGAGAATCTAGTGAAACGATCAGAGAACAATGATCCCTGGGGTGAGTGACGTATCGCAGTTTTAGCAGAATAAATGTTTGGCTTCAGTTCCTTGTCCCAATCTGGGTCAATGAGAGGAAACATGTCATGATCATCAACTGTCTCGTTGCTGATTAAGAACTCAGGTCCGGTCAACCATAGGCTGTTCTGGTAGTGCCATGTTGAAGACAATCTTGTGGCCTCGTCTGCTGGGTTGACGTCTGTTGGTACATGATGCCATTGAGAGGGGTGAGACGATCGTCGTATCCGATCTGTACGATTGGCAACATACACGTGAAAGCGTCTCTTCTCATTATGTATGTAACCAAGGACGACTTTGCTGTCCGAGTAGAAGTTGAAACTGTCTTTGTGGAGGTCGAGTTGTTTCACAAGTATATCGGCCACATCTACAGATAGAACTGCTGCACACAACTCTGGGTATCGTATGTCCATGTTGAGGGGCTACTCTGGTCTTGCCTAACACAAAGCTGACGTTGCTTGAGCCACTTACGCTGTATATCTTGATGAAGGCAACAGCGCTGATAGCTTCTTTTGAAGCGTCGCAGAAGATGTGTACAGTCTTCTTTGGAGATGTCGAGAATGAGGAGTCTGAATAGGGTCGAGGGATCACGACTTCTTCAAGGCTCTTCAGGGAGTCACACCACTTCTGCCACTGAGGAAGATATTGAACAGGTATCTGTTCGTCCCATCCTGTCGTTGTAGACATTAACCCTCTGAGAAGAAGTTTTCCTTTGATAACGACTGGGGCCACTATACCAAGTGGGTCATAGAGACTGTTGATGGTTGACAGTACTCCCCTTCTTGTGAATGGTTTTCTGTCACTGCTGACTTGGTAGGTAAATGTATCCTCTGCAATATTCCAGTGGAGGCCGAGGCTTCTCTGAGGAGGGGGGTTGTCAACATTTAAGTCCAAATCCTTCATATCTTTGGCGAGGTCATCGCTGTCGAATGAGTCCAAGACTGCTTGTCGATTAGAGGCAATCTTATGGAGCCTTATGTTTCCACCGACCTTGAGGGCAGACTGGGTTGACTGTATCAGGTTGATAGCATCATCCTCTGTAGGTGTTGAGATTAGTGCATCATCGACATAAAAGTCCTTTTCAACAAATTGTCTGACTGCTGGGTTTGCAGAATCTACAGATCTCCGGAGACCGTACGTGGCAACAGCTGGAGATGGGGAGTTCCCGAAGACATGAGACGTCATTCTATACTCAATGATATCCTGACTTGGATCGTTGTTGCGGTACCAGAGGAAACGGAGGTAATCCCGGTGATTTTCCTGGACCTTGAAGCAGTAGAACATCTGTTCGATGTCCGCTGTCACAGCTACGGCTTCTGTTCGAAACCTGAGGAGTACACCTAATAGACTGTTGGTGAGGTCAGGGCCAGTCATGAGGACACTATTCAAGGAGACTCCCTTGAAAGTTGCAGAAGAGTCGAAAACGCCACGGATTTGACCTGGCTTCTTGTCATTGTAAACGCCAAAAAGTGGCAAATACCAGCACTCCATGCCCTTGTCGACCGGTGGAGCTACTTCAGCGTGTCCCCTTTCAATGATCTTCGACATGAAAGTAACCATGTGGTCCCTCTTTGTGGTGTTCTTCATCAGACTTGAGTGTAATAGGTTGGCCCTGTGTACTGCTTGTGGTCTGTTGAATGGAAGAGGTGGTCGGTTGGTACGAAAGGGAAGTGGAGCAGTCCAGTAGCCATCGGCAGATCTGACAAACTGAGAGTTCATGAGTTTGATAAAGTCTTTATCTTCAACAGACATGGCAATGTTTTCGTCCTCACTTGTCCTCTGGAATAAGGCATCGGTATCGATGGGTCCAGAGCAATGGCTGACATGGAAGTTGTTGGGGCATGGTTCCATAATCGTAGGGCGACCGTCACCAAGCACCTGTACCTTGTTCACTGTAATAGTATCTGGACGGTGTACCTTTCCAAGACAGACTTCACCTATTATTGCCCAGCCTAACCTGAGCTTCTGGGCAAATGGAGCTTCTTGGGGGCCTGTGCGCTGATCCAGCACATGGTGAGCGCAGAGTAGGTCGCGTCCTATGAGCAGTAGAATATCAGCATTTGGGTCTATAGGTGTGATGAAGTCTGCAATTTCTCTTAAGTGAGGGTGGTATCTTGCCGCTTCTGGAGTAGGGATCTCGTCTCGCATGTTCGGGATCATGTTGCATTCTATGAGAGGAGGGAGGTTAAGTGTGGCAGACTCGTCCAAAGCCTGAATGACATAACCAGTCGCTTGTCTTCCAGACATGGTTACACAACCATTGCACGATGAGAGGGAATATTCCATTGGATCACCATCTTCATTAAACTTGTCAAAAAAGTCACTACGAGCAAGTGATCTGTTGCTCTGGTCATCCAGAACGGCGTAAGTGAGGATAGAGTTTTCGGGTTGATTCTCACGAAACACTCTGACGAGAAGAGTTTTTGCGCAGGATTTGCCGCTGACACTGCCTTCACATACCTGGGTACAAGTTGTTTTAGCAGTTGACTTCCATGTAGAGGGACTCTCCCCTCCATGCTTCTTAGGAGTAGGGCTGGACTTGTCCGGCTGAGAATCTCCATCCGAACTGGCATGCATGGCTGTAGAGTGTGCATCACTCCCACAGAAGTAACATGAGAACTTCACCTTGCACTCCTTGAAAGAATGTTTGTCTGTCATGCAACATTTAGGGCAGATCTTGTTTTTGAGTAAGAAATCTCTTCGTTCACGGAGCGGTAGACGTCGGAAGCCTCTGCAATAATTTAAGGTGTGACCCTCGGCTGTATTATGGAAAGGACAGTATCTAGGTGCTTGAGTGTTAGTAGAATGATTGTTGACTTCTGTCTTCTTTGATGAAAATCTCAAGTTGCTTGACCGATATCCATCAGATGTTTTCATGCGGGTGGTTTGAGTTGTAGGCTGTTGATCGTACATGAAGCTTGGGTCATTCCTGATTCTTGCCTGTCTGTTTAGAAAATCCGTGAAGAAAGAGAAAGGTGGGTAAGGGACACGATACCTATCTTTGTATGACGCGGCCTCGTTAGTCCACTTTTCCTGAAGAGAATGAGGAAGTTTGTTGACGATGGGTGTCACTCCTGCTGATGAGTCGTAGTAGGCTAGGAGGGTGGAGTACCTTGCGTTGTCCTTTAACGACTCGATCTCTGCAGCCAGGTCAGCGAGCTCATAGAGCATGTTGGAATCCCGATTGGTGACTTTCGGAAAGTTACAGAGTTTGCTTTTCAGGGAAGATTCAATTAGTTCTGGACATGCATACCTCTCTTCCAGTCGTTGCCAGATTTTCTGTAGAGCATGATAGGGATCATGGGAATGTGATGCATAGATATTCGTAGCTTGAATGCTTGATTTCGGTCCAAGCCATTTCAGTAGAAGATCTATTTCCTCTCTTGGGGATGCATTAAGGTCACACATGATGTTAACAAAACTACTCTTCCACACAGAGAAATGTTCAGGTTTATCACTGAATTTGTGAAGTCTGGATATGTGCAAATCTCTTTTTACGAGAAAGTTTGATAATTCTGTACAGATGTTTGTCTGTGTGTTGGTGGATGGCACAAACGGTGTGGCTGAAGGATTTAATGGTTCAGTTTCTAGATTACCTGTTTCAATCCGTACAGTAGGATGACTCATTGTTCTGTGCTCTGTATCATTCCCTGTGGGTGTTCTCTCATAAGGCTGATCGTCATTAGTGTTGGCCACTGGGTTCCTACGAGGTGTACTTGTGATGGGATCTGTACAGACGACATCCTCAATGACGATGAGCTCTGCCTCTGCTTCATCGAGTTCTCGTTGTGACGTAAGTAACTTGATTGAGCTCTCTATATCTGCTCGTTTCTTCATTAGCTCAACCTCTTTCTCTGCAAACTTAAGTCTCACCCTAGCAGCCTCTGCCTTTGCTCGTTGCCTCATCAAAAGAGAACTTGAGGTGCTACATACAGTGTTTCGATCAACTGAAACCGCGTCAAATTTGTCCTGGCCTGAGGGAAGAGATCGCATTCTGTCATTAATGTCCTTGAGAATAACTTGAACTTTGTTTAGCATAGAATCAGCTCTGTTATTGCAAGAAACTTCCAGTTTAATACTTTCCTCAGTTCCCACGCGTTGTAAGTAGATGACAAATTCTGAGCAAACTTCCTTGAATAGATTATAATGTCTATCAATATCTCTACGAAAATCCTGGAGATGTTCAACATTATCACCTTGAGGAATAGTGTCAACTAGTATACTGTCAAGTAAGGCAGCTTGCCTGTTAAATCTGTAGAGATAATCCCTAACTTTATCTTCAAAATGTTCGTGAGCTTTGTCTGTTAACTTCTTTGTACGAGAAGACATATTGTAGATAAATTCACAGTTCATAAAAATTCACAGATTTGCAGTTATTGTTCATTGTTATTTTTTTGAAGACTCACGTTGACTTTCGCCGACACAGATGATAAGATGCAGGTTTTTTACTATACTGACGCAAATAAAAACGCTGTTTGTCCACTTCAAACGATTTTACTTCCAGCTTTCATTTCCATGTAGATTTATAGAAATGGTAAAAAACCTTTGCAAATATTAGTTTGCGCCGGTGAGATCATGTGAAGCCAATTGGTAATGGCTGACAGAAAAACGTGTTTTGGGCGGAAACGGAAGCTGAACATTTAAGGGAGATAACTCTTAAAATGACGTTAAAGCGGAAGTGATTGATAAAAGCAATAAAATTGAAAGAAGCGCACGTAAAAGGTGAAATAAAGGCCCGAGAGAGGCATTACACTCAATATAACGCCAGGGATCCGCAAGATCCTCAATATAACGCGATAACAAGTAAAAAGCCTGTTTTACACTTAAAAACGGTTGATAATATGGATAACCCATTCTACCTCGGAAATGGTAAGGTTGTCCACAACCTTACCATATCCTCGGTATCATGTGTTATCCTTATAATATTCCATGGATAAATAATAGTGTAAATCATTGAAAATTTGATATAAGACTTATGAGTGTATATTATTATACTCTGTTTTTGCATTTCACAATTTCACCATAATTATGTTCAGGTTTATAATTTCATTTATTGCTGCCGTAACGCCATAATCGGCGCGTGACGTCATAGTCGTTTTTGGTTGACGTCACAATGTTAGCCGCGCGACTGCAATAGCGGGGAACCTTTTTGCAAGTGAGCGTCACTGAATGCGTTTTTCTTTCAATTCAGCGCTATTTACATCATTGAGTAATAAATAAAATACTAAACATGTTTATGAAACTCGTGAATTGCATCGGTATTTAACTCGATTTCTCTCGTTAAAATACCAAACCAGTCACTCGTTCGTAAACATGTTATCAAACGGGACATCGTTTAGTATTCTATATTTGATTGTAATTTTCAATTTTTCAATAGTTATCTCAATGCTTAAAACATGATTAACTATGCTTTCTCAACATGAAATGTTAGATTTTCTCCTTAACAGATGCGCTCAGTAGCATGATTATTTTGATCTTAAAAATCATAAAATAAACACGATCTTCGGATAGTAATGGAATTTACATTCAAAGTGATTGTTTTCATAATTTCCTAAGAAAAAAAACCTAAATGATGGAAAGGGTTTCCTTTATCACACCTATTATATATTTTGGTTCTTTATCCTTTCAATCTGCCGAGTTAATGGTTTTATATAAAATAAGCGAAACTGAGTTTGATACACATTATTCACGAGTTTAATAAAAATGACCTTATATGTCTATATTTCCGAACATTTAACGAGGATAAATAACTTTCATTATATATAGATTGTTTAAACAGTCTGTAATTAAAACATTTATTTGATACAGATAAGAGGTTAAGCCTAGTAGAACGTGTGTACGTACAAGCAATGGAACTGCCCAGATTAAAAACAGAGACAATTGATAGTGTGAGCAAAAAGATATTTCCACGCATTGAACATGACGATGTTGTATATGTAGACGACACTGACAAAGCTAATATATTCAACAACTATTTTGTGGATATCGCACGGGTAAATAATGACTCTGATGATGTAGATATTTGTTCAAATGTTGATGTCAATCATTGTCTCTATGACTTAAGATTACAAAGTGTTGAAGTAAATGATATTTTATTGTCGCTTGATGTTTCAAAAGCAACTGGCCCAGATGATCTTAGATCGAGTCTTAAAATGTCTAGCTGAACAGTTGTCTGTTCCACTTGGCAATCTATTTAATATTTCGCTAAAAATGGCACAATTTCCAGATATATGGAAATGTTCATCTGTAGTACCAATACATAAGAAAAATGATGTTCAAAATCTTATAATCTCTTATCATGGTTTGAAAATTACTTACATTGTAATTGTCTGAGAAGTCTTAAATATCGCCTACAGAGAAAAATATTGCAGACTTTATATAGCTCATTTATTTTACCGATATTTGATTATTGTGATTTTATTTGGAAAATTTTATTAAACATATCTTCTCTATCAATGGTTATGATGTTCAAACTGTTTAAGTGAAACTGTTATTTTTTGTGTTAAAAGAAGTTTCCTTCTACAACCTTTCCTTCCTAAATCTTAGTTCCCGTAATCCCCTTTAAGCTTAATCACTTTCATTCCTACTCCATACTTAATCACTCGTTAGGGTGAGTTCATTATGTCAGACAGGTAACTCCTTGTGTTGTTTTAACTAATTGTAGGGGTAATGGCGTACAGGGGATATGGGCTGTAGGGGTAATGGAGTGTAGGGGATATGGGCTGTAGGGGTAATGGAGTGATGGGGATATGGGATGTAGGGGTAATGGAGTGTAGGGGATATGGGCTGTAGGGGTAATGGAGTGTAGGGAATATGGGATGTAGGGGTAATGGAGTGTAGGGGATATGGGCTGCAGGGGTAATGGAGTGTAGGGAATATGGGATGTAGGGGTAATGGAGTGTAGGGGATATGGGATGTAGGGGTAATGGAGTGTAGGGAATATGGGATGTAGGGGTAATGGAGTGTAGGGGATATGGGCTGTAGGGGTAATGGAGTGTAGGGGATATGGGCTGTAGGGGTAATGGAGTGTAGGGAATATGGGATGTAGGGGTAATGGAGTGTAGGGGATATGGGCTGCAGGGGTAATGGAGTGTAGGGAATATGGGATGTAGGGGTAATGGAGTGTAGGGGATATGGGCTGTAGGGGTAATGGAGCGTAGGGGATATGGGCTGTAGGGGTAATGGAGTGTAGGGAATATGGGATGTAGGGGTAATGGAGTGTAGGGGATATGGGCTGTAGTTGGGAATGGAGCGTAGGGAATATGGGATGTAGGGGTAATGGAGTGTAGGGAATATGGGCTGTAGGGGTAATGGAGTGTAGGGGATATGGGCTGTAGGGGTAATGGAGTGTAGGGGATATGGGATGTAGGGGTAATGGAGTGAAGGGGATATGGGCTGTAGGGGTAATGGAGTGTAGGGAATATGGGATGTAGGGGTAATGGAGTGTAGGGGGTATGGGCTGTAGGGGTAATGGAGTGTAGGGGATATGGGATGTAGGGGTAATGGAGTGTATGGGATATGGGCTGTAGGGGTTATGGAGTGTAGGGAATATGGGATGTAGGGGTAATGGAGTGTAGGGGATATGGGCTGTAGGGGTAATGGAGTGTAGGGGATATGGGCTGTAGGGGTAATGGAGTGTAGGGGATATGGGCTGTAGGGGTAATGGAGTGTAGGGGATATGGGCTGTAGGGGTAATGGAGTGTAGGGAATATGGGATGTAGGGGTAATGGAGTGTAGGGAATATGGGCTGTAGGGGTAATGGAGTGTAGGGGATATGGGCTGTAGGGGTAATGGAGTGTAGGGAATATGGGATGTAGGGGTAATGGAGTGTATGGGATATGGGCTGTAGGGGTTATGGAGTGTAGGGAATATGGGATGTAGGGGTAATGGAGTGTAGGGGATATGGGATGTAGGGGTAATGGAGCGTAGGGAATATGGGATGTAGGGGTAATGGAGTGTAGGGAATATGGGATGTAGGGGTAATGGAGTGTAGGGGATATGGGATGTAGGGGTAATGGAGTGAAGGGGATATGGGCTGTAGGGGTAATGGAGTGTAGGGGATATGGGATGTAGGGGTAATGGAGTGTATGGGATATGGGCTGTAGGGGTTATGGAGTGTAGGGAATATGGGATGTAGGGGTAATGGACTGTAGGGGATATGGGCTGTAGGGGTAATGGAGTGTAGGGAATATGGGATGTAGGGGTAATGGAGCGTAGGGAATATGGGATGTAGGGGTAATGGAGCGTAGGGAATATGGGATGTAGGGGTAATGGAGTGTAGGGGATATGGGATGTAGGGGTAATGGAGTGTAGGGAATATGGGATGTAGGGGTAATGGAGTGTAGGGGATATGGGATGTAGGGGTAATGGAGCGTAGGGAATATGGGATGTAGGGGTAATGGCGTACAGGGGATATGGGATGTAGGGGTAATGGAGTGTATGGGATATGGGCTGTAGGGGTAATGGAGTGTAGGGAATATGGGATGTAGGGGTAATGGAGTGTAGGGAATATGGGATGTAGGGGTAATGGAGTGTAGGGGATATGGGATGTAGGGGTAATGGAGTGTATGGGATATGGGATGTAGGGGTAATGGAGCGTAGGGAATATGGGATGTAGGGGTAATGGAGTGTAGGGAATATGGGATGTAGGGGTAATGGAGTGTAGGGGATATGGGATGTAGGGGTAATGGAGCGTAGGGAATATGGGATGTAGGGGTAATGGCGTACAGGGGATATGGGATGTAGGGGTAATGGAGTGTATGGGATATGGGCTGTAGGGGTAATGGAGTGTAGGGAATATGGGCTGTAGGGGTAATGGAGTGTAGGGAATATGGGATGTAGGGGTAATGGAGTGTATGGGATATGGGATGTAGGGGTAATGGAGTGTATGGGATATGGGCTGTAGGGGTAATGGAGTGTAGGGAATATGGGATGTAGGGGTAATGGAGTGTATGGGATATGGGATGTAGGGGTAATGGAGTGTATGGGATATGGGATGTAGGGGTAATGGAGTGTATGGGATATGGGCTGTAGGGGTAATGGAGTGTAGGGAATATGGGCTGTAGGGGTAATGGAGTGTAGGGAATATGGGATGTAGGGGTAATGGAGTGTAGGGAATATGGGATGTAGGGGTAATGGAGTGTAGGGGATATGGGATGTAGGGGTAATGGAGTGTAGGGGATATGGGCTGTAGGGGTAATGGAGTGATGGGGATATGGGCTGTAGGGGTAATGGAGTGTAGGGGATATGGGATGTAGGGGTAATGGAGCGTAGGGAATATGGGATGTAGGGGTAATGGAGTGTAGGGGATATGGGCTGTAGGGGTAATGGAGTGTAGGGGATATGGGATGTAGGGGTAATGGAGCGTAGGGAATATGGGATGTAGGGGTAATGGAGTGTAGGGGATATGGGCTGTAGGGGTAATGGAGTGTAGGGAATATGGGCTGTAGGGGTAATGGAGTGTAGGGAATATGGGATGTAGGGGTAATGGAGTGTAGGGAATATGGGATGTAGGGGTAATGGAGTGTAGGGGATATGGGATGTAGGGGTAATGGAGTGTAGGGGATATGGGCTGTAGGGGTAATGGAGTGATGGGGATATGGGCTGTAGGGGTAATGGAGTGTAGGGGATATGGGATGTAGGGGTAATGGAGCGTAGGGAATATGGGATGTAGGGGTAATGGAGTGTAGGGGATATGGGCTGTAGGGGTAATGGAGTGTAGGGGATATGGGATGTAGGGGTAATGGAGCGTAGGGAATATGGGATGTAGGGGTAATGGAGTGTAGGGGATATGGGCTGTAGGGGTAATGGAGTGTAGGGGATATGGGATGTAGGGGTAATGGAGCGTAGGGAATATGGGATGTAGGGGTAGACCTCTGGGCAGGTATAGAGTATCTTGACTTCGATTTAAATCGTGTATACGTTGTAGATATTATTGTGTAAATTATGTTTAGAAAGTAATTTGACTCTAAAACTTAAACTTAAACTCTTTAAACTTGAGTGGGCCAAAATGGTGTCTCAGAAATACATAACCTTTAAGATTTGAACATGCATAACTGCTACATACGGCATGCAAAAGTGAATACTGAACTGCATACTGAAGTGATAAATTTTAATGTCCAACTATCAATATGCAACATGAACTATTTAAATATATTTACACATTTTAGAAGTGTTGTGAAATGACATATCACTAACCAAATGTAGTTGCGAAATTAAATCATGAATGCATTATATATCCTTAAATACATCCTTAAAATAATATACAATGAATATCAAATTTGACGAGTAAAGAGGGCATCATCAAATCAGCGACACTCTATAGCTAAAGACTCTGTATTAGAAAGTTCCTGTTGAAATCAACTTAAATGACGATGAACATCTTCTTAATATCACACAATAAATGTTTTTCACATGCATAGCCATAAAGGGCAAAGACATAAACTATCCTCGTAACATGTAAAATACATTCGTAGTTGAACGACACGCTACGTAATTTTTCATATAGATTTCTCATAATTTTGTAATTAACAATAGACCCACCAAACGTAGAATCCTTATAAGATTCAAATGAAAAGTAGTGTTGACCAAATCAAGTGAAATGAGGAACAATATGTCCCACTGCCTACCACTAGAGTTTGATGCGCTTTGGTTATTTTCCCAAGCTCGAACGATCGAAGATCGACGGGAGACACCTTGATGAAAGGTCGCCTTGATACTATCGTGAATACAATTAACTTCATGATTGATTTTATATCCGATAGATAAAGCGGGAAATAAGATTTTATACCCAAGTCTATCTCGTTCCTCAGCGCCTCACACCCACACAAGCTGTCTTATCTTGAATCCTTCAGTTCACTCGCGTCATGCTGCCCCTTTACCTTTCCTAACTGATTATTTTTTTCATTTGAAGTTTGAATTGTTTCCAGTTTATATTCATATTTTACAACGACTTCAAATATGCAGCTATAATATGTAATAGATAGCATGCAGTTGGCACAGAGAACATACACCCCCGGGGACAATGGTCACCAAGCCACAATCAGCCGGACTTGGTTGGATCCTGTCTTGCTGTCTTACGCTAGTTTACAGGCAACGGTAGTTTATTTTGAGAAACGAACCTGTTTCCTGTCTATATAATACTAATCAAGAAAACAGCACGTGAATTAATGCATCTCGGATTGATGCATTCTCTAGCCATAGAGATTGCTCTCTTCAGATATTCTATAGTAACCTCTGTCCTATAAGGGCTGAATTCGCCGTTGTAAAGGTAACGTTTTCCAATGAAAAGTCATGATGCTCTTTTTGTAAACATAAATGTATAGGATACACGTTTCCTCGTTAGTGTGTTTTCCTCGATATATGCTATTTAATTTTGTTAAAACAATTGACCACAAACATGCTGTTACATGAAGAAGCCCGTAAAGGAGAAAATCGAAAATAGTGTTTTTGTGTTATTTGCATTAGACATTCGAAGGACATATATGCTGATTACCAAGACCCTACACAGTCAAAGGCTAAGATATTTGAAATAACTCGGTTGTTATAAACCATGTAGTTGATGTAAGATGTCATTTCATTGGATAATCAGCAGGGATATTATATGTAGTATCCTTTATTGCCGCTAGGGCAGAAACGAGAAATTCGCCAAAGTGGAACAGATGTTAGGATCGAAATCTGAAGGCGTTATCTCTGTGGGAAGAGCATGCTTACTAGCATATTGCAGTGCTGTTGTGATCAGTGGAGCTAAATCCGATCTGATTTTAATGAGGTTGCTTTTGTGATAGACATTGTTGAATTACTTTTGTCCTAAATTTATTTGATATTTATGTATTTTATATGAGCTTTGTAAAGCTGCTGAACAAAAGTTTATTTTAACTGTTCCCCCAACTCAGTGCAAATATCATGTAATTCTGTGTTCATTTAAGTTTGATTAATTCCTTAAATATGCCCGCAAAAGTTATGAATCTTAGTTTAGATGTAGAAAAATCATTTCTGTATCATATACTTATATATGATACTAATATTTCTACAGGAGCAAATATGGCAAGGATTTATATAACACCGGGGTCCAAAAATCCCAAACTCAAAAATGTATATTGTTTTATAAACTTGTCGTTTTTTAATCATTTAGGGAAAAGACATAATTCCTATCATAAAATTTACCAATATTTTCTATTACTGTCGAAATTTTACCAACATTATGTTTAATTAATATTTCATTGCAGAAACAATGAAATCTCAATTTTCAAATGTTGACCCCTTGTATCTTTTGTTGCACGCCAAAATTGTTTCTGGCATGTTACATATCTGTCCCTTGTATATGTAGTGTAAACATGACTTCTCTACATCTTGTCCAAAAATATTATCCATAATGTGTTCTGTAAAGAAATAGTGCCAAATTGAATTTTTCCGAAAGTTATGATTTTACGTAGGAAATCTTGCATAGTTAAACAAACTTTTGTTCAGCAGCTGTATACAGTTCTCAATTGTTTCTCTTTATAAAGTGGACATATACATCTTAAAACAGAAGTATTATTGTACATATGTTACGTATCTTTATTTCAATGTACTGAACCGACGAATAAATTAGTCACTGCTGGTCTATTCGTTAAGGTATGAGTTCACAATTCCTCTGTCACTTTAAGAGAAGTTAATTTTAATTAAGCAGTCATCAAACACAAACATGGCAAAGATAAATTGTCTTCCATCAACTAACTAAACAAAAAATGATTTCCAAATATTTGTGCTTTCATTTCGTGATAATAATAGAAATAGATTACGTTCGCTTTGTTGCCAAGCCTTTCAACAAAGACAACGGTCGATGGACTGCTTTCCGTAACCTCTTGTGTAATTATTAGCATTGCGGGCGAGCAAAATTTACTGAATAGTCAAATAGAAGAAACAGATCATCTCAATGAAACGTCTTTTGAGATCAAATATATCATCAATATATATGAGATAAACATGGTATTTGTCAGGAAAAGACAAATTTTCTATTTATTATATGACCAAATCCTTGCATATTCTATTCACCGAAATCGACTTGCATTTACGTTAAGTCGGCTCACGAATGAGCCTGTCGCCTCAGCAACAATGTGACGTCATGAACGTGTCATGACGTCGGAGCATTGTTTTATGACGTCAGGTCATTGTTATATCAGTAACTAGTGACTGATAACACGTTCCATTGTTATTTTCACTAGTGACTGATAACACGGTTTATTTTTATTGATAGATCCCTGTATTTCACCTGCATTCATTTAATAAATCATTAAGTTTGATGGTTTACGAGATTTTCAGTGGTGAAATACGGCATTGATCGGTTGAAATATACTTCGTATTTTCACTGAGTGAAATAACATATTATTCTACTGAGTGAAATGCCATCTTCAATCATATGACGTCATCGTAACAATCGGATGACGTCATAATATAACAGCGATAAAGCAAGGCAATCATGGATTCAACAATGTCTATCACAACAGCAACCTCATTAAAATCAGATCGGATTTAGCTCCACTGATCACAACAGCACTGCAATATGCTAGTAAGCATGCTCTTCCCACAGAGATAACCCCTTCAGATTTCGATCCTAACATCTGTTCCACTTTGGCGAATTTCTCGTTTCTGCCCTAGCGGCAATAAAGGATACTACATATAATATCCCTGCTGATTATCCAATGAAATGACATCTTACATCAACTACATGGTTTATAACAACCGAGTTATTTCAAATATCTTAGCCTTTGACTGTGTAGGGTCTTGGTAATCAGCATATATGTCCTTCGAATGTCTAATGCAAATAACACAAAAACACTATTTTCGATTTTCTCCTTTACGGGCTTCTTCGTGTAACAGCATGTTTGTGGTCAATTGTTTTAACAAAATCAAATAGCATATATCGAGGAAAACACACTAACGAGGAAACGTGTATCCTATACATTTATGTTTACAAAAAGAGCATCATGACTTTTCATTGGAAAACGTTACCTTTACAACGGCGAATTCAGCCCTTATAGGACAGAGGTTACTATATAGGCCTAATATCTGGAGAGAGCAATCTCTATGGCTAGAGAATGCATCAATCCGAGATGCATTAATTCACGTGCTGTTATCTTAATTAGTATTATATAGACAGGAAACAGGTTCGTTTCTCAAAATAAACTACCGTTGCCTGTAAACTAGCGTAAGACCGCAAGGCAGGATCCAAGTCCGGCTGATTGTGGCTTGGAGACCATTGTTTGAAGTCGTTGTAAACTATTATAGATTATATATATATTACATATTTCAAAGTTTGAGATAAAAAAGAATAATGGTTAAAATAGTAAAAAAGTGAGTTAGAAATAGAGAAAAATTAAAAAGAGTAACAGAAATGTTTGCAGTGACGGTTATTAGCAATTATATGTGATGGTAACTTTATCGATATTAATTACAACTTCCACAAGAATGATATCTCAATATTTCAGATTTATTTAAGTGTCTGTCTTTCTGAGATAATACGTAGATCAGCATAGATGATTAAACTGGAATATTAAATATATTTAATATAAACTGGAAACAATTCAAACTCCAAATACAAAAATTAATTAGTTAGGAAAGGTAAGGGGGCAGCATGTCGCGAGTGAACTTAAGGATTCAAGTTAAGACAACTTGTGAGGGTGTGAGGCGCTGAGAAACGAGATAGACTTTGGTAAAATCTTATTTCCCGCGTTATCTATCGGATATAAAATCAATCATGAAGTTAATTGTATTCACGATAGTATCAAGGCGACCTTTCAACAAGGTGTCTCCCGTCGATCTTCGATCGTTCGAGCTTGGGAAAATAACCAAAGCGCATCAAACTCTAGTGGTAGGCAGTGGGACATATTGTTCCTCATTTCACTTGATTTGGTCAACACTACTTTTAATTTGAATCTTTTAAAGATTTTGCGTTTGGTGGGCCTATTGTTAATTTCAAAATTATGAGAAATCTATATGAAAAATTACATACCGTGTCGTTCAACTACGAATTAATTTAACATTTTACGAGGATATTTTATGTCTTTGCCCTTTAGGGTTATAGCCCAGCGGGTAAGTGCAATTTTCCAACTGAATTGTGCACATCGTGACGCAAGCATGAAATTTGGCACGATTGTAGCTTATACCCATATAATCACATACAGATCGAGAGGCCTCGCAAAAGTTTCATATTTTAAAAATATTTTTTGGGTTAAAAACTGAAAAAAATCAACCCCCCCCCCCCCCCCCCCCTAATTTAATCATTTTTTTTTTACTTCTCTGTTTCTAACAAATCATATGTCAACTTGTTTGAAATTCTAAGCTGAAAATTTTTCATCATATATATGATTTTCTATCTTTAACGGTTGAGGCTAGAAAGGGTCGTGATAACTATTTTAAAAAACGTGGGAAATTAACATATATATTTTCTATCTGGCTGTCATCTTCACAACGTCACGGGCGTAACGAAAAGGTTTTCAAATCATCTCTCTCCGCTAGAACGTTTTTCGTTACGTTTTCACCTTTCCGTGGGAAGATGATTGTGGTCTAGCTCACACACTTTATACAAAGACACGAAATAAAAATAAAGTTTATGAGCTATGAAAGAAATCGTAATATATAAGTTTTGACGGTTAATTATTTACCATTCCATTTAATTAAGTATTTTCTACAGTTATTGAAATAAATGTTTTACCCAACTGGGTATTTTGCTTGGATTTTAATAATCAATGAGAATTTATTTGTCATAATTTGCTTGTCTTAACTCAATAAAAAAAAAGTACATTAAACAGACAATTATTCAACTTCCAAACGCAAGGCATAACTCTTGCCAGTCTGCATTACTGGCTGATTTAAGCCTTGCGGTATTTCCCTCGCTTTGTTGTGCCTAGCTAGTGAATCGCTGCACCAGAAATGCATAGTGGGCCTGGATTTCTAAACACAGCTTTCTTAAGGAAATACTGCAAGGCCTAAATCAGCCAGTAATGGAGACTGGATAGAGTAATGCCTTGCATTGATAAATTGGCAATAATTGTTCTCAGGACATTAAGAATCAGTGGTTATAAAACAATCGTCACATTCACATAGGGTAGCCAAACTTCCGAAAGAAGCACGTGCAGCACGTGGGTTGTTATGGCGAATTGTGCTAAAGAGGAGCCTTCACGCTTCGGAAACGCTTACCATGTGTAGTACGTTTTATGCAATTCTGTTTATATGACGTCAGATACCCTAAACGCGCGTTACTCGAATGTGTACTTCTCTTTAAATCCAAATTTCATTACACTTTCGTGATTATTTAATCACATGTCATGTTGCAGATAAAAGATTTATCTAGCGATTGACGTTATAAGTAAATTTTCCACAGATAATTTTGTAGGCCTATTTGAAACACTAACATCCTTGATGGCTCTTTAAAGGCACAAGTGCACGCTTTTCCCATTCAAATAAGCTATTTTAGGTCATACAGGGGCATATATATACTCACGTTATCTTCCTTTAAAATACTTAATATTCTCTACAATTGACCTGCAGTCAATAATTAAAAAGTTGAGATGGCCGAAGTCACTAAGGGATATCACAAATAGTTAGAGTCGCTGCAAAATAGTAGGCCTACGTTTTTGATTAAACGTAATTATTTATACTTACCTGTTGACTAGACCTACTATGCCTACCTCCTCTCTCCTCTCTAGGTATGCTATTTCAACGTTAACACAGACGAAACTTAAAACAGTGGAGTAGGGGGTGTGTAAAATCCCTCTCCCAAGGGCGGTAAGTCGGCAAGATCTCGTGACGTCACCACCGGAAATCTCCACTCTCCGAACAGTTGCATAGTCAGAGCAGAACTCACACATCAACGTCCTCGAGTTGGACGCAGTCCGTCTAGCTATTCAACACTGAACACACAAACGCAACTATTTATCGATATTGTAACATGACCGTTAGTAGGCCTAATCAGGCGTTTTGAAGCGAACTCTCTTTTGCGCACCCTTCTCTGAGTGGAAAGGAATTTGCGACTTTTCCATTTCTGTAAGAAGGGTCGGGTCAAAACAAATGTAAATATTCGGCGTAATATGTACATTAGCAACAATTTACACAAAGAGTTTCACTCGACTATAGTCACTTCACAATATTCACGTATCCTTTTACGTGGGGATAAACATTCAAGTGAAGTATGGTGACCTACATTTCCAACGCCCCGAATAAACATCTCTCAGCTGATTGGCTAATTTTTTTTATTTATATCAATGAGCTGAATGCTGTTAATTCAGTCCGTATCTGTATACATCACTTCCTCAAAGATGGTCGAGTTGGCTCGAAGATTTGCTTGTAGTTACTATAGTTACTATACAGCATCTTCCCACGGCAAGGTGAAAACGTATCGAAATACATTCTGTCCATTTTATATGTTTGAAAATATTTTCGTTACGCCCGCGACGTTGTGAAGATGGACCACAATGCTTTGCGCTTGAAAATAATAGACTTGATCTATATTTAGACTGGAAAACACCTTTATTAATTTAAATTAGTGCAATTTCTCGGCTTATTTTGGGTCGAACAAATCTAAAATATTAAGTGTTAATATTTCACGGAGATAGATTTTTGGCAATTTCCTGATATGTTCATCAACATCCTTGATGGCTCTTTAAACGTAAAATAAAGTATCCAAATTAGAGTTCTCGTGCCATAAGCCATTCTCTTTCTACAGGGGTTACCCCCATCAGATTTCCGATCTTAACATATGTTATATTAGGCAATATCTCGGTTCCATTAAAACCCCTAGCGGGGACAAGGAGTACCTCATACTGTATCTCATCTCATCCAATGAAAACACAGCTTTCATCGGATTGGTCGACCGAGTGACTTCAACGATCTAAGCATTTGACTGTAATGAGGCTTGGTCATTTCAAATATTACAAAAATGACTCAAATTACTATTTCTCTCTGATTTGGTCTTCTGTATTTATCAGCATGTTTATGATCAACTGTTTTCACAAAATCAATAAGCATATTTTGAAGAAAACACATAAACGTTTCTGTGTCCAAAAATTAGTTTATGACACGTCATTGACAAATTTCACTTTTACAACGGCGTCGCTGATTGCACAGCTGGATTAAAACGTAACCAATCAAGACATTCCCTTTCAAGACGAGAAAGTCCTTGTACTCCCGTACGTGTCACTGCATTGGATCGCAACGGTTCTCAACGGACAGATTATTAAGACGTAGCTACGGATTTTCACACGAATTTCTACGGATTTTGAAGGGAAAATTCAAATTTCTACGGATTTTGAAAAGTCATATCTCCATGGAACAGCGACGGATTTCGACGGGTAATCTTGAGCGGAAGGCCTACATGTACGGCCTCGTTATGGCGAAATGCGGTATACATACGGACAATTCTACAAGAGAAGCACGGATATTTACAGGAGACTTACGAAAGCCCCGCAGAAGACCTACGGCAAATACAGATTATTTTCGGAAAACTACAGCCAGTAATGGAGACTGGCAAGAGTTATGCCTAGCATTGGGAAGTTGGTAAAATAGTGGTTATCCATAATCTATACCAGATTGCAGCTGATTTTATGCCCTGGTTATTTTACTACGTATGGAAATCTACGACATCTTGGCCAGGAAATCCGACAGTCACTCACAATTTTCCATCCGTGCATAATAATTAAACTTCATTTAGAGCTGATACTGCAACAGCAAGTGTTAAAGGTATTGATGAGAGTATCTGTAAAATTTGAAGTTTCTGGACTGTGAAGAAAATTACAGATTTTCATCCCGCCACGTGGTCGCGTGGTGTCCGCTCCCAATTCACGCAAGTGTCCGCTCTCAACTCACGTCATAGCAATTTTTTGTACGCTTCCAAGTAGGTAATCTGAGAACTTTTCTACCGAACCGTTCGTAACCCATATATGCGTGTCATATTTTTGTTAAAAATAACTGTCTGTATCCGTTATTCACATTCTTTGAGTGTTGCATATTGCTATCTTTCGTAATTGCCCTTTCATCTAATATTTTAGAAGGACGCTTTAGAAGCAAGTGGTTTGACACTTGCTGATGAAAGCTTCGACCACATTGAAGAAATAACCGATAAACTGAAACTTCGTTAACTTCAACGCCTCTTAAGGTCAAGAGAAACCGCACATGCATGCGGGAATTGTTCTCGTACCTACAGTTCTGTCTCCAATTTAAAGATCTGATGAAATGCATTTTTCTCAAGAATGACAGATGATAACATCTACTTATATTGTATATAGGAATCAATTGAGCATAAAATCGAGACAATATACACTTGCAATTGATAATTAAGACGATTTTAATTCAGCCATTTTAACACTACCGCAATTAGTGGGGCGATTCATTTTTAAAATGCTCACTGAGGCGTGAATGTGATAAGCGACAGTCGGGGCCGGCTAGACAGCTACTCTGCCAAGCCTCGCTAATTAATTAATGATGATTATCACTGCCGCTAAATGAATTTATGAGGTGAATTACACCGCCAAAAAGACATGTTAATGTAATAATTGTGTAATTGTCATCTGCGGAATTACCTAGTTGGATATCTAAACATTCGATATATGGGAAATTTAAGTTGGTTTATTGAAGATTTCTCTCTTTTGAAATTAACAATCAAAATGTTGCGAAATTACGTTGAATTATGACTATCGCCGATAATTAGATTACTCACGTGACGTCACAGGAGTCATCCCTTCAGGGGCCACACCCCCGCAGACGTCATTCTGGTCGCCGGGGCTAAATTAGGCGTTTTTTTTTTTTTTTAAAGCCGTATATAAGTAATTTATGGACCAATTTCAGAAATTTAAAAAGAAGCACGAGAAGGATGCAACCTATGCTTGTCAGATATGCATGAGCAAGAGTGACTACCATGGTCACATGAACACACATGCACAAATGAAACCGTTCAAGTGTACCAACTGCGCTAAACAATATATGTTCGTTCCAGTCGCTGTTTGTTCAATTTTACACGTTTTATTTCATGCACAGAATGGTTAACTATCTACAATCCTGTACCTGGCTGTAGGAATCGTGATCTGACATTTTCTGTTTATTTATGTTCAGTGTTTTTGGGAGAAGAACTGGTTACCACTATTCGGTCATTAGTCGTTTAGTGAGGAAACATGCCCAAACCAACCATGTTCTCGATCGACCACGTTCCGGAAGGCCCCGAGCTACCACATTGCAAGAGGACAGGAACCTATTGCGTCATCAACGACGTCAACCGTTTGCGTCAAGTACCGTCTTGAAACAAGCCTGGCTATCCTATAGACGTATTAGCAATCAGACGGTGAGGAACCGCCTCAAAGCAGCAGGTTTAAGGTCTCGACTGTCATCAGACGTCCAAACCTTACTAATCGTCATAAACGGGATCGTAGGATGTGGTGTGGTGACCGGCAGCGTTGGAACCTGTGGTCATGGAGACCTATCCACTGGTCAGACGAAAGTCGCTTCCTCCTCCATACCGTTGACGGGCGAATCAGAGTTTGGAGAGTCAAGAACAGTCGATACACACCAAGGAACATTCTTCCAAGTGTTCCATATGGTGGAGGATCCGTTATGGTGTGGGGTTGCTTTTCTTTTGCTTGCAAGTTGGATTTGGTGACACTACAAGGCACACTTACTGGCGCCCGCTACATTGCAGAAGTGTTGGATCCAGTTGTGATTGACCATTTTTGAAGATCACAGACTTGAAACTCGACCCCTGTTCATGGATGATAATGCTCGGCCTCACCGTTCACGAGCTGTGACTCAACATCTGGAGAACAATGCTGTTTCTCGTATCCCCTGGCCAGCATTGTCTCCATATTTGAATCCCATCGAGCATGTCTGGGACATGATTGGTCGACGTCTACAGAGAAGGAACCCTGCTCCACACAATCTAAGACAACTGGAGGCCGGGCCGCACTTCACGATGAGTGGCAGCAAATCCCCATGGAAAAATTAAAGAACCTTGTCAGGGGTATGCCCAGAAGACTGGCAGCACACGATATTGACACTAAATCGTTCCTAAGGCAATGGCACGGGTTATTCAGTATGATTTCTTCATAATGTTCAGCCGTCAAACTAGAAATGACAATACATTTACGAGTCTGTGTTTTTCACCATTTTCCAGTCAATTTTTGTTTCCTGTTTTTGGTCATTTGAAATCTCTGAAGATTACACAAAAATGTCAACGAATAAAACAATTAATTACACTTCCTCCTGAAAATCGTTTTTCCCCTGTGGGATGTTTAGTTTTGCTATAATGGCCATGGGTCTCTGAAACATACCCCTATCCAAAAAAAGAAGTTAAGGGGGTGCTTAACTTTTTTTACTGTGTTTATATGATATCTGAAGACACTTGGACGATATTGTCTATTCAGCAATATCTGTTTAATCAAAGGGACAGTTCTATCGGGGTATTTTTTGGAAACGAAATTCGAGGGGACATTCCACTTCATGCACTTTTTTTTATCGGCTTCCAGTCCTCGTATTGAATTTAAGGGGACTCAAATGGGGAAAAAATATGCATTAAAGAGGCAGTAGCACGATTTTTCGGTGAAATAAGTCAATGAAATGTATTTGAAAAATAATGTCACCAATAGTAAAATACCCTTCCCTTTTCAGAAAATTAAGTTAAAAATGAGTGTACATGGTTCCGTAAAGCTATGGGAATCGTTTTTGTCATTCAAATAATAAAATGTGTTCACAATAAATGGCCGCCATGCATTTTTTGCTTTATACGCAACACCGTTTTTACCACTACGGAAAATTGCTTTGTGTAATGAGATGTTTTACCCTCTAAAGAAAATATAAATGACATAAACTATCATTATGAATGGGAAATTTGAAAAAATAAAAATTGTAAAAAGCGTGCTACTGCTCCTTTAATATATATGTATGAAACTTAGGGGAAACCGGGGCAGGTTGGGTCAGTAAAACTTAAATTTGTTGCAATGTAATTACATTGACAGAAAATAATTAAAAATTGGTTTACATACTTTCTTTACATCGCAAACGACAAAGCGGAACTTAAAGTTTCCACAAATATGTTAGCATAATTTCGTAAAATACGAAAAAAGAATATTTTAAAATCGACCCAACCTGCCCCGACAGCCACATAAACCTCACTCACGGACAAATATTATTTTACCCTGTAAATAATTGAGCATTATTAAATGAAAACAAGTAATCATTCATTTTTCAATAATAAACTACGCTCTTGGGAGTGGACACCACGATAAATTGAGAGCCTACACTTACGAAATGTTGTTGGGTCTTGGAAGTGAACACTGATTTTATGACCGTGTAATCTTTAAACCAGAAATGCTCCTAAACGCGTACGGTGAACTGTCAAGTCCTTATATTTCGCAGGATTACTGATAATAGGTCAGAAAAAAGTATGTTAGAACTTTAAAACATTTGGATCAGTTTGTGTCAGAGTATTTTTGACGACAGTGTCCTAAATGTCTCAGCAGATAACTCTATACAATGAATTGATGATTTAAAGTTGGTATACGTATAATGTATGGAATGCTCATTAACAGCATGAAATATATCTGCTTAAAAGTGTGTATATCATGAGATATTTAATAAAATTCTACTAACAACAGACAACAGGAAAGTTACCGCCAGCTTTCGGGAGCGGACATTTCCCTGCTGGGAATATTGCTCTGGCGTACACGTTCACACGGGGTGAAAGAAGACTTACAGTATGCTCGCGGAGAACCTGCGGTAAGCAAGGAAAATATGCAGACAAAATAAGAAAGACATAGAGAACACAATAAATTTTTTAAATCGCAGACCCTAGTTTTGGTCATTTTGTACCACTTCTCACGACCGGTAATGACTGTTCGCACTCGATTTTATTATTGATTCATGTATACTAAGCTTAAATCTAGTACTCCTAAAATATCATGTATCTAAAAAAAATCAGGTTTGTGAGATATTCACCTTTAAAGTTGGTACAATGTTCAAAGTCACCAAACTGAAAGGTCATGGTGAAAAAAGTATTAGGAGTTCGCTAAAACAAAGAACAAACTTGTTATTCCCCAATGTTGCAGCTATATATAAACAAAGTTTCAGCTCTTAGGTGCAAATATCTTTGGAGTGGTGTTTCCGCAAAGGTACACAAAAGGTCATAAATTTAAATAAATAAAAATAGAGCCATGGGCTCTGTAGCTCATCAGGGTAACAAAAATGTTATGTTCAAGTCGGAAATAGACTGTTCTCCAGATAAAGTACAATCCCTTGACATGACCTTTAAAAAAAGCCATGGACACCAAAATTGTTGTGTCACTGCATAAAAAACTACATTTTATGAAAATTGGTTGTCGAAGTATCACAATTACTGAAATGTCACCAAATCTACAATTTAGAATCCGCATTGGCTAAAGAGTCCGCACACAATATTTAAGCCATCTAGGTCTTTTTGTTCTGGAGAAGATGAAAATAGGTTTTAAGGTCATGGCCTGTGAGGCCCTTATTTGTGGTCACAGGGTCACCGAATCAATAATTCAGCTATTGGCCAAATAGTCTGCATCTGCACACAATATTACAACCTTCCAGGTCTTTTTTGTTCTGGAAAAAAATAGAGCCATGGGCTCTGTAGCTCATGAGAGTTATTATTGTTTAACGATGAAGACTGAAATATATGTTTAGGTCATGGCCCTTGAGGCCCTTATTTGGGGCACCACAGGTCACCGAATCCACAATTCAAAAACTCCATTGGCTAAAGAGTCTACACACGATCTAGGTCTTTTCTTTCTGGTGAAGAAGATGAAAATAGTTATTTAGGTCATGGCCTATGAGGCCCTTATTTGGGGCCACAGTGTCACCAAATCCTCAATTTAGAATCCCCATTGGCTAAAGAGTCTGCACACAATATAACAGCCTTCTAGGTGTTTTTGTTCTGGAGAAGAAGATGAAAATAGTTTTTTAGGTCATGGCATGTGAGGCCCCAGGAATCCCTATTAGCCAAGGAGTCTGCACACAACATTTCAGCTCTCCAGACCTTTTGGAACTTGAGAAGAAGATGAAAATAGGTTTTTAAGGTTGTGACCCCTGTGACTCCATTTGGGGTCACGGGGTCACGAAATCTTCAATTTAGAATCCCCATCCATTAGCCAAGGAGTCTGCACTCTCTTGACCTTTTGGAACTAGAGAGGAAGATGAAAATAGGTTTTTAAGGATGTGACCCCTGTGACCCCATTTGGGGTCACGGGGTCACGAAATCTACAATTTAGAATCCCCATGCATTAGCCAAGGAGTCTGCACACAACATTTCAGCTCTCTAGACCTTTTGGAACTGGAGAAGAAGATGAAAATAGGTTTTTAAGGTTGTGACTCTTGTGACCCCATTTAGGGTCACGGGGTCACGAAATCTTCAATTTAGAATCCCCATCCATTAGCCAAGGAGTCTGCACTCTCTTGACCTTTTGGAACTGGAGAGGAAGATGAAAATAGGTTTTTAAGGTTGTGACCCCTGTGACCCCATTTGGGGTCACGGGGTCACGAAATCTACAATTTAGAATCCCCATGCATTAGCCAAGGAGTCTGCACACAACATTTCAGCTCTCTAGACCTTTTGGAACTGGAGAAGAAGATGAAAATAGGTTTTTAAGGTTGTGACCCCTGTGACCCCATTTTGGGGTCACGGGGTCGCGAAATCTACAATTTAGAATCCCCATGCATTAGCCAAGGAGTCTGCACACAACATTTCAGCTCTCTAGACCTTTTGTAACTGGAGAAGAAGATGAAAGAGGTTTTTAAGGTTGTGACTCTTGTGACCCCATTTAGGGTCACGGGGTCACGAAATCTACAATTTAGAATCCCCGGGATTAGCAAAGGAGTCTGCACAGAACATTTCAGCTCTCTAGAGTCATTGGTTCTGGGAATAAAGTCGTAAATGCGAAAAGTTTACGGACGGCCGGACGCCGGACGTCATGCAATGCCATGCCATAAGCCCATCGGGCCTTTCAAGCCTGATGAGCTAAAAGGACGAAAATGGGTTTTAAGGTCATGGCCTGTGAGACCCTTATTTTGGGCCATGGGGTCACCAAATCTACAATTTAGAATCCCCAGAGGCTAAATAGTATGCACACAATATTACAAACCTTCTAGGTCTTTTTGTTCTGGAGAGGAAGATGAAAATAGGTTTTTAATATTATGGCCTGTGAGGCCCTAATTTGGGGTCACATGGTCACCAAATCTACAATTTAGAATCTCCTTCAGCCAAGGAGTCTCCACATAAAATTTCAGCTCTCTAGAGTCGTCGGTTCTGGAGAAGAAGTAAAAAAAAAGGCGAAAAGTTTACAAACGGATGGACGGACAGACGGACAGACGGACGGACGCCGGACACCATGCCATGCCATAAGTCCATCGAGCCTTTCAGGCCTGATGAGTTAAAAAGTTTTAAAAATTCAAGACGGCGGCTTAACCACAGGTGAAGTTTAGCGCAAATATATTTCATTGTAGATATCAGTTATTTCTGTTTCTCTTAAAATAGATTTGACAAGGTTTCCAGGATGAAGCAGTAATGAGGTGTTACGTTTCCAGTGACCTTATATTCTCTCTTGAATGCTTCAGTTTTATAGATTAAGGATATTAGAATCCTTACATGATACTGATCCCGTGAAAGTAAAATAAAATCTAATCTGGTAGAAGTGTTCTGTACTGTGATCTATTTTAGTTGCTATTCGTTCTAGAGTCCATGTGAACGCAATTCTCATATTATTCCCAATTTTATCCCACCGGTATGTAATACCGTGGGATATAGTCGTCGCCCTATCCGTCTGTCTGTTCGTCCCTCCGCCTGTCCGTCCGTAATCATTTCGTTTTCGGAGCAGAACTCCAAAACTGGTCATCATATCTTTCTGAAACTTTGCATGTGTATTACCCACCAAGTGAAGTGGTGCCTTTTGATATTTTCAGATTTCTGAATTTAAATTCGTTTCCATAGAAACGTGTTGATTTTGGACTTTGTTCAGAGACAGGTTCGTTTCCAGAGCACAGCTCCAAAACTCTTCATCATATCTTCTTGAAACTTTGCATGTGTATTAACCACCAACTGAAGTGGTGCCTTTTGATATTTTCAGATTTCTGAAAATTAATTCTTGTTCCGTTTCCATGGAAACGTATATGATTTGGACTTTGTTCAGAGATAGGTCTGCTTCTGGAACACAAATCCAAAGCCCTTAACATACCTGAAGTATATGTAATACCCACTAACTGAAGTACGGTAGTAGATATACAATTATGATTATCTGTCAAAGATGTGTTTTACAAGTTATGTGGGACCGGTGGGATATGTCATCTTCTGATGACTCTTGTTTATATACGACATTACTTTTTTTTCAATGAAGAGATAAATTCAATTTTATACAAACTTTTTACCAGTTAAAAAAACAATTAGACAATTATTCATATGAATAAAGCACAAATTCTCTTAAATATGTGTTACTATTCCAAATGGTCAATAATCACACCTCTACACTCCATTTCAATATCCAATGTTTGCTGAGGCTAAAGAATAATTAGAGTTTGTTTTTCTTTTGTCAAAACCTAAAAATTTTAAAAAAGACCCATAGGCGTAGGAACGGTTTGGATGGTGAGAGGTGGGGGTGGGGGTGGGGGTGGGGGGTAAATTTGACTTTTTGAGAGAGGTGAGCCTAGCGAACAGTTTCGAGAGTATGTATGTCATTCAATACATTAACATTACAATTTCGCAAACAAATGTCAGAGCAGTGTTAAAATTAAATGTTTTAATCACATGCTTGATTGCCATTTACGCTTCAAATCGAGAGCAGAAGCAAACTCCTCCTAGTGTATAATATATCCCTGCTTCTTAACCAATGAAAACTCATCTTTCAGTGGCCATGTCGACCGAGTCATGGTTATATACACCTATGAGACCTGATGCGGGTGGAAACCCAATCTTAATAAATTTAGATCAACAGGTATAAAAGATTATACCGAGTTGACTGTATATCCATGATATAGGACAGTCGATCTAAATTTATTTAGTTTTGCGGAAACCAGAAACAAATTCTTCTCTTTTTTTGCCTTAGCTAAGAAGTATGGACACACAAGGCTTTTGATTCTGAAGATAATAGGTTTTTAGGATGTGGTTCCTGTGACCCTTATTCAAAGCCACAGAGACAACAATTAAACAATTCATGATCCCCATTCGCTAAGGAGCATATTGCACAAAAGGTGTTTAGAGAAATGACACAAATTGGGTTTTAGGACGTGGTCCCTGCGACCCTATTTGGGGGCTACACAGTCACCAAACTTACATCTTATAAGTGATGTGATTTTAGTTTCTGATGTTATATCGGGGCCGTGTTTACTTTTAAACCTCCCTTGAACGCGATTGCCCAATGTAGCGCTACGTAGCAAGGCGAGCAAACTTCGAGGAATTTGCACTAAGTCGTTCAAGAGAGAATGAGCGCTACTTGAGCGCTACATTGAGCAATCAATGAGCGATTATAAGCGCTCGCTGTTATTTAACGGGGCCCTGGTCTTCAAAGACAGCTATCAATTTTATAAACGTATGCAGACAAATGGGGGTTAACGGTAATAACTGTGTAGCGCCTTGAGCATGCATTGTGCATGGATATGTTCGCATTATAAATATACTATTATTATTATTAATAATATCTAGATACAACAAATATTGTTGTTTTTAGAAGAGGACGTTTATCTAAAAATGAAAATTGGTTTGATAAAGGAGAACGTGTTTTGACAGTCGATTCATATAGATATCTTGTAAATTTACTAAATGTGTCTTAGATTTATCAACTCGGGGTAAAAGGGCACTATTAGAAGTAATTCACCATTTATATACATTAAGCACCGTAGACTATTCCGTTTACCGTTTGGTGCCCAAATCCAACCAATGCTTTTGTATGGGGCTGAAGTGTGGGGTAGTTTTAACTTTCATAAAATTGAACATGTACATATGACAGCTTGTAAGAGGATGTAAATGTGGGTCCTCAAACACCAAATCCAATGGTTTATGGTGAATGCGGACGTTACCCACTGTTAATCCATGGTCATGACGTCACTCTATTGTGTTATCAGTTGATTATTATTTAGGAATCAACTGGTCATTGACTGTCCCAGTCAGGAGGGGTGTTAGATTTAGACATTTTCAGTAATGGCTAATCGAGTACACTTTTCGAGACTGATGTATTTTGTCTTAGTGTACCTGAATAGGATCTTAAAATATCTCTCAACTAGACAAGTTAATATTTGTAATGCATGAACCTGGATTCGAACATGCAACCCTTCGCTTGGTAGTCAGCGCTTCTAGCAATTAGGCCACAAGACGCTGTTAGAAACCTTAGGATTGTTTGTCAGTAAGAATCCCCGTTCTATTCATGGCACGGAAGGCATGGAAAGGCAGAGTTTTAGCTGTCAATCACTTCGCTTCGCGTGGAAGTTTTGCGCTGCACGTACTGGAAGAATCCATTTCATGAGGGCCGCAGCTACTTGTACCATATCCGATGAATGAGCACCGAAAGTTGAAAAATAATTGATTTTGTTATTCCATAATTGAAATTCATTGTTCAAATGTAAAATAATCACATATGCATGTTTCGTGAAGTTATACATGGATTAAGATGGAGAATGCACGAGGAGCAGTGGATTCGTTAAAAATAATCAATTCGCCCCTTCGGGGCTCGTTGATTATTTTTAACGAATCCACAGCTCCTCATGCACTCTCCATTACTACATAAATGCACAATGTCGTTTTATTAAATACTGGCTTATACTTGTAAATATGTTCCAGCAAAGAATACCCAAAAAGCTTATGATAATTATGTCAATGTATTATGATAATTGTGTTTATGACAACTATGCTTCGTCTGTACGTAATTTAAAATTTTTTTCCTAAAAAAATCATAATTGGCACTATTTTCTGTGACCCCACCTTTGAACTGACCTTTACCCTTGCGCACATCCGGGTCACTGCGCGCAGCGTTTCTCAATTGGTAGTTAAAGGGAGACACTTCGGGCGAATTCTGACCGCCGCTAACGAGCCCATTACGTATTTGATTTTATGGCCAACACGGTCACGTGACTCAAACTGGGCTTCTGCCGAGCGAGCTCGTCAATGTCAAGGCGGGGGATTTCCCCTTTCGACACGCGATCGCTGATTGGCTGTTTCATCTCACTGCACACCGACATGTACACCTTGTCCTGAGTTGTTCACGCTTCTGATGTCGTATTTGAAGAGTAAATGTTTATACATTCTATAAATATTATTAGTAATGACAATATTTAACATCTTGAAACGAAATTAATAGAAATATTTTCAACTCGAAATTATTTGACAGGTTGTTGATACAATCTTTCGGAATCTACTTCTACATTAAAACTTCACATACGGGATTAAATGTAAATGTAAGAACACGTATATATTACTTTAACGGCATGTATTTCAAGATGCCGTTAAAAGATGTCAAACAGGGTTACAGGTACACACACACATTTATCATTGCTAAACTGCATGTAATGTTCGTCCAGGATTGTGATTTCAACAAGTTTGTTACAATATTTCATAGAGAAAGTCGTCGTTTACCAAGTTTCTGAATACCAATAAATAATAATATAATTTAAATGCTACTAAATGATTTCAAAAAATGCATTAGAGGGGTAATATTACGACATCGATTTCCTGAAAAGATGTGTGCATGTTTGGTGAAAATATCATGGTTACAACTCACATTTCATTCAACGTTTCTTTGTTGCTGTCACGTTTGATATCAGTGACAAAGTATATCCAAAAGTGTAAGAACATAAACATAAAAGGTTATTTTAATTCAAGTTTGTCGATCAAAATATTGTTTAGACCCCTATATGATGCAATGCAATGCAAACCATTTTCACTTGCTATATGAGTTTTATGAAATTTATTTCATGTATAAATGCATGAACTGGATTGGTCAACAACTGAACAAACTCACTGAATTTTACATGCAAATTGTTGCACTGTACTTTCACACATATACATTATGATTATTGTGTTCATAAATTTGATACATGATGTATAAATGTGAACCATACATGCGTTGTTGATTGGCATTTACAAAAGTCATCTAGACTTGTTTTCCAATTCATTTCTTCTAATTGAATAAAACACAATTAAACAACATTGTGATTATACACATTTATAGACAACGAACAAGATCGAATGAAATCATTTTTGTTACCAAACTTGCTGTACATCTTGTAAATGAAAACGACACGGATCGGTAATACGCTGATAGAATTTACTTGCCGCTCCATATACAAATGATCAGTTTCGCGTACCATATAGACGCTTCTTCAAGATCAAAGATGGGAGAAGTGTTGTTACAGCAAATTAGTTTACGTAATTAAGCAGAACAAAGTCAAATAAGCTTAGTATAGGTGAGAAAAAGGGAGGAGCCTCGAGTGTAATTATTATGTTTTTACAGTTAACAAGTTTACTGGACCGGTTCTATTACACAACAACTGGCATCTCGGTGACCGGCATGTCAATAGACATGTTAATTGTCAAATGTTCGGTCTTGGTGACACAATGCTGATCATGACAACAAATACACATTAATGCGACATTCAGTCTAGATATTGTCAGCCAATCAAAGTTATGAATATTTATTCGACCAATGGAATTTAGGAATAGGATGATAGTTTTGTATTTTGTTTGTTTGACACTCATTTGAATAAAACCATATCATTGGACGATTACTAACGGTCACAATCTCTGAACGCAGACGTAAAAACGTCAGTCCAATAACAATTAGGCAACTTAGGGTGTTATACGACGATGTGCATGGATTACCAAGCTCACAGGTTCGTTATTCTTATCACACATTGTAGATTGCTATTCGCATGCGAAATATTTGCAAAATCATCACAATTGTATTTTGGTTATATTTACAAAAATGATATAATTGGCCTGTACGTCGTGTGTATGTTTTCTCTATACTTTCACATACAGTCATTGGCCAAAAGTCTGTTCGCTGTGACGTAATTTCCATAGATTTCCATGTTAATCAGTTATTGCGAGAATAATTTTCTTAATTCAAGTAAAAGTGCATTTGCTGCCATATTTTGTAGACAGCTTTGAAATCAACTCAGCTATGCGCACATAGTTACATTTCATTTACCGGTTAATTAGTTTTTGAATGACACTTGTTTAAACATCATATGTACAACTTGTGATTCCAATGTCCCATTGACGGTAATCTGTAACGACGGAATGTTGCATATATGTGTTGTTTAAGAAGATGTATTTTTTTTTATAATAATAGGAAACTTTAATGGTAATTATGTGTCTGTAGCTCAGATAATTTGCATTATTTTGGAAAGGATTTCAGAACCAGTCGCCAAACAAATAACTTATGAAAATTATTCTCGCAAAAGATAATTAACATGTAAGTCTATGGAAATTACGTCACTGCGAACAGACTTTTGGCCACTGACTGTGTATAAGACGCTCGCATCCGTTGAGTATCGCGCTTGTACGGCAAGTAGTGGCGAGTAGGCCTCTGCGCAATGAAAACACCGCTGAGTAGAGGGAGCGCTGATTGAGATTTCCGCCTCGCTGTGAGCTAATTAATTAATGCCTTCCACAGCTAAATTCGCCGAAGTGTATACCTTTAAACCTCACACGAGGAGGTAGTTGTTTTAACTTTGTCTTGTTGTCGTCCCGTAGTGTCCAAGTAATTGTCCAGTAGTTGTCCAAGTCTGTAGTTTGTCGACGTCTTGATTTTTTAATAGTAAAAGCAAGAAAAGTGATATAGTACGGCACGTGAGGGCATTATAAAGAAGAATTGTAGCCCAGTAGTCTGTAGTACAGTGGCGCACGTGCAACTCGTGAAGAAACATGGCGGCGGTCTGAAGCCCAGGCGAACATTATTTCTATCGTGAACGAACGTTAATGGCTGGTAATAGTGATAGATTGAGGCATAAAACCAGAATAAACTACGCCCAGCTGAACTCTATCGGCAGAAATATGGAAGTTAACGGAGGGGACGACAGTGCCGATAGCCAGATAATATGCGAAACCGAAGACAGGTTAGAAGCAGAAGAACGCGCCCTTATCGAGGATAACCGTCGTCTCCAGCAGGAAGCAGTGGATACAGAGCTGAAGTTACGCAGGGAGCGGATTGGAAGACTGAAGGATCAACAGACACGTCTGAAGCAGGCTATATCTTCCAACTATTCAACCGGCAGGATTCAGCGAGCGGCGGAATTTGTGAACGACGACCCGAACTCAACTTCCGGTAAGCAGATAACATTGGACGAGCTTCGGGATATCGACGAGCTTCGACACAACGTCAACTACAAGCTGAAATTACTGGATGTTCTTAAAGGTGACGAAGATACAAGTCCGGATCAACGCAGCTCAAGACCAAAAGACTCTGAGCTGGCACGTTTGAAGCTTGAAACCAGTCAAGCCTGTAAGGCCGCATATGCAGGGGGTACAAGGCAGAACTTACTGGTTCAGTTGAGGGCCTTCCTCTTGTTTTGTACATATTTTCAATTGCAGTATCTTCCTGTTTCCCAGTCTGATTAAAATCGACCTTGTTCCGAGGAATAAAATTTGCAAAAGTTTGCATCTACCGGGATACGAACAGGTTCTGTAGATTCCTCGGTTTGGCGTGGAAACCACCTACGAACGATACGAGTTCGTATCCCGGTAGATGTACTATTTTTCAATTTTTATTTTTGCAATTTTTATTCCACGGAAAACCGTCGATTTTAATCAGACTGTCCTGTTTCCTTGGATACTTTGTGTGTTTATATAACTTTCCTTTCAAGGAGCCTGAAGGCAGTCTCTTCCATCAAAAACTATGTTAATGGTGTTAAACTGTTGCACTTGTATACCTCTTCTCCATTTCCAAGCTTAAAGAGCTTCCAGCTATCACTTTTGTTCAGAGGCCTTTCCCGTTTAAAGCTCCATCACCCTCGTCAGGCTTTACCTATCACTCCACCCCTACTGGCCCAGTTCCTCCCAGCTTTAGATCTTAATTCCCCAGTCGACGCCACTTATACGTGTTTATTTGTATTTGCCTTCTTTTCAATGGCCAGGAAATCAAATCGTGTACCTCAAAACCCTTTGGCTTTTAATCCTAAGCGCCAACTCACTAGGGCTCACATTTTGGAATCTACTACCTCCCTTTTAGTAATTTTTCAATGGTCTAAGACCATACAGTTTGGCCAACGTCATCTCACTATTCCTCTCTTACATATTCCAAATTCCCCACTTTGCCCGGTGACAGCCTTTTAGAGGATGTCTCGATTGGTCCCACTTTCTCTTACAGCCCCAGCATTTTCCATTCCTAGCAAGGGAACTTACATCCCCATTTCATACTCTCAACTTCAATCTAAGTTAAAGCACTTGATTGCCTCCACCGGTCCTGATCCAAACGACTACTTTTCTCACAGCGTTCGAAGAGGTGGCGCCTCTTGGGCCTTTAAAGCCAAAGTTCCCTCTCTTCTGATTCAACTTCATGGTGATTGGCATAGTGATGCCTACAAGCTCTACCTGCATACCGATCTTAATGATCGCACTCTAGTAGCGCAGGCAATGCGTTCTATAATGTAACTTCCTTTTTAAGGTAATATTGTATTGGAGGCCTTCGGCTTGGCCGCCTTCCTGTTCAGGTCAGCATTAGGCTTTGCCTGCTGTTGGTATATATATTTTAACCTCATACATTTAATTTACAAAAACATAAGTTAATATATTGTTGCAATTTGCCTTTCTGAGGCCTTGCTACTTGCTGTATTGTATTGCAATTATTGTCTGTGTTTGTTGCTCGTGTTTTTAACTGGCAAAGTATATATTTCATGTAACTACCAATTTATCAACTTATAATATTCATACATATATACTCATTACAATATCATCGTAGGCACAATGTAACCAGGCCTACGATTTTGCCAATCTTCAATAAACATTTAAACCTTTATTGCGTTGTTCTTGAATAGGAGGCAATTTAATGTTTTCATATGGTTTTGGTTTGTTATTTCAAGGTGTCGGGAGTGAATAATTGTTTCTTCGGAGGTTTAAACAAGTTGCAGTTGATATGTATATACAGACATGGAATAGTACAATTCAAGAAAGTTCAAGATATAGATTGTATAGACAATATAAAAGCCTACTTGTACCAGTGAAATATCTTACAGTGCTTATTAATTTAAAAAAACATAGAAATATAATTAGCTTCCCTTCCTTTACATTATCAACACAAAGGAAAAACATAGCAATATAAATTTAATGGCATTATGTTAAATACAAAAAATATAAATGATACAGACAGGCTGTCTCGCTAGCACAGTAAGGAACACACAGTTATACAAATGAGAACAGCCTACCTGTAACAGTAACTAGAAAAAGGTGTAGGTTTACATATACATTAGGTAAATGCAATGAAGATTACAATAAAATACTGCAATTATTTTGCCCATAAATACCATGCCGAATGCGCCAAAAATTGCGGAATAATAATATTGATGCTGGGTTAAAATGAGGATTTGTATTTTGGGGTTTTCATTTCAAGATGAGTGACCTCATTCTATCAACCACCATAGCACGATCCTGAAAATCACATTGTATGTATTGCTTGAAAGCATCACTTGCCCAGTCTCATTGCAGCTGAATTAGGTGTGAAGGCACGTGTGCTTTAAAGGCCCATGTTGCACCTCCTCTTCTGAAGCTGTGAGAGGAGTATTATGCTGGATTTCTGCCAGATCTTTGGATTAAAGCTTTTACATATTGTGTGAACTGTGAGTAGATGACAGGTATTACCTTCCCTCTTGGGGCAGGCACACAGAAAGCTGGATCCTTGTCTGACGCTGGCACAGAGAGCACATCCGTTTATAGGCATTCACTGGACATAGAGGAGAGTCCGGGATTTGTAAGAGTGGTAGCTTGAGAACTTGCGCCCCGTACTGTTTGGTTTTGGACCATTTGAGTAGAACTAACAGCACTGTGTCAGACAGTAAAACATAACCTCGGCAAAGCTGCTTTTTTTAATCAAAGGAAGCATGGGACAAAGGTACTAAATTAGATTTCCTACTCATGAGGAAAAAGGCAAAAAGTGAGAGACACCAAATTGTAAACTGTACCCGGTCTTTGAAGTCTAACAGTTCATGGAATTGCAGGAGAATATCTGGAGTTATTGCAAGTGCCTGAGTTGGACGGTGAGGATTCAATCTGCTTAATCCTCTATACAAAAGACGTATCTCAAATGTCTGTAGATCCGGGAAAGGAATACCAGAATATAGGTGCAATACTTTTACTTCACTGACATAATTCTTGACTGATGCAAAGGCCCTAAATGAGTGAGATAAAAATTGTATGTACAAACATAAATCCTCACAGGATACTGGCATAGCTTGCAGCTTATAATGCTCACAAAACAAAAAGAATGTTTTCCATTGAATCTTCAGATTTGTCCTGGTACCCACAGCAAAGGCAGCTCTCCTCGATTGAAGCACCTCTGCCTGCAGTCTCATCAGCTCTTGCTCTGCAAACATAGGATTATCTACCAATCACTGGAAAATTCAAACATTTCATTAGATACAAACTCCTCATATAAGTTACAGTATCCTTGTGAATATGTAAAAAACAGATCATGCATCTCAGGGTCTTGCCATCTCGACAAACAATCAGGGATCCTGTTGTTCACTCCCGCTATGTGAACTGCTCTGAGTTCAAACTCCTTTATTGCTTGTAGATAAGCAATTTCACGCAGACAAGATTGGAGAAATGATGATCTAGCAGCTCCCGAGTTTATGACAGTCACAGACACCTGATTGTCACACTGGATTAGGATTTTTCGTCCCCGCCACAGCTTTCCCCACAGCTTGGCACATACAATAACTGTGAGAAGTTCCAAAGAATAAATGTCCAATTGTTGTTCGTTCAAAAATTCTGTGAAATTAGCATGGAAGAATTTGCCTTGATAAAAATCTACACATCGGGATAGGCAAGCATCCGAGGCAAATAGTTCTGACCATTCTTCGAGCAGCATCATGGAGATTCCACTGTAAGTTGGCAGGAAATGCAACCACCACTGAATGAATGTTATGGTTGTTAGAATGTTGGTTGAACTTTGTTCAGGTATTTATTGGATGTTTTAATCTGATAAATATATTAGACTGTTTACTTTAAGTTTAATATGATGAACTTAAATGATGGTAGATGGTTAAAGTAATTGACAGTTATTGTTTCGAAAATTGAGTTGAAGTAACACTTACCAACACTTTTCAGTAGGTGAGCGAAGCACCTGCAGATAGAAGGCGTCATCGTGTCCATCTGGGGGACAGAGAGATATGTACTGTTTGTAGAGGCGTACATGACATCGCTCCGGGTTTTTCGCTGGGTAGTGGTTCACGTCTTTTGGGGTCAGTTTGCGGTGTTTGATCCCCCCTTGCAGTGTTTTTGAATAGTCTTCATGGTAATTCAAATATTCTTTTCCGTTTGAACTTTTCAGCGTTATTTGAGAGTTCTTAAACCTGAGCTTTCGATGTTCATGGCCACTTCGCAAAGAAAAGTTTATTCCATTTAGATACAAAATGGTATTAAGTAAAGTACGGGGGTTCCGATTACCAAGTTGACCAGTCTTCCATAGCAATTCCTAGTCATTTTCGGAAATCACCTCTGCTGGTTTCTTGGTGACACCTATGCCTTTGTGAGTGAGACGTTTCATTTCCCCATCGAGGACTTGACGAAAGTTTTGAAATGTTTCATTATGTAAAACTTTCACATCCCTCTTAGTCTTCCTTTTCAAGAATGACTGTATGCCCATTACAATTTGGAAAATTGTTATTGCGGGGTATTCCTCGCCCTTTTGTCTTCTTACCTCGATAACAAATATTGGCATGAATTTAGCTAATTCTTCATCTGTCATCGATTCCAAATTTTTCATTATCTTTTCAACGTTATCATGGCGATTGTTTCTTGCAACTGCCCAGGAGGTGAAAGCGTTACTTGCCCATATGTCTCGGCGTCTTGTGTTCTCCGGCACAGAGTACTCTGCCCTGTTCTCGAGATCCTCCGCAGTTGAAGCGAAAAATCTATCCCCATCCTTTTGCGCAATTTTCACAAAATTGTCGACATCTTCTTCTGCCTCTATTTCCTGAGAGGTTCGAAAAAGCTCTTCGTCGCTTTCCATATTATCAACCGTACGCGATGTACTTCGCCGACTCAAGACACGGACAAATGTATGGCTAGCTGCACGTGCGTGATTGATCATGTGATCGCATGCGACTGAACCCTTGCTCGTGCAATCGACAAGTCGCATACTTTTTGCGCATTGCTGCGACGTTTGAAACCAGTTTACTGACGTCACATTGTAAATTTTTATTTTTATTTAAATGGAATTGTAACTACACGTTATCTACTCTAGAAGTATTACAAACATAGTTTATATCTTTTAATATGCCTATGTATCAACTTACATGTGAATCGGTCGACTTTACTTCGTTCGCTGTATTTTGAGAGTACATTCGATCATGTTGAGGTACGATATGTGGACGAGTCCAAGTTAGAAAGGGGGTCAGTTTGTTAGTTTGATTGTGTTTCAATATACCCATGTTGTGTAAGACAGTTATAAACCTCCCTAAGGGTGATATGAGACATAGCCATCTCGCGCAAGCGCTCGATGGCTATGTCTCATATCACCCTCAGGGAGGTTTATAACCTTAACATATTTTAACCTCATACATTTAATTTACAAAAACATAAGTTAATATATTGTTGCAATTTGCCTTTCTGAGGCCTTGCTACTTGCTGTATTGTATTGCAATTATTGTCTGTGTTTGTTGCTCGTGTTTTTAACTGGCAAAGTATATATTTCATGTAACTACCAATTTATCAACTTATAATATTCATACATATATACTCATTACAATATCATCGTAGGCACAATGTAACCAGGCCTACGATTTTGCCAATCTTCAATAAACATTTAAACCTTTATTGCGTTGTTCTTTAATAGGAGGCAATTTAATGTTTTCATATGGTTTTGGTTTGTTATTTCAAGGTGTCGGGAGTGAATCATTGTTTCTTCGGAGGTTTAAACAAGTTGCAGTTGATATGTATATACACACATGGAATAGTACAATTCAAGAAAGTTCAAGATATAGATTGAATAGACAATATAAAAGCCTACTTGTACCAGTGAAATATCTTACAGTGCTTATTAATTTACAAAAACATAGAAATATAATTAATTTCCCTTCCTTTACATTATCAACACAAAGGCAAAACATAGCAATATAAATTTAATGGCATTATGTTAAATACAAAAAACATAAATGATACAGACAGGCTGTCTCGCTAGCACAGTAAGGAATGCACAGTTATACAAATGAGAACAGCCTGCCTGTAACAGTAACTAGAAAAAGGTGTAGGTTTACATATACATTAGGTAAATGCAATGAAGATTACAATAAAATACTGCAATTATTTTGGCCATAAATACCATGCCGAAGGCGCCAAAAATTGCGGATAATAATATTGATGCTGGGTTAAAATGAGGATTTTGTATTTTGGGGTTTTCATTTCAAGATGAGTGACCTCATTCTATCAACCACCATAGCACGATCCTGAAAATCACATTGTATGTATTGCTTGAAAGCATCACTTGCCCAGTCTCATTGCAGCTGAATTAGGTGTGAAGGCACGTGTGCTTTAAAGGCCCATGTTGCACCTCCTCTTCTGAAGCTGTGAGAGGAGTATTATGCTGGATTTCTACCAGATCTTTGGATTAAAGCTATTACATATTGTGTGAACTGTGAATAGATGACAGGTTTAACCTTCCCTCTTGGGGCAGGCACACAGAAAGCTGGATCCTTGTCTGACGCTGGCACAGAGAGCACATCCGTTTATAGGCATTCACTGGACATAGAGGAGAGTCCGGGATTTGTAAGAGTGGTAGCTTGAGAACTCGCGCCCCGTACTGTTTGGTTTTGGACCATTTGAGTAGAACTAACAGCACTGTGTCAGACAGTAAAACATAACCTCGGCAAAGCTGCTTTTTTTAATCAAAGGAAGCATGGGACAAAGGTACTAAATTAGATTTCCTACTCATGAGGAAAAAGGCAAAAAGTGAGAGACACCAAATTGTAAACTGTACCCGGTCTTTGAAGTCTAACAGCTCATGGAATTGCAGGAGAATATCTGGAGTTATTGCAAGTGCCTGAGTTGGACGGTGAGGATTCAATCTGCTTAATCCTCTATACAAAAGACGTATCTCAAATGTCTGTAGATCCGGGAAAGGAATACCAGAATATAGGTGCAATACTTTTACCTCACTGACATAATTCTTGACTGATGCAAAGGCCCTAAATGAGTGAGATAAAAATTGTATGTACAAACATAAATCCTCACAGGATACTGGCATAGCTTGCAGCTTATAATGCTCACAAAACAAAAAGAATGTTTTCCATTGAATCTTCAGAATTTTCCTGGTACCCACAGCAAAGGCAGCTCTCATCGATTGAAGCACCTCTGCCTGCAGTCTCATCAGCTCTTGCTCAGCAAACATAGGATTATCTACCAATCACTGGAAAATTCAAACATTTCATTAGATACAAACTCCTCATATAAGTTACAGTATCCTTGTGAATATGTAAAAAACAGATCATGCATCTCAGGGTCTTGCCATCTCGACAAACAATCAGGGATCCTGTTGTTCACTCCCGCTATGTGAATTGCTCTGAGTTCCTCCTTTATTGCTTGTAGATAAGCAATTTCACGCAGACAAGATTGGAGAAATGATGATCTAGCAGCTCCCGAGTTTATGACAGTCACAGACACCTGATTGTCACACTGGATTAGGATTTTTCGTCCCCGCCACAGCTTTCCCCACAGCTTGGCACATACAATAACTGTGAGAAGTTCCAAAGAATTAATGTCCAATTGTTGTTCGTTCAAAAATTCTGTGAAATTAGCATGGAAGAATTTGCCTTGATAAAAATCTACACATCCGGATAGGCAAGCATCCGAGGCAAATAGTTCTGACCATTCTTCGAGCAGCATCATGGAGATTCCACTGTAAGTTGGCAGGAAATGCAACCACCACTGAATGTCCTTCCGTACTTCACCTTGCACAGGGGAAGGGGTATGATTGGATAAACACTTCATCCATGCGATAAAACAAGAAATGAATACCCGCCCTTATCTTACACAGGTTGCAACAAAGCTCAGTTTACCCAATAGGGATTGGGCTTGGCGAAGATATACCACTTTCTTGGGTACTAACCATTGTTTCAAGAGTTCGTGAATATCACGTATCTTTGCATCTTCAACTTCTAGTGTAAGAGATTCTGTGTCCAAGGTAACGCCCAAAAATGTCATTCTTGTTGCGGGTGGACAAGCTTTATTTTGTGACTCCTTTAAGCCCCATTGAGACAACACATTACCAAACTCTTTAAATGCCTCTTCAGCTTTGTCAGGGTCTTCAGCACCTCCAAAATCCTCCAGATAGATGACCAGCTTATATCCTCTTCTTTCCAATTCGAAAGATACTGCCGTTGTTACCCTCTGGCAAATCATAGCAGCTGATCTGAGGCCCATAGCTAGAACAGTGTCCACATACATCTTCCCTTTCCACGAAAAAACTAGCAAATGAATATCCCCTGGATCAACTGGAAGTTGTCTGTATGCTCGCTTCAAGTCCCTTTTGAACAACAGGAAGCTACGTCCCTTCTGTTTAATTACATCTACCAAATTATCAACAGTTGGGTAGCTAAGCTTACAGAATTCTTCCATATAGAAATGTTTGTCAATTCCATTGTTAACTGAATCTCCACCAGGAAAGCTCAAATCCATAATAATCCTTCTTTCGTCACAGTCTTTCTTTGGGACAGTGTTTAGTGGTGACAAAGCTAATGGAACTTGAAAAGGAGATTTTTTGAAAGGACCTACTGTAGCACCTTGAGATAATTCCACCCGGATGTAGTTGTCAATAGCCTTGGGATAGTCTCTAGCACCCCTGTGATTCCTTGGTACAGATGTACTATATGAACAACCTTGAAATCCTAAAGGCCACCCATACTGCAAAAAGTCAGCAACTGGCTTATCAGTGTAATGCTCTAAGGATTCTCTGATATTCAAAGCACTAGGAACCGGTATTCTACAGCCTAAAGCATTGGGCAATCCAGAACATCTTATCCTTTCATGAGCCATGACATAATATTGGATATTGTCTAAACCATTAGGCTTATCTGAAATACAAGGGCTGCTATCAATTGGATTGCAATTTCTAACACCTGTGGAAATATCATGTTTACCACCAAGTGAATTAACTATGACATGAACAGGGGAGCAGGTAGGTTGGTTGAGATCAAAAGATTCACCTCCACACTGAAGACTGTCTTCATCTTGGGAAACTGAACATTTCAGTTGACAAGATTGAGTGGATGTAAAATTCTCTGATCCCCCACCCTCCTGTCATCGTTGTGATAGGGCATGTGGGCATGCAGAAGAACACTCTGGGTGTGGGCGTTTTTCCCTATCTTTAAGCCAACACGTAGCGCAAATGTGCTGTAACAGACGCAGTTTGTCCTTGACCATGACAGTGTGGGGTGCTTGCTTAAAACATCTATTGCGCTGAAACAAAGCACAGAACCAAGGACGACCATTAGGCCCTAGCTCAACATTGCCCCTATTTTGATCGAACTTTGCATGCCCACTTACCGAGGAGAGAGATTGACGACTTGATCTCCCATTAGCGAAATTAACCCCCTTGTTAAGAATATGCCTGGCTAAGATTGGACTTTCCAGATAACTCGAGTCATCTCCCCAAGTTTTATCCAGGCAGCATAGAAGTTTTGAACGGCATTCCATTCATAGACTTTGGAAAAATAAGCTATCTTTTTAAGTAATTCAAGTCGTCCTACTCTCTCTGAACTAGAGTGACAATTTCTAATAATATCAAGCTCTCCAACAACAAGCAAACTAAAATCCATTAACATTTTCTGCTACAATTTCATATTCCAAACATGAATGAGGCCATAACTGAGTGGAAACAACAATGTCCGCACTTCTACCATCAATGCCTGATTTGTTACCTCTTGCATTTTTGGTAGGCCGCTGGGCTGTGCTATTTGCTTGTTCCTCTTCATCCTTGCTGTCCAGATTTTGCAGTAAGTTCCCAAACTTGTGATTCACAGCACTGTTCAGATTTTCTAAATCCTGCAGCTCCTTCACAGATACTTGTTGGGTATTTCCTGTCTTCCGTTTTGCTGCTCCTCTTCCAACTTGGTCCTGCTCCTCATCCTGCTGCTGCTCCTGTCTCTGTTGAGCTTGTCCGGATACAGGTTCATCCAACTCCTCCTGGAGCCGCTTTATTTCGTCTTTGAGACCCTGAATCCTTGTAGTCTCTGGGTCTGAACAGCTTCCTTCTTCTTCTCCACCTTCTGGAGCTTTAGCTTGTCAATCATGTCAAGCAATTCTTGTTCCTCTCCTTCTGAAGATTCCCGTACCTCTTCAATATCACTGACATCTTCATCCTCATTAATATCCTTTGTAGCCATTCTACGAGGTCTTCTTTCTCCACTTGAATTATACAATGCGTAGTCTAGTGTAGACCTTGACCGTTTACTCTGTTTCTTGGCCATATAATTCACCAATACTTAAATCTAACTGCGTTGAAACATGAACTTAACAGGAAGGCAGACTTGAGAATAATGAGAAGGATAAGAAAGGTGATTATAAAGAACAAGGAAACAATCAAGATGAGAAGCTGATAGGCTCAAGCAGCTTGGGGTTTAATGAGTGGTAGAAGTAACAAAGGGGGAAGGTAATGAAAGGCCCACCAGCTTGCACATAGGTAAATTAGCAGAGGGAGCTAATTAAGTATTTTGAGATCAAAATATGTCGTTTGTTAGGATTAGAGCAGGTATTTTAAAGTTAAAGGTAAATGAGGGGCGGTGGCTAGGAAAAACAACGTATATGCCCTATATGTAACACAGGAGTCGAAGATGAGTTCCATTTTATATTGAATTTTATGACAATTTAAGAAACCATTATATACCACATTTGTATTATGATAACCCATCAATCTATAAATTCAATCAACTAATGTCCCCTACATCTGTAAAGTTACTGAACAATTTATGCAAATATTTATGTCTAAGTTTTGAATTAAGACATAATCATCTTAATACTGTATATATGTATCCTTGTACGTGAACCGAGGCCTTCATACAAATAAAATACTAGACTTGACTATATATATTCATCAATGGCCTAAGAGTCTGTATACAAGTGTACAGCTTCCTGGAAATGTTATTTCTGGAGAAAACAAAAATAGAGCCAGTGGTTCTGTAGCTCATTAGGCATTACACTATTCAACAAAAAGACATAATCATCAACATCCCCCGCCAGACCCAATTAATCGGAACAAGAGCAATCATTTGAGAAAAAATAATTGTGAGCTTCTCATTTCGATTACCTCGAGCCAACTGATTTGATCTTAAACAGTTATTTTAAGATACTTGAAACAGAGTCGAAAAAACGGATCAGGTGACATGATGCCCAGGGGCAAATTAATACTTCAAAATTGAAAATAATGTAAAGATTAGCAAATCGACTGGACTCTGAATTTTCCCCCAAAAGAGCCACTGGTGTAAGATGATGATAAGAATCCAATGAACAATTCTTGTGATAGCAATGCCCCTGACAAACTTTACATGTCGACAAACTCAAATATCGAAACAGCCCTTTGTCTTCCCTAGGAGATGGTTTGTGTAAGATATGATGAAATTCCAGTGAATGGTTCTTGAAATAATCCGCTGACAGGCTTTTCATGTACATTAACATGTCGAAAAAATCAAAGTTCCGCTGTGACCTTTAGAATAATGTCAAAGTCACCAAAATCTAATCAGCCCTTTGTCTTCCCTTGGAGAAGCTATGAGTAAGATATGAAGAGTATCCAGTGAATGGTTCTTGAGATATCCTGCTGACAAGGGTAAAATGGCATGAAATGAAGGTCAAGGTCACAAAACTATGTAGAAACATTACTCTCCCCATGATAAACCCATATGCAAAATATGAAAAGAATCCAGTGAATAGTATTTGAGTTATTCCATTTCGTATGGATGTACGGAGAGACGCAGCCGAATACTATATCCCCTGCTTCGTGGCGTGGCGTGGCGGGGGATAAAAAATAATCACCTGGTTGTTATCATCAAACTCAATCAATGTATTTATGTCCTCAAGCCATACACCAAATTTGGTTAGCTTATCTTAAATAGTTTCTGGGAAAAGCTATCCCCTTTGGAGATACCATGAACAGAGTCCAAAAATACAGAACAAGGACAATAACTCAGCAAAAAATAATTGCGTGATTCTCATTTTTGAACTTCATCAAGGTATTAATGCCCTCAAGCAAATTTAATTGGTTGTTCTTTCTTATATCGTTTCTGAGAAAGGCTGTCGCTTTTATCGTGGACGAACGGACGGAGGGAACGGAGCTCAAACCTATATCCCCCTTCCACTTAAAATCCCTCATTGTTCAAGATTTAGAATTTGATACGCACATTCAGTGCATCAAATCTGTTTACACCATCAAAGTCCAAAGTATATGTGTGTAAAATAGGTTTGATGATATACCAAGAGAAAGCTGTTAATTCTTGTTAAATACTCGCAAAGCGATCTTTCCTTCCACCATGTTGGGATGTTGGTAACATACGTTACCAGCTTCACCTTCGGTACAGTGAGAAGGATGATGTTCTAACAATTGCAGTTAAAAGCCTTTATATATAAGACTCCTATTGTTATTCATATTTAGGGCATTGCCCGTGAGGCCTTTATTTTGGGCCACAGGGTTACCAAATCTACAATTTAGAATCCCCATTGGCTGAAGAGTCTGCACATAATATTACAACCTTCTAGGTCTTTTAATATGGAGAAGAAGATGAAAATAGGTTTTTATGACCTGTTAGGCCCTTTCTATTTGGGGCCACAGGGTCACCAAATCTTCAATTTAGAATCCCCATTGGCCAAGGAGTCTGTTCATAAAATTTCAGCTCTATAGAGTCACTGGTCCTGTAAAAGAAGTCTAAAGAGTGAAAGGTTTACAGACGGACGGTGTAGCATTTCTGGAGGAGAAGTCGAAAATGTGAAAAGTAAACGGACGACGCCCGACGCCCGACGGATGACAGACGACGGCCCATGTGTTTGCGCAGATCAGTAGTCAAACTGGGAGTAGCCATATATTTGGTACTTTGTTTTATTGTGAACAGTGAGCTTTTTCATATCTCACAACAGAAACTGAAAGGTATTTGTATTCTGTTTTATTCTGATCATTGAGCTTTTTACATATCTCACAACAGAAACTGAAAGGTATTTGGTATTCTGTTTTATTTTGATCATTGAGCTTTTACATATCTCACAACATAAAATATATATTGTGTAAAAGTTTCTGGAATTACATTTTACACAAAACAAAAAAAGTGTTTTATATTTATTGAGTGGAATAACTTTTTTCAGCTGTATATAATACACATTAACCCTCTCCCAGGACAACTCGACTGTCCGCAGTCTGTCCTCACCAGACCCAACCCCACACCAAGCACTCATCTATAGTACTCATAGTTTCTAGAAAACTTAGAAACTTTCTAGAAACTATCTATACATGTGCATAAAACATCCTCAAAGAATGAATCTTCAATGAAAAAAATTATAGTCAATTAAGCTTTTGGTGAACTGCAGAGACAAGACACTGTGTCAAGTCTACTGTGTGTGGGTATAGAAGGCAGCCAGGGCCACTATCGGAGCTGCTGAGACAAGACACCGTGTCACGACTACTTTGTGCGGGTATAGAAGGCAGCCAGGGCCATTATCGGAGCTGCCGAGACAAGACACCGTGTCACGACTACTGTGTGCGGGTATAGAAGGCAGCCAGGGCCACTATCGGAGCTGCTGAGGGGACACCGGGGTAAGGCCCACACGATCCAGCGATGTCAATATGAGAGTACTTCAGTGGTGTTTCCGAGTCAATTCCAAACTGTAACATACAGTAAAAGAGATTTTATTTCAATACATTATCACTATTTTATTACCTACGGGGGCAATCATATCAGGGTTCATATTTTTCATAGGATGCCCTAGGGCAACATATCACTTTGTCATGGTGACATGACGTCATAAACAATGCTATTACATCACGTTTCGTCTATGACGTTGCGTTCTAAATGCGCTACGGCGGGGCGCCAGCCTATGATTGAAAATGGATTTTAGTGTGTTTTCGTTAATTTTACGATTTTGGTAATAAACAGAATATTATATTCGTGACTATGCCATACTATGTTTTCAACATTCGTGCCTGAATATCGGTATATCCCTCGCTCTCGCTCGGTAAATACTAATATTCAGGCACTCGTGTCGTAAACATAGTATGACAGAGACACTCATATAATATCCTCTATATCATCACCTTCCAACTATTGACACTATTGACTGCATCACCAAACTCATCATCATCATCCCCACCCGCTATCTTCACCTCCATCAGTCACTATTGTCACTATTACAATACTCAGCATCAAAGCCCAGTGGCATATTCAGAGAGACATTGAGAGATTTTGAACCCCAACCCCAACCCACCAACCCTGCCAACCCCACCTATCCCCCTCTCCTTTTCAATAATGTTGTACCGGGTAAGTAAATTGTCCAGCTCACAATGACCATCATCACCAATGTCCTACCTTGTCGAGCCCGGAGGCCATCATCATGAAGGCTGCTGGAGACTGGTGACCCCGACTGACCTGGGGCGCGCTGACCCCGATCTGGCACTGGAAACTGTCCTCGTACTCTGACTTCCCCGCATGGATCTCGTAGTCCTGGAGAGGGATGGGTTCAACATGTCATTCAACCGACTTTGTATAATTTCATGTTATTCATGTTTAGGCGATGATGAATATGCCACATCAAGTGGTGTATCTCTCACTTGCTAAATCCTACTGACTCTTGCAGTATACAAACTAATCCCACCAGGTTCAAAGTTATTCACTGCTCTCCCGGGCGGTGAACATTCTAATCCTACCAGGTTTGCAGTTTACCAACTTCTCTCTGAGTAGTACAGACAAGAGTGCCATGTCAATGTCTTCTGCTTTGAATTATATATAGTAAACTTGAACACAGACAGATCCCAATCCTACCTGGTACCAAGTTAACCAACCTCCCTCCTGATGTCATCCCAAATCCACTCGTTATCCAGTTAACCCACCTCCCTCCTGATGTCATCCCATATCCACTCATTATCCAGTTAACCCACCTCCCTCCTGATGTCATCCCAAATCCACTCGTTATCCAGTTAACCATCCTCCCTCCTGATGTCACCCCAATCCCAACAGTTATCCAGTTAACCCACCTCCCTCCTGATCTCATCCCAATCCCACCAGGTACACAGTTTACCCACCTCCCTCCTGATGTCACCCAAATCTCACCAGTTATCCAGTTAACCGACCTCCCTCCTGATGTCACCCCAATCTCACCAGTTATCCAATTAACTGACCTCCCTCCTGATGTCACCCCAATCCCAACAGGTACCCAGTTTACCCACCTCCCTCCTGATCTCATCCCAATCCCACCAGGTACACAGTTTACCCACCTCCCTCCTGATGTCACCCCAATCTCACCAGTTATCCAGTTAACCGACCTCCCTCCTGATGTCACCCCAATCTCACCAGTTATCCAGTTAACCCACCTCCCTCCTGATGTCACCCCAATCTCACCAGTTATCCAGTTAACCAACCTCCCTCCTGATGTCACCCCAATCTCACCAGTTATCCAGTTAACCGACCTCCCTCCTGATGTCATCCCAACCCCACAAGGTACCCAGTTTACCCACCTCCCTCCTGATGTCACCCCAATCTCACCAGTTATCCAGTTTACCTACCTCCCTCCTGATGTCACCCCAATCTCACCAGTTATCCAGTTAACCGACCTCCCTCCTGATGTCACCCCAATCTCACCAGTTATCCAGTTAACCCACCTCCCTCCTGATGTCACCCCAATCTCACCAGTTATCCAGTTAACCGACCTCCCTCCTGATGTCACCCCAATCTCACCAGTTATCCAGTTAACCCACCTCCCTCCTGATGTCATCCCATCCCCATCAGGTACCCAGTTTACCCACCTCCCTCCTGATGTCACCCCAATCTCACCAGTTATCCAGTTAACCAACCTCCCTCCTGATGTCACCCCAATCTCACCAGTTATCCAGTTAACCAACCTCCCTCCTGATGTCACCCCAATCTCACCAGTTATCCAGTTAACCCAGCTCCCTCCTATTGTCACCCCAATCCCACCAGGTACCCAGTTTACCAACTTCCCTCCTGATGTCATCCCAACCTCACCAGGTACCCAGTTTACCAACTTCCCTCCTGATGTCATCCCAACCCCACCAGGTACCCAGTTTACCCAACTCCCTCCTGATGTCATCCCAATCCCGTCAGTTATCCAGTTAACCCACCTCCCTCCTGATGTCATCCCAATCCCGTCAGTTATCCAGTTAACCCACCTCCCTCCTGATGTCACCCCAATCTCACCAGTTATCCAGTTAACCCACCTCCCTCCTGATGTCACCCCAATCTCACCAGTTATCCAGTTAACCAACCTCCCTCCTGATGTCACCCCAATCTCACCAGTTATCCAGTTAACCCAGCTCCCTCCTATTGTCACCCCAATCCCACCAGGTACCCAGTTTACCCACCTCCCTCCTGATGTCATCCCATCCCCATCAGGTACCCAGTTTACCCACCTCCCTCCTGATGTCATCCCAATCCCGTCAGTTATCCAGTTAACCAACCTCCCTCCTGATGTCACCCCATCCCCATCAGGTACCCAGTTTACCCACCTCCCTCCTGATGTCATCCCAACCCCACCAGGTACCCAGTTAACCAACCTCCCTCCTGATGTCATCCCATCCCCACCAGGTACCCAGTTAACCCACCTCCCTCCTGATGTCACCCCAATCTCACCAGTTATCCAGTTAACCCACCTCCCTCCTGATGTCACCCAAATCCCATCAGTTATCCAGTTAACCCACCTCCCTCCTGATGTCATCCCATCCCCATCAGGTACCCAGTTTACCCACCTCCCTCCTGATGTCACCCCAATCTCACCAGTTATCCAGTTAACCCACCTCCCTCCTGATGTCACCCCAATCTCACCAGTTATCCAGTTAACCAACCTCCCTCCTGATGTCACCCCAATCTCACCAGTTATCCAGTTAACCCAGCTCCCTCCTATTGTCACCCCAATCCCACCAGGTACCCAGTTTACCAACTTCCCTCCTGATGTCATCCCAACCTCACCAGGTACCCAGTTTACCAACTTCCCTCCTGATGTCATCCCAACCCCACCAGGTACCCAGTTTACCCACCTCCCTCCTGATGTCATCCCAATCCCGTCAGTTATCCAGTTAACCCACCTCCCTCCTGATGTCATCCCAATCCCGTCAGTTATCCAGTTAACCCACCTCCCTCCTGATGTCATCCCATCCCCACCAGGTACCCAGTTAACCCACCTCCCTCCTGATGTCACCCCAATCCCACCAGGTACCCAGTTAACCCACCTCCCTCCTGATGTCATCCCAATCCCACCAGGTACCCAGTTAACCCACCTCCCTCCTGATGTCATCCCAATCCCACCAGGTATGCAGTTAACCCACCTCCCTCCTGATGTCATCCCAACCCCACCAGGTACCCAGTTAACCCACCTCCCTCCTGATGTCATCCCAATCCCACCTGGTACCAAGTTAACCCACCTCCCTGCTGATGTCATCCCAATCCCACCTGGTACCAAGTTAACCCACCTCCCTCCTGATGTCATCCCAATCCCACCAGGTACCCAGTTAACCGACCTCCCTTCTGATGGATGACACCTCCAGGGGGTCTCCGAACATGTCGCCGGCTCTCTGTATTCCGTGAGCTGTGTCAAGTTCTCTGGCCGGTCCATTGTCCATGATTATCTGTGGACAAACACACTGGGGCTTTAACATGTGAGACTCAAGAACAGTTGTCTGGTCCATATTGAGAAACTCTTTAATACTCATTCAGAACTTTCTCGTACATATAGCGGAACTCTTTATTGCTCTTATTAAAAAGAGGGAGCTTCACCTTGGTGTCCATCAAATTAACATGCACAAAATCTGGAAAGCCCTGACCCTCTGGATCCACCATCTCTGGTGGCGGCATTTTGACATTGTTACTTTAATATAGATAAATTGTTACATTACAACTCAACTAATTTGAAACATTAGAACATGCCTAAAAGGAAACATCAATCATTGTCTTTACTGGCTACATCCTTCAGTCCTTCAAATAAATTTTAATCAATTTCATGTCCAGGCTATAAAAAAAATTGCAATATTCATTAAACTAGATAATTAGATGAGAAATATTTCCAACTTGTCCAGAGTAAATTGATACTCCTTTGGTATCGGTTTAAAACATCTTGGGCCGTTCATTCATAACAACTCCTTCATATAGCATTTAATAGCTTTAACAATAATACTCATAGCTTCTTATGAATCTGTTCACATATTAGGCTTTTAATATAACAGCATGGTTACATGTTAAAACTCTTTTCATGTACAAACAGATTTTTAAAGCTTAAATCTGAAATGAAATTTCAAACCTAAATTATTAGCCTGTGATCAACTTCCCAATGCAAGGCATAACTCTAGCCAGTCTCCATTACTGGCTGATTTAGGCCTTGCAGTATTTCCTTAAGAAATCTGTGCTTAGAAATCCAGGCCCACTATGCATTTCTGGTGCAACGATTCACTATCTTGACACAACAAAGCGAGGGAAATACCGCAAGGGTTAAATCAACTAGTAATGCAGACAGCAAGAGTTATGCCTTGTGTTTGGAAGTTAGTCTGTGATACATATGACATCCACTTTTCTCCACATTTTGAGTTACAACATATTTTTTATTTTAAACTGTTTTCATTTTTTTTAGAAACATAATGTTTATTGTTTGCAAACTGACAGCTTATTTTCGATAGTGAAACTTTGAAGTTAGCACAGATTCCAGAAGTTATAGAAAATCATTTATATTAGCCTTTTCTACATAGGTCATGTGAGGTGAGGTGAGGTGAGTTGGGGTTTAACAGCGCTTTCACTTATATCAAGGCTGCTAGTATTATGGCAGGGAGAAAGCCTGCAACGCCATGTGGTGAAACCTGCAAGCATCGGCTGGAACTAGCGAACCATGGGTGGTACTCCGCTGAAATTCAGTGTAGCATTGCACCCTTACTGTGTGTGAAACAGTTCTCTACTACAGACATGAACTTTCGCCAAACTACTTCCTGATCTATAACGTCAAATAATTAATGAATTTTCAACTCTTAATCTTATGTCACAGTTTATCAAATCACTTTGATCACAATGATTAATGTGATTGAATAACATAAAAAGGATAATTCCAATATCATATTACTTTCTCAATTGTTAACATATATCAAACATTCTTAAATTAAAATAACTTTATGACTTTAATTGTTGAACAATGAGATTACAAAGTCATGCACAGTCGCTTGGTGGCAAATCTCATTAGCTGGCCTTTATGAACGAAGAAGATTAAACACTATTGATAATGAAACACATTATTTTGCGACTGTTGTTATATTTAAGAAGAACTTGTAATGGACAGACAACAGATATTTTATTACACTTCAATCAGCATGGCGAGTGCCACTGGTTTCATCAAACAGTTAATACTGAATGAACGAACAGTTTCAAACTGAATATTTCCTGTCACAATGTTTCGACTTCACAGGGAGCTCTGCCAACATAACACTTAACATAGAGAGACACTTAGCTACAAGAAATAGAGCCATTGGCTCTGTAGCTCACCAGGCTATCAGGCCTTTAACAATAAACTAAATATGTTTCAAAATATACAGTCCTTTAAAAATACAAAATGAATCATTGAGATTTCTCTTTGGCTAAGGAATCTGTTCACAACATTCTAACTTTCTAGGGCATTTTGTACTTGAGAAAAAGGTCATGACCCATGTGGGCCATATTTGAGATGACAGGGTCACCATTAAATCTGCAATAAAGAATCCCCATTGTCTAAGGATATTGTACACAACATTTCAGCTTTCTAGAACTTTTTCGACTGGAGCAGATGGAAATAGATTTTTAGGTCATGACCCCTGTGGCCCACATTTGGGGTCACAGGGTCACCAAATCTACAATTATGAATCGCCATTGACCAAGGAGTCTGTACACAACATTTCGAATGGGGCATGAATCTTCTTGAAACCTTGAAATGAAGGTCAAGGTAATAAACATTGCTCTAACTATGGTGAACCTTGAGTTATTTCATTATGTACGAACGGACAGACTCAAAAGCCCTGTTTATACGACGAGCGTTTGCATATAAGTAAAGCATTACACATATGCAAATTTGCTCACATGAGCAAAATTCACCGAACGGACACATTTGCACATATGTATATTTTACTACCGTAAGCAAATATTTCATTACCCTAAGCAAGTTTGCACCTAGGCAGGTGCAAATTTATACTACCGTGAGTAAATATGGTATTTTCACTTTTCTAGTAAAAGTTTGTCGTATACTCAGACATAGTGACTTCACACAGGTTGAGAAAATACATTAGAGAACTTTAGAAACTCTTAATACTGTTTTTCACTCTCTCTGTATAGGATAATCTCCTTCTTGAACGCGATGACCTTCGAAATCCATCTGACTGTCTGATTTTCATTATATAAACAATCAGAATTCACTATTTCTAGCTGCGGGGGATGACAATTTCAGGAAGTGTTGGAAACTTTCACCGTAAGGGGACGATCCAAGAATAGTGAAATATCACATATATAAAACAGAAGTTACGATAGAAATCTGAAGGAACCTCTGTGGGAAGAGAATGATAACCTCAAATATGAAATAACCATCTATAACTGACAAAATAAGTTAGGCATAATGTTTTGTTTATGATTTATATATGAGTCAGTTGATAAATATATCATCATTCAAAATTTAATAATTTACAAATATCCATTATTATTTTTGTCTATATTGATGAGGGGTAATGGTTTTAATGAAAAAGAGCAAACAAAAAAAGAAAGCCTGTGGTTGGATGCTTATCTAATAATAAAAAAAATTCAAATTTTAAAGTTCCAAAATAAGCAGCAGACACCTTTTTCCTTTGTCTAACATACATTACGTTTGTCTGAAAAATCTGAGATATTTGCTAACTTAAATAACAACAAGTCTTGGCTGGGCTAAATTTTTACTTATAAATAAATTGTTTGCGTGGGATCACACAGGCCACCTGACAACACTTCTCTGACAGTTCTAACGTATGTCATCTAATTTGAAACATTAGAACATGCCTAAAAGGATTGAAGAAATTTCAATCATTGTCTATACTGGCTACATCAGCCAGAACGTCAAATAAATTTTAATCAATTTCATGTCTGATCTACAAAAATATTGCAATAAGAGACTTTGATGAGAAATGTCTATTTTCTTCGAAGTAAGTTGATACTCCTTTGGTATCAGTTTAACACTTCTTAAGACATTAATTCATAACAATCCTTCATACAACTTTTTATAGCTAGCTTCGGCACGTATCATCCATAACTGTGTTCCACAGGAGATATAGCTTGTGTGAGATCAAGGGACAGCTCCAAGGAGATATGTTTTGACAGTTGATTTTGCACAATGGCCTGCCACTGTCAACTGCATGACATCACAATGCTTTTACATAATCAAGTAATGACATCACAATTCTATGATGTCATAAACATAATGTCGTCACAATGGTATGGCATCATTGCATTAGAAGTCAAATGGCAGTGCTTTGCTCAGAGATGTACAATTTTCATTGAAGCGTCATGAAAAATTATTTTGGATGATAATAGAATCTCACCCTTGTGTATTCTGATATCAAATGTATCAACTCATGTTGATACATTTGATATCAGAAAACACTTGGGTGAGATTCTCTCTTTCTCTTCTCCTACTCCACGAGTTGTTCAGATTTGTGAGCAGTTCTGTAAGGATGGCAGTTGTATCAAACTTTCTGGTACAAGATAATATAGACAATATACTCGGTAGCCAGTCTATGGCGCAGGCTGAACAGGTTTTAGTAACTTCGGGTGAGGTGAGGTGAGTTGGGGTTTAATGCCACTTTCAAGAGTATTTCAGTTATATCACAGCTACTAGTATTATGGCAGGAAGAAAGCCTGCAACGCCATGTGGCTATACATTGCGTTGAAACTTGCAAGCATAGGCTGGAACTAGCGAACCATGGGTGGTTCTATGCTGAAATTCAGTGTAGCATTGCACCCAAACCTTACTGCATGTAGAACAGTTCTCTTCTACAGACAAAGTTGCTGTGACCCTGGCGGGATTCGAACTCTGGACCCCTTGCCCTGAAACCGAACGCAGTAACCACTGTGCTATCCCGTCCCTAGTTAGTGCCTCAATAAAACTAAATGAATGGAGGTCATTTCTATACCCCTCTCTCACGTCACTTTGGCAGGGATAAAATAGCGGTGCATAACCGGTAGGTAGCCATTACGAGTCAAACATGTCTCGCATAATCAGGGGAAATAGAGTGAGTAGTGTTACAAAGTTGAGTTGGGGTTTAACGCCGCTTTCAAGAGTATTTCACTTATATCTCGGCTACTAGTATTGCGGCAGGGAGAAAACCTGCAACGCCATGTGGCTATGCATTGTGATGAAACCTGCAAGCATCGGCTGGAACTAGCTAACCATGGGTGAAACTAGTGTTAAAGAAACAAACACTCTGATGTAGCAGGACATCATACAAGCATCAGGGGGGTCAAAGAGTTTGACATACCCAACCCTTTATAACTCTAATGAGGGACACCATTTGGGCAAATCTAACTATAAATGGTGTAATTTTGGTTTTGTTACTTATGTTATTAGAGAAAGTGGATATCAGTCATATTTGTTATAATGACTGTGGTTATCTTAGATATATATACCATACTTTTCCTTGTGTATCGAATGATACCCAACAGTTTTCCCTGAGGAACTTTACTCAGCTGCGCCTCGTTAGAGCCCCATGGGGAAAACTGTAGTGTATCATTCGATACACAAGGAAAAGTATGGGCATATCTCTCACTTGCACACTGGGATTATTACTAAGTAAGGCCATGTTTTTTTTTCTTGGTTCACGGAAATCTTGGTTTCATACTTCTAAGAGTCAAATTACCTGGGGTCTTGTGTATTGGAAGCTGACCCTAGTGTGACCCTAGAATTTAATTGTGAGGTGAGAGGTGGAGGTGGAGGTGGAGGTGGAGGTGGAGGTGGTGGTGGAGGTGGAGGTGGAGGTGGAGGTGGTGGTGGAGGTGGTGGTGGAGGTGGAGGTGGTGCTGGAGGTGGAGGTGGAG